>MU008203.1:0-442764 GCA_010909165.1 Anthoceros angustus
CCCGGCTTGACTCCTTCGACTCCCAGCTCGAACTTTCCAATGATCCATGTTCGGCCATTGGGCAAGCACAATTTCGGTGGTGACCTTGGCCATCCTCTCACGGTCTTCACGGTCTCGCGCCACAACGCCACCTCGCTGCGAATTTCACGGAGGTCGGTCTCGAGTTCCTACCTCCTCGGCAAGGCCGCATGCGCGCGCCTTCCTCCTCTGCGTCGCGCCTCGCGATGCGGGGTTGAGCTCCTTCCCGTCGTTGCGCCTCGCGCCTCCTGCGATCACGGTGCCCGGACCACGGCTCCTCGACGTCGCGCCCGTCGTCGCGCTCCGCGCTCGCTCCGTCCGGCCCGCGTTGCGCTCCGTTGTTTGAGCAGGATTACATCATTTCCTAGGGTTAAGTTTCCCGGGTTCCCCTACTCTGTTAGACCTCGCTTCCACATCCCAATCCACAACCTCACACTCATTCGGCTACCGTCGGTCGACCCCAACTTATAGACTCTAATTATTCCAAACCCCCTATCTCACATATATAGACTTTTTTGGGAACATTCCGAGTCCATGGGCCAAGGAACACCAAATTCCGGACCATTTATTTTCTAACCTAGGCAATAAAACAAAAAGAACTCCATAGGCCAAGGACATTTTTACTATGAATATCCCCAACTCTATCAATCGACTTATTTTCACACCACTTTGAAAAAAACAAAAATTCACTTGGGCACATTTTAGCAGGGGTTTCGAGACTAGATCGTTTACATCGGTCGGCAAACACGGTATCATTGGAGCTTGTAGTGTGAAGCTAGCAATGCAACAAGCGCGAAAGCAAGCCACCAATCTTGGGATGTCATAGCGGAGGAACCCAATTCGGAGTTGGGAAATGTGTTACAATCGGCTATTCGAGGATCTCGCGGACAGCGTTGGCGCACTAATCTATGGCGACCGCCGATGGGGAGGCGGCGGGAGTCGTCTCGCGGCCGCCGGCGGCGTCGGTGCAACAAACATTGCAAGCGGAAGAAGGCGCGTGGGCAGCGAGCGATCGCCGGTAGAGCGGGGAATGAGCGGCGATCGACTACGCGATCCTTAAGACCACGGCGTGGTTGATGAGTGGATGAGAGGTGCGAAAGCGACCCGGTGCCGTCGGACTTACTAACCACCCTACGAATGTTGCTTACCGCAACCCCGTAGCGTGCCTTCGCAACATCGGGAAGTTACGAGTTCGCTAAGATAACATTAGTTCGAAACAACTGCTGTGGTCTCCCTCGCATATGCGTAGATAGGAAAGGCGACACACACACGATTGTTTTTGATGCAGCCGCCATCTTCTTACCGTACATTCTACACATGTACACACAAGGCATGTAAGAGACAACTCGTAAGCCATCTTACGTATAACAAGTAAGGCGTCTTCTTGCTCACGTGGTAAGGCATCTGCACCCAATGTAATGCATGTTACTACCCTAGCGGCGAAGTGAGGTAAGCTTGCGGGCGCAAACCACTCGACAAATCCCGCGGCGTGCCCACACCTGGGAGGGACCACCCCAACGAGAGCCCCTAGGGCGTGGCATTGTCGTGGTTGGAGGTGCGCGGGTGCTCTGACGTAAGGTGCCTTGCGCAAGGCATGTTACTGCGGTGAGGTGCCTTACGAGGCGGCGTTGCGTGTAGTGTTGGCAGCACGGCGTTGCGTGTAGGGTTGGCATTGGGTTCGATGCGTGGGTTCTGATGGGAGTTGTAACATGGATTACATCTTTGCGATGGCGTCGTTACATGTCATGTATAACATATATGCGTGGGCACCTTCCGGACTCCGTTTCCCAGCGGTCCCGACCTCGGATCGCGGCGGAGCACACCACCGTGCTCCCGCGCCTTCCTCCTCTGCGTCGCGCCTCGCGATGTCGGCGGCGGGGTTGAGCTCCTTCCCGTCGTTGCGCCTCGCGCCTCCTGCGATCACGGTGCCCGGACCACGGCTCCTCGACCGGCGCTTGGCCGTCGTCGCGCTCCGCGCTCGCTCCGTCCGGCCGCCGTTGCGCTCCGTTGTTTGAGCAGGATTACATCATTTCCTAGGGTTAAGTTTCCCGGGTTCCCCTACTCTGTTGACCTCTCGCTTCCCACATCCCAATCCACAACCTCACACTCATTCATTCTGGTGTCGACCCCAACTTATAGACTCTAATTATTCCAAACCCCCTATCTCACATATATAGACTTTTTAGGGAACATTCAGTCCATGGGCCAAGGAACACCAAATTCCGGACCATTTATTTTTAACCTAGGCAATAAAACAAAAAGAACTCCATAGGCCAAGGACATTTTTACTATGAATATCCCCAACTACCGTCAATCGACTTATTTTCACACCACTTTCATTAAAAACAAAAATTCACTTGAATTTTAGCAGGGGTTTCGAGACTAGATCGTTTACATCGGTCGGCAAACACGGTATCATTGGAGAAACTTTGTAGTTAGACGCAAACTAAATGCAAAGCAAGCCACCAATCTTGGGATGTCATAGCGGAACCCAATTGAGTTGGGAAATGTGTTACAATCGGCTATTCAGGATCTCGCGGACAACTGTTGGCGCACTAATCTATGGCGACTGCCGATGGGGAGGCGGCGGGAGTCGTCTACGAAACCGACCATCGGCGGCGTCGGTGCAACAAACATTGCAAGCGGAAGAAGGCGCGTGGGCAGCGAGCGATCGCCCGGCAAGCAGCGAGGAGACGGAGGCGGCGATCGACTACGCGATCCTTAAGACCACGGCGTAGTTGATGAGTGGATGAGAGGTGCGAAAGCGACCCGGTGCCGTCGGACTTACTAACCACCCTACGAATGTTGCTTACCGCAACCCCGTAGCGTGCCTTCGCAACATCGGGAAGTTACGAGTTCGCTAAGATAACATTAGTTCGAAACAACTGCTGTGGTCTCCCTCGCATATGCGTAGATAGGAAAGGCGACACACACACGATTGTTTTTGATGCAGCCGCCATCTTCTTACCGTACATTCTACACATGTACACAGAAGGCATGTAAGACACAACTACGTAAGCCATCTTACGTATAACACCGTAAGGCGTCTTCTTGCTCACGTAGTAAGGCACGTTACTGCACCCAATGTAATGCATGTTACTACCCTAGCGACGAAGTGAGGTAAGCTTGCGGGCGCAAACCACTCGACAAATCCCGCGGCGTGCCCACACCTGGGAGGGACCACCCCAACGAGAGCCCCTAGGGCGTGGCATTGTCGTGGTTGGAGGTGCGCGGTGCTCTGACGTAAGGTGCCTTGCGCAAGGCATGTTACTGCGGTGAGGTGCCTTACGAGGCGGCGTTGCGTGTAGTGTTGGCAGCACGGCGTTGCGTGTAGGGTTGGCATTGGGTTCGATGCGTGGGTTCTGATGGGAGTTGTAACATGGATTACATCTTTGCGATGGCGTCGTTACATGTCATGTATAACATATATGCGTGGGCACCTTACCGGAGCTCCGTTTCCCAACGGTCCCGACCTCGGATCGCGAAGCGGAGCACACCACCGTGCTCCCCGCGCGCCCTTCTACCTGCGTGAGGGGTCCCTGCTCGCAACCGACTGGTCGGGTACGAAGGGTCCCTCGGGTGGCCCCACTCCTGGTGTTATATAGAGTATCGGTATGGGACCATAGCGACGAAGTGAGGAAGTGAGTGGCTTGCCCGGACGCAAACCACTCGACAAATCCCCACAGCGTGCCCACACCACGGGGGGACCACCCCCAACCGCGGGGGAGCCCCCTAGGACGTGGCATTGTCATGGTTGGAGGTGCGCGGGTGCCCACTACGACGTAAGGTGCCTTATGCGCAAGGCATGTTACTGCGACAGTGTTACAGACGACGTTGCGTGTAGTGTTGGCAACTGAACCGGGGTAGGTACTAATGAGTCCTAAATGGCAGTTGGAGCAGTCCACCTTACTACAAAGCTGGCAACACATACGCAGAAACTGGATGCAGGCAGAAATGGCGTTGGGTGTGCATTCTATGCACCTCACCGCGCGGTGCTTTTCATCGCCACCGCCCAATGCGAGGCGTTTGCCGAGTGGTTCACCTGGGCCATCTGTGCTCGCCTTCGCCTCGTCGCCTCTCCTCAGGAATGCCTCGTGGACTTGCTGTCCTTCCATCAACCGCACAATGCCGGGAAAACAAACACTTATCAGGATGGGTTTGAGGGCAGTGGAGTCCTTCGATGGGTCCTTTCAGCTGAAGCCCGAGGTTTGTGCCTCCCACTCGCTTTTTCCTATCTGCATCCGTGGTCTTGCAGAGAGTAAGGCTTGGTGCTGGTGTTGGTGCAGTGCGAGCTGCAGCTGAAGACGATGCTGGGCTCCGAGGCATTCTGCCAGCAGGTGTCTGAGCAGCCGGGAGTGGTGCAGGGATACACGTATGAGTTCACAGGGGAGCTGTTTCAGCCTGTGCCATGGAGTTTGCAAACCAAGCACGGCATGCCGCAGGTAATCAATCCCTTTCGATGGCTGCTCCTTGCAAAAACAGTGAGCTACAAGTCACAGTCTCTTATATGCTTGCAACTGCTGTACTCAGGAGTTCGAGAAATACTTCCACGACAAAGACAATTTTGCCATCGTAAATGTTCCTCCAAATTTCATGTTCAAAGCCAAGGTAGTACGACCTGAGAAATCTCTAGTGTTAGGGAAAATTCACCTGAAAAGCTACTCACCTTTGCCGATTGCTTTGCAGATATTTCACCCATCAAGGCTATGTGCCGTGTTCAGAAAAGTTGGAAAAATCGAAAGAGAGTAAGACAGACATGGGCTGCAGTTGACGGCTTCACTAAACCGGGTGAGATTCACTCACATGGTTTGCGGACATCGTATGAGATGTGGCACAACCGGGTGCATCAGCTAACACCAAAATGGTGTCTTGTAGCAGCAGCAAAGATCAACTAGAGCTGCGATGTTTCTTGGAGGACTTTCTGATGGCACTTTCGTCATCGCTAACTCCCTCCGCTGCACCCCTGGGCCTTCTACTACTTTGTCCTACAGAGCGAGGACTTGGCCTATTCAGGCTGTGTCTGTTGGGAGTAGTTACATTAGCCACAACTTCATCAGGGTGCACATCTTCCAATTCTTCGCCCAGCATTTCTTCCTCTTGTCCCCCTTCAGCAATCTCTTCCAGCTCCTCCTCCTGCTCTGACTCCCCTCCGGCCTCTCCGGCTCCCAGTTCTTCACTGTCTTCATTATCCTGATCTCCGTCGGGATCTTCTTGAGCTTCCTGAGGTCCAGGATTGTATTGCTGCTTGGCTTGTTTGGTGAGATCAAGAATCTTGAAGTCCCTAGCCGTGCTCCTCTTCGCATGTCTCATAAGGTTGACTTTCGTCAGCTTACTAAGCTGTATCAGGTACTTCTCGTACTCTTCGATACAGAAGATAAGATTGGGAATTGTCCTTGCTTCCCTTTTGATCTGGTTTACAAAACCCTTGCGTTGTATATTTTCGTGTGGGTCCTGGCATCCAGTGCAGCATTACGGTTATTGACTGACCAGCACATACCTGTCCTACCAGCTCTTGCTTCCTGAATAAAATCTGCACAAACGACAGGGTTTCGAAGTAGTTTACCTTTTGCATAGCAGCCACGAAAGCGTAGAGGGGAACCGTAAGCTTCTTGCAGGTAACTTCAGCCAAGCCCTGGAATTTGAGAGTGGGTGTTGGCTGGAGGTATCCTTTAGGGGCAATGCAAAGGCGAGTTGCTGCTACAAGACATTTGTATAACTTGATTGCCGTTTTCAAAAGGGTTTCCGCAAGTGCACCTACAAAGACACCATAACTGTTAGTAAGCCTCAACGAAGTCCTGAGTTTAACATGAAGCAGCAGGCAAACGAACCTGGTAGAGTCATTCCTGTGAAGATGGAGACCAAAGACACGACCGCTTCCACTCTCGTATGTAACGTTTCCTCTTGCTTCCCCCGAGCAAGATCAGGCCCAGACATCGTCCCTTCTGCTTTTGCATCAGCCTGTTGTCTTAATGTTGACACAAGCCAGTCGACATCAAGCAGGCTTGTCTCAGCATAGTGCAGTAGGAAACCAGAAAGGGCAGTACGTGTTGACACATTTAAGATGGGGTAGTTGGAAGATGAGTTGATGGCATCTGCAAGCTCAGTTCCCATAACATACTGGAGCTCCCCAGCCAGAGCTTGCGCAACAGCAAGGTCGTTTGGTGGAGGGCCAAGGCAGGTAGCCATTGTAGCAAGGGCAGTAGCTGCTACTGGGCTAGTAACGTTGTGCTCTTTACACAGAAGCTCTGCCCAAGCACTGTGCGTCTCCATTTGACATGCAGACAGTCTTCTTGTAAGCAATAAAATGACACCAGCCAGGATCTGCACAGCCCAGAGGAGCATTTTCAAGGCATCAGTGTGCACGAAATCTTGCATTGATTTGAATTATGGGATACCTTGCAAATTTGGAAAAGAAATCTACTGTGATAGCAGTATTTTGCACGGGAAACCACCAACCGTGTCCGACCTGGATCTCCTCCCACTGGGAATGGCTCAAAAACTCGATCATGAGCGGTTTAGCGTGCTGGTTGATCCAATCATGGATGAGCCTCCGTTGCTCACTTTTAGCGGCTTCCGCTTCAGTCTCTTCTTCATTGACAAGTTCAGCATCCGCACGGAGTTCCCTGAATACTTCTGTAAGACAGTTTTGCTGGTCTGCCAACCTTATAAGCTCATCCAAGCACTTCACAGCGGTTGAAACAAGGCTCCAACTTGTTCCAGACATCACCTTCTTGCCTTTCCCTGTTCTCGGCTTTTCCTGTGGAATATCCTGTGACATAGCATTCACTCCGCAAGTTCTCAATGCCAGCAGCAACTGAGAAAGAGGCCTTGCAAGTATCTTCCAGTTGCTATCTGTCAGGTCGTGAAGCTTGCTCAGAAACTCAGATTGCTCAGTGCTATCTGTGGACACTGCCTTCAAGTGAGTCCAACAGCTCCTAAGTGCAAAGGAAGCAAGTCTGCAGTAGAAGGCAGGGAGTTGCTGTGCGGCCTCTGAGACCTCGGGTGCAGGTTGGGAACCATTTTGCTGCTTCACAGATTTCATAATTTTTTCAGCAACCACTAGCAGCAGGTGAGCAATACAAGGATTTCCAAGGAGAGGCTTGCGCTTCTCTATGGAAGCTCGGGGTACCAGGAACTGCCCCGACTTGCTAGACGCGGGCTTTGCTCGTTCCTTCACAACTTTTAGTCCACCTTTCCCAAAACCTTTTGCCGATTTCTGGGTCAAAACCTGTTCCAAGGAGTCATGCATCGTCAAGTATGCTTTCAGTTCTTTCTCTGCTTCGGTCCCCTGACGGCTTAGGTCTGCCACAGCTGCATTCATGAGAACCTCCAAAATACCAAGGAGCATGCGAGCCTGTTCCAAGTTGCTCTCTCCTTCAAGGGTCTCAGCAGCAAAGTTTTGAGTGTTGTCAAGTTTAAAATCTGAGACCCAACATAGAAAAGAGTAGCTTTCAGAGACAGATCGACCACTTCACTGGGCTTTTCCCGTGATTCCGTCTAGTTTTCAAGCCACGACTCACCTCCCAGGGACCTGCTTTGCATGCTCTGGCGTAGATTCCTAAAAGCAGCAGCTAAAGCTTCACAAGAGGAGCCTTTGCCAATCTGTGAAATATGAACAGAATGTGAAATGAAAATTGGAAAATCCTCATGAGCCTGGAGACGTTTCTTTGGGAAATCCTCATGTAGCAATTCATGTTTGTACCTCTTGTTCTGGAGTCAAGGTGAACCCAAAGTCATATGCTGATTCTTGCCCTTGTCCTCCAAGCAGTAACTGCAGTTGGTATATGCATGATACTAAGTGGTGGACTGGCTCCTCAAATGCACACTCCCATCCTGAATCTTCACGCAAGAGCTCAGCTTCAATGTTCCAGAGCTGCTCTGAAGGGTACATCACGGCCAAGGTTCATCAGGATCTCCTCCCACTGGGAATGGCTCAAAAACTCGATCATGAGCGGTTTAGCGTGCTGGTTGATCCAATCATGGATGAGCCTCCGTTGCTCACTTTTAGCGGCTTCCGCTTCAGTCTCTTCTTCATTGACAAGTTCAGCATCCGCACGGAGTTCCTGAATACTTCTGTAAGACAGTTTTGCTGGTCTGCCAACCTTATAAGCTCATCCAAGCACTTCACAGCGGTTGAAACAAGGCTCCAACTTGTTCCAGACATCACCTTCTTGCCTTTCCCTGTTCTCGGCTTTTCCTGTGGAATATCCTGTGACATAGCATTCACTCCGCAGTTCTCAATGCCAGCAGCAACTGAGAAAGAGGCCAAGTATCTTCCAGTTGCTATCTGTCAGGTCGTGAAGCTTGCTCAGAAACTCAGATTGCTCAGTGCTATCTGTGGACACTGCCTTCAAGTGAGTCCAACAGCTCCTAAGTGCAAGGAAGCAAGTCTGCAGTAGAAGGCAGGAGTTGCTGTGCGGCCTCTGAGACCTCAGGTGCAGGTTGGGAACCATTTTGCTGCTTCACAGATTTCATAATTTTTTCAGCAACCACTAGCAGCAGGTGAGCAATACAAGGATTTCCAAGGAGAGGCTTGCGCTTCTCTATGGAAGCTCGGGGTACCAGGAACTGCCCCGACTTGCTAGACGCGGGCTTTGCTCGTTCCTTCACAACTTTTAGTCCACCTTTCCCAAAACCTTTTGCCGATTTCTGGGTCAAAACCTGTTCCAAGGAGTCATGCATCGTCAAGTATGCTTTCAGTTCTTTCTCTGCTTCGGTCCCCTGACGGCTTAGGTCTGCCACAGCTGCATTCATGAGAACCTCCAAAATACCAAGGAGCATGCGAGCCTGTTCCAAGTTGCTCTCTCCTTCAAGGGTCTCAGCAGCAAAGTTTTGAGTGTTGTCAAGTTTAAAATCTGAGACCCAACATAGAAAAGAGTAGCTTTCAGAGACAGATCGACCACTTCACTGGGCTTTCCCGTGATTCCGTCTAGTTTTCAAGCCACGACTCACCTCCCAGGGACCTGCTTTGCATGCTCTGGCGTAGATTCCTAAAAGCAGCAGCTAAAGCTTCACAAGAGGAGCCTTTGCCAATCTGTGAAATATGAACAGAATGTGAAATGAAAATTGGAAAATCCTCATGAGCCTGGAGACGTTTCTTTGGGAAATCCTCATGTAGCAATTCATGTTTGTACCTCTTGTTCTGGAGTCAAGGTGAACCCAAAGTCATATGCTGATTCTTGCCCTTGTCCTCCAAGCAGTAACTGCAGTTGGTATATGCATGATACTAAGTGGTGGACTGGCTCCTCCAAATGCACACTCCCATCCTGAATCTTCACGCAAGAGCTCAGCTTCAATGTTCCAGAGCTGCTCTGAAGGGTACATCACGGCCAAGGTTCATCAGGATCTCCCTCGTGGCAGGAGGGTGAGATGAACAAGGTTTACTTGGACTGACTTTACCTCGCTGTATTCATACAGGCGACGGAAATGGGACCAAACAAGATCAAAAATCGCTTCTGATGAACGAGGATCAACAAGCAACAGCCTTGGGAGCCCCTTGTACATCGTTTCCCTCACTATGGCCTGCAAGGAATTGAATAGCCGACAGTGGGGTCATGGCTGGACCATGCACAACTGTCACCTTAACTGGAAGTAGCGACTCCCCATACCTGCTGTGAAAGGCAACGTCGCAGCAATCCAAGGAGGTCATGTAGCAGGCTGAAACCCCTTCCACTATTGCTCTTCTTCTCTCTCTGACTGAAACTCTGACTGCAGCTAGCTTCACTGGCAGAATGTGGCACGGAATCTGAATCCTGCAGCTTGTCTGCAATCATAAGGTCGACGATACCTTGCACTGCAGTCATTCTGGCACCGGCATCTCGACTAAACATTGCCTTTCTTAGCACCAAAACTGTGTAGTCCTGAAGGAGGAGCACCAAGACACCTATCTACGTTCAGTGAACAAGTTCGAACAGCTGAAAGTTCTGAACTTTGGCAACAGCATGAACTGAGACAAGACTGATGACTCAGAGAGAAAGTACCTGGAGATCCTGGCTCAGTTGAAATAGTGGACAAAAAGCACGGATGAGAGTTGATGCAGCCGCCGAATGAAGGAATGTAAAATAATCTAAGCACTCCTTCAAGCGGGATGAATGCTCCAGCATCAGCTGAGGATACTTTTGTACAAGTTGAGCAAGCATGCTGCACAGTCAGTACGCCACAGTGGCCAGCAGCATTATGCGCAATGCAGTAGAGAAATAGGGCTGGGAAATGAAATGGCAGGACATGACGAAGACTGACACAAAAGCAAACACTCAATCTGATGTAAGAATCAACGAGAGTGATCTCGACCTGCCTGATTATCGGAGAGCTGTTTTGTGGTTTGAGGCCAATAATTCTGCATTTGCTTTGCTCGATAATCTGCACCACATATACATGCTGGGTGAGGAACCTGGCCACAGATGTGGGTCACGTTGTGCAGTCACTGGGCCATTTCAACGTGATGAGGGCATCACCTCATCACGTGCAATAGCATGTGCTTCAAATGCCGCAGTCAATACTTGGGCTCCCAATTCCTGGCTGCCTGAAAGTGATATCCTTCCAGTGTCCACGAGAGCAGACCTTGCTGTTGGCCCCGACTCAACCAACATGAACCCAATTTGCACTACACTAGGAATGATATGGTCCCATCCAAAACTGTTGCTCTCCACCTGTTAGAAGAGACAATCCGTGATCAGAGTCTGATGTGGAGCGTGCCTGGTGGATGCAGATAGAGAGTATCATGGGTTTCAGGATGTACAGTACGCATGAATGACTGGGCCAGAACTTGCGCTCTGCGATTACACCGCAACCCTAGCGCAGCTGATGCCCAAGGAGATTCTCTGCGTCCCAAACAGAGTCGTCGTCAGAAACAGCTCGTCTTGAACAAGGAAAGTGCAAGACAAAATAAAACTTGCATTCCACCAGACGACAGGAACCTGCAGTGCTGAGTGTCCTGGTATGCCTTGAGGGCAGCTGCTTTGAGAATATCGTATGCCGGCTGTTCAAATCGTGGAATGCGAGATATGGATAGCAGCACGGAGACTGTAAATGGTGTCAGAGACTGTCCAGCGCGCAGCAACTGAAGCCACTCCTTCCCCAGAGTGGGATCCTGCTTCACAGCAAAATTGATGTGCAGCACGACCGTTCCTTCAATCTGACGATTAACAAGGTTCCTCCCGCCAGCCGAGCTTCTTCTCGGCTTACTCGCCGTGCTCCACTTGTTGAAGAAGGCCACCAAGCCCTTGAGCACGATGCGCTTGAAGCCCTTGGAGGCGAGCAGAAGGAGCTGGTACACCACAGCCGGCAGCTCCTGCGGCTCCGCTTCCTTCACATGCTGGAACACCTTCTTCAGCAGCATCTCCATATGCTGCACGTTCACAGGAAGCTCACGGAGTATGGTGACAATCCTCATGAGAAACAGTCGGGGCCACGGAATCGTGGCAAGCCGCTCTACCACTTCACTCAAATACACATGCCCGCTGATCCTGCGTTCCTCACCATCCTCAGCATCCTCCGAACAAACCACCACCGGGTCAGCCGAGGTGACCAAAAGCAGCAGGCACCTTGGCAGCAGCTCCAGAGTTCCCGCGGTGGACATACCGGCAGTTCTCGTATGCGCCTCCCCCAGGCTCTGCAGGTGCGCCAGAATGGACTCCACAACCTTGGGGATGTGCTGCCGGGGAAGAAGTTCCATCTGCTGCGACAGAAACGCAACACAATCCAGCACCTTCTTGTCGACCTCCAGCCTCTCCGAGTGCACCAGGTGCAGCACTCGCAAGGTGACCAGCAGCAGCAAATGCGACGCTTTGGAGGTGTCATCCTCCCGTGCCAGCGGGCAAAGCGCGTGGAACAGAGCCCTAGCGTACTCCATCACCGCCTGCCCCGCCTGCGCAAGGCGGCACCGCTTGTCGAATGCGCCCAGTATGACATCCTCCTGGTGCGACAGAATCAGCTCGGTGATGCGCTGCCGCGCTGAAGAATTCTGCGTGATGCAAACCGACTTCGTCTCACCCACAATCTCCTCGTCCACATCCAGCTGCCCTTCCGCCTGCGCCTGCGCATGCGCATGCGCCTCCGCCATAGCCTCCGCCATAGCTCCTGTCGCCACGTCCTCCGCTCACAGTTCCTCGACAACAAGCCCGACTCCGATTCGCGTTTTCGAACCTCCGAATTTCCCTTTTCCCGCGCAAAGCAACAAAATGTCGTGAACCTGCAGAGTATCGTTCGCACGCAAGTTGCAACTGCAAGGCCGTGGAGGTGGCTAAAAATCTCGACACAAAGCACAGAATAGAGCATCCTTCCCGACGCATATGGGTCCCACCACGGAGTCCATACGCATGTAACAGTCACCGTTGGCCGCCACCATGGCGGATTCCAGAGACACAAACCCCTGCGACCTGCATGTCTCGGTCATGTCTCGGTATCAGGATACGCATACCGTGACCAATACGTACCCTATGGATACGTATTGGTCTTCGCATCTTGTCTCCATCTCCATATCACAAAACATTCTCGTGTACTGTCATCTTGTGGAGATCTGTAAGAGTTGTACCACATCCTTTTCAATTAGAATACAACCAGAGATATATTTGAGAATAAAAACCGAATAGAGCCGGCGTTGTACCACATCCTGGCACATTGAGGTCAAAAATGACTGGTGGAATAAGGAGGAACCTAAACTATTATATATTATATTATATAAAATATTTGATTTTTATTTTTTATATAAAATATATTAATTAATAACATAATGAAACACCATAAGGAAAGCGGTTTGGCTCCGCATATTAGCAAGGCATGTTCCCCATACCATCAACCACTATGTGACTAACAAGTTGAGGAACCTTGAGCTTGTTTAGTCGCCCTCAATTCATGGGGTACTGGATTGTGCTCATATCTTGAAGTGGAGTTTCGGGATCCCAAGTTGCCAGCATTATAAGAGCCTATCAAAAAGTGTCCTCCTTAAAATATTGAGAAATATAAAGAATATGTAATGAATCCTTCAAAAATTTCATTTGAATTGCTGGAAGTAGGCACATCCTTATGCCCGTCCAAGGTTAGGGTGTCTGGATGCGCTCTAAGTACTCTAGAAGAATGTCAAGCAATTTCATAGATAAGGCACAGGAGATACTAGGTTTCGGGATATAAGAAAATAAAAAATAAGAGTCAATTGAGACTTAAAAGTAATCAACGGTAAGTATTCATCTCATGCCTTATGAGGATTTGTGCGCTTAACCAGAACAATAACTCGAAAGTACCACTTGGGATAGAATGGTA
This sequence comes from Anthoceros angustus, assembly GCA_010909165.1. Taxonomy (NCBI): domain Eukaryota; kingdom Viridiplantae; phylum Streptophyta; class Anthocerotopsida; order Anthocerotales; family Anthocerotaceae; genus Anthoceros; species Anthoceros angustus. The sequence continues at coordinate 13,276 of MU008203.1, forward strand.
TAGCATAAAAAAGGTTACAAAATAATAATAACTTTATTTCTGTCCACAGAAATTGGAAGGAGAATCATGGGACAGAAATGATGTACTGAAAAATATCAAAGAACTTTATTTATGTCTACTAAGATAGGAAGAACCACCATGGAATAGCAATGATATGAAGTAAAAAAAAGATTAAAAATAATAATTACTTCATTTATATCCACTGAGATTTGAAGACACCCATGGAATAGAAATGAATTAGGTATTTTAAAAGAGATTAAATAATAATAATAAATTTGTCTCTGTCGTGGCCCGGGCAAGGGCCCTTTTGGATTGTCTACATGAAGCTACCTGCCGCCCTCAAGATGTCCTAGTCGTGACAGCCGCCGTCAAAACGTCTGCGTCCGTGAAAAAAAAAAGAGTGCGCCAGTTACACTTCACTTGAAGGTGCTGCCTCCGCTTCCAGGAAACCACGGCTTGCACTTAGTAACCACGGCTTCCAGGAAACCATCGGGGCAACTGGGCGGCACTTGAAAAGGGAGGCTCCGTTGCACCAGAGCCAGGAACCAGGCAGTTTCAAGTCCAGCGATGGCGATCAAGTGGGGGACGGTGGCGTGGTGGACACTGGTCCTCCTCTCGATTCCCTTCTCCGCGTACGCATCTGTCTTCGTCTACGGCGACTTCGATCTGTACAGGACGGCGACGATGCTGTGGGTTGCAGGCAGATTTGAAGAAGCGGGCCTCAACATTCAGCAAAATCTCCGGGGATGGCAGGTCCGACTCGGCCCTCCTTCAATTCCCTTTCAGTTACAAATCTCACAGCAGCACTTCAAGGTCCCAGCTGAGCTTCTCCCGTCCTGCCAGGTGCACGTCCTTGGCGCATACGCCTTCATGATCGCTGCGCCCTTCCAATTCAGTCCCACCTTCCGGAAAAAAAATCCTGCAGTTCACAGGAGGTTGGGGTACTTGTTCGTGGCGGGGGCTGTGGTGACTGCTCTCTCCGCCCTCCTCGTATTGAGCCCTAACACGGAGTTCGGGAACATTGCCAAATTGACCTTCAATGTAGCCTCCATCGCGCAGCTCTTGTTCGCATTCCTGGCTGTAAGAGCTGCCCGCGCCAGCAAGTTCGACGCCCACCGGAAGTTCATGATCAGGACTGCTGCCATAGGGTAAGCATTCGATCCTTCCACATGGTGCACAAGATAGATACCGGATGGGACATGCATGACCCCGCCTTGTTGTTTCCTCTGAACTGTGCAGATACGCCGTCATGTTTACCAGGATCCTGCCGAACATTTTTCTGGCAGCCGGAGTAGAATTCTATGCCAGCTTCGACTATTCCATGCTCACCTCGTTCTCTTTGAGCAGCGTCCTCGCAGAGATTTACATCAGGACGGCGTTGCGTCCTCCTCCTTCTACCTCATTGCTCAAATCCAAGGCTTCTTAATAGCTCCATAACGTTCTGTCCTCCAATTCTTTGTAACATTCTTCATTGTAATGGAAAAGAATCCTTCCTGCAATTGCCGCAAGACTGCGCATCGTCCAAAGCTGTAAGCCGAGAGTCAAACTACTCTCAGGAAATCGGCATGGACCGGCCCCGACTTTCCGAAACGTGAGTGAAATCCGCCGGAAACCTGTGTCCACAGGCAGGCCATCCACGAAATCCAGTTTGTGCGGAGGAACGTAATGGTGCCAAGCACAGCGGGCTTCCCCGGACAGGAATTCTTTTTGCGGAATCCCTGGACAGGATTGGCAGCGACCAGGTTGTCGTTGCAAAATGCAAAATGCAAAAAGCAAGGTGTCGTTTCCTAGAAGCATTTGCGTTTGGTGAACAGTTTACGATTGGCTAAGAAGTTAAGACTCACCTAATCGTGAACCGTGCACTACCACTTCCCTTGAAGGTGCTGCCTACGCTTCCAGGAAACCACAGCTTGCACTTCGAAGTTGCCACTTGCACCAACCGAGGCTGAACTGACGCGCTAGCACCACTTGAAAAACGGGGGGATCCCTTGCACTAGAACCAAACAGCTTCGAGTCCAGCAATGGCCATCAAGTTGGGGACGGTGGCGTGGTGGATAGTGCTCTCCATCTCGATTCCCTTCTCCGCTTACGCAGCTGTCTTCCTCTACGGCGACTTCGATCTGTACAAGAAGGCGACGGTGCTATGGGTTGCAGGCAGATTCGACGAAGCGGGCCTCCACATTCAGCGAAATCTTCGGGCATGGCAGGTCCGTCTCCGACTCCCCCTCCTCCAATTCCTTATGAGTCACAAATCTCACAGCACCACACTTCAAGTTCACAGCTGAATTTCCTCGTCCTGCCACAGGTGCACGTCCTGGGCGCATACGCCTTCATGGTCGCTGCGCCCTTCCAATTCAGTCCCACGTTCCGGAAAAGCAATCCTGCAATCCACAGGAGGTTGGGGTACTTGTTCGTGGCGGGGGCTGTGGTGACTGCTCTCTCCGCCCTTCTCGTATTGTCCCCTAACACGGAGTTCGGGAACATTGCTAAAGTGACCTTCAATGTAGCCTCCGTCGCTCAGCTCTTGTTCGCATTCCTGGCAGTAAAAGCTGCCCGCGCCAAGGACTTCGAATCCCACCGGAAGTTCATGATCAGGACGGCTGCCATTGGGTAAGCATTTATCCTTCCACACGGTGCACATATAGATACCGGATGAGACGTGTGACCCTCCTTGCTCGTTTCTTCTGAACTGTGCAGATACGCCGTCATGTTTACCAGGGTCTTGCCAAACTTGCTCATGGCAACCGGGGTAGAATTCTATGCCAGCTTCGACTACAGCATGCTCATCTCGTTCTCTGTGAACAGCCTCCTCGCTGAGATATATATCAGGACGGCATTGCCTTCTTCTTCTTCTTCGTCGTTTGTCAAGTTCAAGTCTTCTTAATGGCTCCATCACGTCCTGTCCTCCAATGCTTGGTCACCTTCTTTATTGTAAAGGAAAAGAATCCTACCTGCAATTGCCGCAAGACTGCGCATCGTCCAAAGCAGTAAGCTGGGAGTCACACTCCTCAGGAAACCGGCACCGGCAAGGACCGGCCCGGACTTTCCGAAACGTGAGCGAAACCCGCCGGGAACCTCTGTCCACAGGCAGGCCGTCCACGAAATCCCGTTTGTGGTGAGGAATGTAGTGATGCCAGGCATAGCGGGCTTCCCCGGACAAGATGAGCAACGATCTGGGAGGCAGGATGAGCGCCCGGCGCTGCCCATCGTCTCCAACTTTACCTTCCCGCCTGCCGTTCTTCCGGAACTCCATCACGCAAGGGCCAGCCAGGGACAAGGATAGAATAGCGCCTTGGAAGGCAGAATGCGTGTCGACATGCGGGGACAGTCCCACGCCCCGGGGATACTCGTTCACAGTGAGCTGATCCAAAGGAAATCCTTCCTCCTCCCCCTCCATGGCCGCCAGCTCCTCCAGCCCTAGCATCCGCTCCAGCAAGCCGTGCACAAACTCCGGCATATCCCCCAGCCGCGCATCCAAATCCACGTTCCGGACCTTGTACAAGAACTCGTAGCCGTAGTGCTGCACGCGCCTCTTGGCCAGGCCCTGCCACGGCCGCGCATCCACGGCAGCCACCAGATCGGCCTCCTCCTGCTTGGACACAAATTCCAGGCGGAGGAACAGGCCCGGAATCCCGACTTCCTCCGCGTCCCGGCACACCGGCAGCTGCACCTGCTCCCGCTCCCGCACCACCACGGGCTCCGCGAACTCTAGGCTCATGACGCGGCCCTGCAGCGCGGGGCAAGGGCGTCCATGCCACGCCCTGCGCGCGGCTTCGGCCGACTCCGCGGAAAAGAACGAGATGATCGCCCGGCCCCCGCTTCCGTCCGCGGCCACCACGCTCTGCACCGGCCCGTGCTGAGAGAAGGCGTCGGCAACGACGGCGAGAGAGACGCCAGCAGCCGGCCCGCAGTTGGCCGCATAGAGATGCGGCGTCGGCGCGCTCTGGCCCCGGGGCCTGGTGAAGGATCCCTTGCTGTTGTCCGCCATAGCCGGAGCTGCGGGTCAAGCTGAGAAGCTCATCAAGCTCAATCCAACAGTTGTGCAGGGTTTAGTGAAAATAGGAGAAGGAAACGGTGTGCAAAATTGCGTTTGTCTTCGACGGTGAAGGTCTCGAGATGGCTTGCGTGCCCGCCCTGCCCGCGGCGGTGGCTGCCGTAGGAGAGCAGGTGCGGGCTCCGGAGCTCTGCAGCTTCAGGAATGGGGTGGGGCAAGCAGGGCAGGCTGCGCTTGCAGCCGCGAGGCCGGGTGTGGCTGCTCCGGGGATGTCGAGGAGAGAGCGGCTTTGCGTCGCAGCTTCAGGGCCACCGCTTGGCGTAGGCAGCGCGAGGTGGGTGGGTATTGTCGTCCTGTCGTGCTGGGGATGTTTGGGGTTTGAATTTGGGTCTGACGAAGTTTGTTGCCTGTTTTCCTTGTCTGTGCGGTAGCAGCGTGAATGATATCAGGGCAGCCAAGCAGAAGGCTCCTCCTATCATGCCTGCAGTGCTCACGGGCACGGGGCCCACTGACTTGTCCACCTTGTTGTTCCGGAATCGAATTATTTTCCTGGGCTCGGCTGTGAATTCACAGGTTGCTCAGAAGGTTATCACTCAGCTGCTGACCCTGGCGGCCATTGATGAGGAAGAGGATATCAAGGTGGGTGTTTTTCATGTTCTGGATGGTTTTGGGATTTCTGTCTGCTAGCTTCCCGTTGCTGGTTTGATAGCCATGATGTTGCTCTTATCCGGCGTGGGGGTGGCTGTCACAGATGTACATTAACTGTCCCGGAGGGAGCACGTACTCGGTGTTGGCCATCTACGACACCATGTCCTGGGTAAGCCAACATAGACAAGATGTATGCTTGCTTGTTTGGAAAGTACGTAGTGTAGTCTGTTAGGATGACGGCTTGTCTAAGGTCGTCTGTGCTGTGCAGATCAAGCCCCACGTGAGCACAGTCTGTTTTGGAGTTGCTGCCAGTCAAGGTGCACTGCTTCTTGCAGGAGGCCAAAAGGGCAAACGCTTTGCCATGCCAAATGCCCGAATAATGATCCATCAACCTCAAGGCGGATGTGGGGTACCTCCTTGCCGCTTTCCCATGTCTTCTGGCACTAGCAGCAGCTTTGCATTCAGTTGACAGTTGAAGCAATGCAGAGTGTTCTAGGAGGAGGTTCTTGAACCCATATTCCTGGGGATCATCTGCCTTAGCCCGAACTCAGCTGGACTTGCCTTGTATTGCTGTACGCAGGGGACAATGGATGATGTGCGCCGGCAGGTTAATGAAGTCATGGCATCACGTGACGTATGTGTTCCTTGGCATACGTTCGTTTTGTCAGCTGTCTGTCGTTCTCATTTCTCACCCTCTCCATGGCCTCTGCAGAAGATAGACAAGATGTATTCCGCCTTCACTGGACAGCCTCTTGAGAGAGTACAGAAGTTCACTGACCGTGACCGTTTTTTCTCAGCAGCAGAGGTTGGCATGACTGGCAATTTGAGATGCTGCTTTGTCCTTGTCTGCATCCAAAACTGCGCAGCTCGCATTTGTTGCGTGTGGCTCATGTAAGTGATCCCGTGATGGCAGGCGATGGAGTTTGGACTTATTGATGGACTCATGGAAACCGAGTACTGAAGAAAGATTCACTCCGCGCTCCTTTACACAACTCTATACCTTGGCAAGACACTTACCAAGTGGACTGTATTGGAACATCTGTATCTGCACGAGTCACTGCCACTGTGTTGTCACTTGTACTGCTCTGCAGTCTCGTTCCTGAAGTTGCCCAAGGTTGTTTTCCCAATGCCAGTTGGAAGGGGTGGGCTATGTGAGGGTCAAGAGGATGCTTGCCTTTTATGTTTATTTGTCAACAACCGACGAAGCAGTGGTCGCAACTCCCACAATTAGGGTTGGGATCCAGGCGCTCTTCAGCAATACGGGTTATATACATATTAAGTTCTAAGCTTTTTTAACCCCCACCTCCCGTCACCTTCATCTACATTTCGGGTCTCATCTTTTCACAAGTCTCGGGATTGCCCTTGTCCATCTTCCGAAATAGCTTGTAAAGCAGAGCTGCAGTGTCTGTGAAAGACGGGACCAACCTCTTGTAACAAATAGCACAAAGGATCTGCCGAACCGACACTAGGAATTCGGTGAATTTCGGCTTGTGAATTCGTTGAATTTCGGCCCCCGCGTTGCTGAACATTATGATTAATATGTTCTGAGGTGGACGACGATTTGGTGGGTGAAAATAATTTGGAATATGAAAAACTGCAGATTCTATTGCCCTAACATTTGCTGGATCAAAAACTCTTTGTAAGTTTTGTCTAGCAGTTATAATATTAGGTACATTTCCTGGGGTTTGAAACCTTAGAGTAAATAAGAAATTTGCTACTAATTCAACAAGATCTGCAATTTGTTCATGTTCTCGAGGCACCGACGCTAAATTATTACCTTGTCTATTTGCAGGTCTATTTCTACACTGCCTCTGCCTCGCTGGATTGGAATTATACATAGGTGCAAATGATCAGCATAGAAGTGAACATGCGTATCTTTTCTGGTGTAATGAGAAGATGTGGATGAGATCCACAACGACATCTCTAAGATGTTAATCCCATAGATGTAAGAATCTAAGTGTAGGATTTCTATCTTAGTTACGAAGCTTAGACCTACATCACCAACACCAGAGTAGAATGCACACCATGGAGCCCTGATACCATGATAAATTATGGAGAATATGCAAATTAATTAAAGAGTGTGATTGTACAAAGTACATATGATCTTAAGAATAAGATCAAGAGGTGTATGTCAAAAGACATACCCCAAAGTGAAGAGGTGTGACCCTAAAGAATTAATAAATAAATAACTAATAGGGCTATATGACTAGACTCACTTAATTAATATTAAAATATATGAAATCAATATTAACCTAAACATATCATTAAATAAAGAGCTAACGTGTGATGGATAGTTTCCATGTCATTATGAGGGAAAATTCTTCCCCAATTAGCAGTAGAAGGCTGCATGTTCATATCCATGCGTATTGCCATAAATTTTTGTTGGCCTCTACGAAGTAACCCTGATATCTGTACACGAGTTGCTGGTCTAGCCTATCTGTACTCATTTGGCGCTGGCGCACTCAATAGATTGCAAGATGTGCATCATTGCTTTATGGCTAGGTTGTGGAATTAGAGGGAGGGTTGGTGCTATGATACTATGTGATACTTCAGACAAGTTATTCAGACATGTTTGTTGAAAGAGTGCCAAACATTATGTCCAAGTAAGGCGTGAGTGCCTAAGCATGATGTTCAGTAACGGCTTCTCTGATGTCGTTTAGAATCTATCTAAAACGAAACATGCCCTAAAAAGGCAGTGTGGCTATTAAGCATGACTCGGGACCTTGTTGACGATGCAACCATGAGTCAGAGATCGACAGAAGCTGCACTTTTTGCAATCAACAGATAGCATTTTTTTTGGGAAGAAACCTGCTTGTGGAAATCCATGAAGAGTCACTCTTTATAGCAACTTTTCAAACAATGTTATACGGAAGGTTAATTGTCCCAGGCGTTTCTTTCAAGTATCCATGGACTTCCGATTTCTGGAAGGTTCAGAAGAAAGCCATAATCGTGGCCGCAAAACCATGATCTTGTGGAACTTGAAATCCCATTCTTCTGAAGGTAAAACTCAATCTAGGTGTTGCTACTAGGTTGTAGTACACATGTCTGCAAAAGTCGGGATGGCATCCGGGACCGCTGGATGATGCCTTGGGAACAGTATGGGTTCCTCTGGGAAGTTGGATCACGGTGAAGACGGAGCTGCACCATCGCTGACCTTAATATTAATGCCTCGTTGGAGGAGGATGTGCCGGTTCTTGGTGAAGTCTACACAAATACATAGCTCCTTCACAAGCCGCTTCGTTCAAACGGTCCCACATCATTGTTCCCAAAGTGCCCGAAGCTGGATCATCACTGCGAGCTGTGGCTCAGGAAAGGGAAAGAATTCTTAAACCTGTGGGAAGGTAAACCCGCAGTTTAATCTGTTGAGCAGCGAAGAATGGAGAGATTGTTGTAGGGGATGACTTTTGGAAGTTCCACCTGCAGGTGATACATTCTTACAGTCCGGAGAGCCTCGAGATACATGTACGAGTGGGACAGCCGCTCGTGACAGCCTACATGTGAGGGCCTGCTTCCAAGAATTTGAGATGTCTCCTGGTTCTCTCAGACTCGCCTAAAATGTTCTTCGCAGATACTTTACATCCTGTTCGTGGTGGAAATTTCTGTTCTCAACGATGTCTGGTCGCCATGTTATGCAAACTACTTACAAAGTACTTACAAGTGCTGTATGAAGTAGATAGACCTACAGATCAGCGAGACCAGCGAGGAAAGTTTCATCCTCCTCGAAGATCATGATGTCTTTGTACCGTAGCCAGTGCTCTACAGCGTCGTCATGAAACTTACCACTATGAAACGGCAGCAGTAGAAATCGTTGCAGCTTAAGAGCTACATCAGGGTACTTGCCGATAACTCCCTCTGCTATTACCTTCACCAGCTGGCTGCTGAAGGCATGCTGCAACTTCATGCTCAGCTCCTTTCTTCTGGCCTTTGCCAGAAGCAAGATATTATTCGCCCTCTTCTCCCAAAGCACCATTTGTTTCTGCAATGCAACTATCTGCCTCATTTCGTGAATATGCAGAACATGCTTGCTTTCAAAGCCGTCTTGCACTTCCTCCTCTGTGGCTTCAGCCAGCCTCAACACCGCTTTCTGTCGCTCCTCTGTTGAAAGACCAAATTTGGGCTGCGACAAGAAGCCCAGCACCGCTCTCAAAAGACCCCAGGTCACCACCACGGTGCCTTGCAATGACCTAGGCTTGCGCTCTGCACCACGTGCCCTAGAAGCAAATATGATCTCTGAATGCACGCAGTCGGAAATATTTCTGGCGCCCATCGCTCTGTACACTTCGAAGAGATTGTCGAGGGGTAGCTGAGAGACCGACTTGGGGATCCACACGAGCTTAGGTCTGTCTGCGATAGCGGTGACACTGGAAGAGAAAGCGTGCACCGTCTCCAACCTGTCTGGGATGAATGTGGCTCCTGCAGATGTCAACTCCACTGCTTCCCCTGCACTTTCTCCAGCAAACACAAACGGAACCTTGGCTCGTTTGATGAAGTCGCTCGACTCTGCCTCGCCACAAATGCTCCATGCCCCGTCACAAGTGGTCCATCCCTGAGCAATTTGTCTCCATACTAACTCCATCCACTGCTGGCTTGCACTCATTGATGTCTCGCAGTGATCAATCCAGAGCTGACAGTAGTCTTCCACTCTCGGTACCAAAGCCACCCCAAGAACCTTGGTGAAGAAAGTTTGGAGCTGTTTTGTCTTATAGTGCACGTTGAGAGCAGGTAACCTATCCCTGAACATGCCATGCTCATCCTTGATCACACACTTCTCCACGTCCACCCAGGCCGGTTCGCCGCCATCAGCTTCCACCGAAGGCACCCAAACGGTCGTCAGACAATACTCTCCCTCCGCCGGCACGCCCCTGAATGTGGCCAAGTATCTATAGAGACGGGTTGCCGCTGGCAAATCAATCGACCTAGCAGAGCTCATCGAGGGCTCCGCGAGCTGTAGAAGATGATCTTCAACAGCATAGCATATGTCATTATCATCGGTACCCACCCCAAGGTATGCAAGTGCTGTTTTGACCTCCATCAGATTCTCACCATAGTACTGCTGGCTTATCATGGGAGCATCAGAAGGCTCCAGCATTAAGGCCAGCTTAGAGTCACGGAGGATGCAAGATGTAGGTCGTTTGCGACTATGGCAAACTGTAAGCATCCATTGATGATTCTGTATGGACTCGAGAAACTTGCGAGGAGGCGCACCTGCTTTCATAATCCAGTCAAGCAAGAGTAAGACGGAGTCTCGCTTCATCAAGGTCCGGGGTAAGCCAGGCAAGGGCAGGTCAGGTATTGGAATATGTGGAAGGTCCCTCGCATTGAGGAGATCCGCAAGGAATCGTCTCATCTCCTCCTTTGAGATGTCACGCACTTTGGCCGGGTTGAGATAGTCATCAGAGAGCACCACTATCTCAGAGCTCCAGGAATCATCCGTGATTAGGGCCGGCCATTCGCTTCCTTCCTCTGGCAGGAGAACTGCCCTTGGATGTTCTTCTGTGCCTTTACGGGGGGCCCTTGAGATTATAGTGGGAGCCACAAATTCCACCAAGCCGTATCTGTTAACTACAGGGAGCTGTCCTCCCAGACATGTTGTGATTGAAGATACCTTGTCAAGCTGCTTGGCCTTCAAAGAGCTGCATAGAAAGTTGGTGATGAGCAGAGCCAAGACTGGACTCTTGGATTCTCGAACAGATGCGATAAGCTGTCGGGAGTATTCCGGAACCGTCATCGGGGACACTTGTGCATCGTAAGATAGCCAGAATTGGACAGAACGCACAGCTTGCACACGTTCGAATAGACTTGGTGGCAGGAAATAAGCTCGTGTGTGAGCCCCAAACTTGGGTGTCCATTTTGAAAGCCAGCTTCCCGTTCCAGGCGGTGCCGTGTAGACTCTTGTCCGGATCTTGGTCGGGGACTCCATGCGCTGCTCTTGCAACGTGAGATGACAAACCTCTCCGGTTGGGTTCTGACATCGGAGCAATGGCGTCTTGTATAAGCCTCCTGTCGATGAGATCGAGGAATGCATGTATTGTGCGATCACTTCCAGAAGTTTGATGTAAAGGTCGTCAGTGAGCTTCTCAACCCATCCTGCACTGGAAATACAGTTAGCGTACTCCTCTTGTGTCATCATCTTCACATCTAAGCATTCCAAAGCACGGGAATATTTCTTCTGAACAGCCTCGTCTACAATGCAGACCTCCGACCGTGCTAGCATACTTGGAGCAGGAATGCCTTCCTTATTTGCAAGCTCCAAGAGTTTGCGAAACTCGTCCACCGTCCTTCGAGCTACAGAGGGCTTGCAAAACCGTTTTCCACCATTGTAACCTACATTGGTGGCGCATAAGATAACCTCATCCTGACTGAGCTCAGTTATTATATCGATCCGGATCTCCTCGAACTCTGGGATGCGAAGCTCCTTCACGGGCACAAAGCGGAAGGCATCTTCTACTGCGATGCCTGGCACTATCCGTGGAGGCCGTGTTTTCTGCAACAAGAGGGTAAAAGCTTTGAGAAACGCGTCAGGAACGCATCCCAGTATCCCCTTGTTCCAAGGACTATCGAACAGAATGGTCTCCCTCGAGGATACAAGCAGGAAGTCTGAGTTGATAAGAAACGGCAGACCAGACTGCAGCTCTGTGGGAAGAAAGGCAAACACATCTCCCACACCGTGCGATCCTGCCTCACAGCTTGCCACGCGCTTTCCGCAGGGAAACGCGAGCGTGAGAACCCACGATTCCACATCTTTCCTGCTCTCTACCACGGAGCAGTTTGTTACAGGAAACGACTCCTGGTACAGGAAGTAATCCCCGAATCTCTCGGCATTCGCAGTCCTCCTTTTCTTCCTCCTCTCGTAACTCAGCAGGCCCTCTGATTTGATCACTGCCAGGCTGGAGATGCGAGACTGCACCTCCCCAGGATGCGAGCACCACTCCCGGTCCACTCTCCTGATGGTCACAGAGTCTGCATGTGCCACGTTCTCCAGCAGCTCATTTCTCACAATGATGTTACTCAGGTGCCTGATGAAAAGAATGGTCTCAGGTGATATCTCATTCAGCTGATCCTTCACCACCTGCACTTTCTGCGATCGCAAAGGGAGCAGCAGAGTTGTTGTCGGCAGAGGCTGACTCTTGTACACAACCTCCAATTCCTCGTCTGAGGGATAATTCGTCCACTCAGGAACCACATAGCCCACGCCCGCTTGCTTGTGAGCCTGCTCATTGAACCGGATCCTGAACCCATTGCTGATGACGTACGGCTCCTTTGTCACCAGGAATACGCTTTTGAAGCCAATCCCTGCATGTTGGAAATTTGATTCATTTCACCCTTTCAAGAAAGATCCGATACCTTTGGATCCACATCAAATCCACACCACCGGGCTCACCTTTTTCTCCGATGTAGCCGCTCTTCCTCTTTCCCTTCTTCGTCGACGCTCCTACGCCGCAAATCGCATTAATGTGTTCCTCCTCGAAGCCTTTCTCATTGTTGAACAGCAACAACGTTGCGGTAGCTCCACGTCCAGTGACATCAGTTCCGGTGAGCACAATCTCCAGGGTAGGGCTCACTGCCTCCGGGTACGCGTTGTCCTCGGCGTTCTGTGGTTCAAGAACTACGAACCTTGTAGGCGATCGATCAGAAGAATTTGCAAGCGCCAAATCAAGCCGGATATCATATTCCAACCAACCTGGATGAGCTCGGAAACGAAGTGGATATCTTTCTGGTAGAGTGCCAGGGAGAGCTGCCTGATTGACTCGTTATAATCCCCAGCCAAGGGATTCCGCTCTGCAGCTCCAATGCTGAACTTGGTCCTCCTCAGGTTCTCTACAAAGGCTTTCCTTTGCAAAGCCATGTTTGTCTGGCACTGACCAGCACCGACATCAGGGTGGTGATAGCCAAGTGAACACTAGAGATAGAAACCTTGTCCACCTCCAAAGCATAATTGAAACGACCAGTGTCAGTGAAATCGTGAGTTCGGCTGAATGCGTTCCAACTACTAAAAGGAGTGGTGTCTGTGGAAAGGGTCAGTCAAGTGCTCAAGACTGAGACACATGGCGGGTGCGAGCGCCATGCAGCGGTATGATCTGCTCTCATCTGCCAGCAAGGAAATCGAATTAACAGTCATCTGGTCGGAAGGTACAAGAACCACCAACTCCCAAAATTGCAACCATGCAGGACCCTGTACAAGTTTTGCAGCATACGCGAGGCTTTCGGATTCCATCGGAAATTCAGCAAGTCCAAGTGCCTAGCCAACTCTAGAAGACAGCCCGAAATTCAGCCTGACTGCGTGCAGGTAACACGAATTTCATTTCCTAGGAAAGGAAATTCGGGCCTCTGGTTGCTGCCTGAGGATATTCCAGAGGCCTCTGGAATCCCCAGAGGATTCCAGAGGCCTCTGGAATATCCTCAGGCAGCAACCACCGCAAGATACTGTCCATGTGGACTCCGTGACACCACCGGTCATGGCGTGAAGAATGGAGCAATATGTCAGTTTGGCTTGGCACCCAAACCATTGTTTCACGTAGCTTTCGGCCCAACAACACTGTTTAGCAGAAATATACAAAATCAGATGGCTAGGGGGCTGGAAGACCTTCCACTGCGTGATAGTGGACCCATTCTCTGAGACACTTGGGACCCATTCTCTGAGACTCTTGGGATCCATTCTCTGAGACACTTGGGACCCATTCTCTGACACATAGTCTGAGTTCTCAGGTGAGACCTGTGCAGCATAACCGACAGAAACTCCGCACAAAGCCAGCAAATGAACCAGTAGACCGCCAAAAGGATGTGGCTCGTCATCTCCACAACTTCACATGTCTATCATGGCTGGCTGAAGCAACCATGCCAGTTGCTTGAGACTGCGCAAGGGATGCAATGAGTCCTTCCTGTTCAGAGACCGTGATTAACTTGTTCTCTTGCATATTCCACAACTCCAAAGACTGCAAAGAAACACCACCATTAGACAAAAGAACGATGTTGCACAACTAACCATATGGATCGCAACAAACGTTCATGATCATGAGGCGCATACCTGAGAACATCCGACGACTAGAAGCGCAGGGTAAGCTGGATGGAAAACACATGAGCGGAACTTCTTCTCATTGCTGAAAAGCTCATGGATGCAGTTTCCATCACTGCCGTTCATCGACCAAACTCTAACAGAATCTTCACTGACAGAGGCCACATGCTCTCCAGCAGCGTCCCAGCACAGTGAATGCACCGGTTTGGCATGTCTCTGCATAGGAATGAAAAAAAGCAACGTGACTGCCTGTGTTTCAGGATACGATTGCCAAAGGCACCATAAAAACACCAGGCAGCACCTGCAAGATGTGCACCACAGTCTGTGATTCCACATCGAAGATTTTGACTGTGGTTTGAGCAGCTGCTGCCAATAACCTCCCCACCTGAGGCTGGAATCTTATCGATGACATCCCACCCTGCAATGAAAATAATGTCAGTGGCAGACTCTGTGCCAAAAGCCAGTGCACAAGACTGCCAGTCTAACCACCACTACGGCTAACGTAAGTGAACTACCTATTTGAAAAGCTGACAGCACGAAGCTGAAATTGGAGTGAACAGATGATTTAAGCAGTTCACCTGGAAAACTCTTCTGCACACACCTTGGCCCACACTCCAGTAGCGAATCTCACTGTCACCATCACAGGAGCATAGGAGATCATCACTCACGGGATGGAAATCAAGCGACATAACCGACGTTTGATGCCCGATGAAAGTTCGCAATGCGAAAAGTGGCTGCAAGGTGTTCAAGGAGTCAGTATTAGTATTTGTGAAAAAGAGACGTTCTAACAGTCACACCGGCGAATATCAGCATTTCAGTCCACAGCTTTTGCAGCCCACATGCACTGACAGCAATCGGAACATAGAAGGCCTCACTCAGAACGGATCAGGTTGAGTACGAATACTAACATGGTCCAGATCCCAGACCTTGACGGTCTTATCGAAGGATGACGTTGCCACACGTGTAGAACGAGGACTAAACCTCACATCTGTTATCAGCAAAGAGTGCTCCTTCAGGATACTCTTAATCCCTAAGGAATTTAAGTCCCATACTACAGCCTACAGCCAAAACAGGTTACGAACTGAGTTTAGCGCGAGCGCGAAGCACAAGGCAGTGCGAGAAGGAAACGACAATCAAATTGAGGTTAGGTCCAACAACTCCAAGCAATTGCACTAGCAACGTATCAACATCAAAGCCACACAACCTTTTTGCAATCTCCACCACTGGCCAGCAACAATCCGTCCGCAGATAAATGACAGCAAAGATCCTTGCTGTTACCAGAGTTAAGGCAGCAAACTTCGTCGAAATAAAAGCCTGTTGATCATAACGAACACACTGATCAAGAGCCCGGCATAGCATCAAAAATCAACATTCTGAGAGACGCTCGATGCAAATTTGCATCTGGCATCTTTAAAGATGCCAGATGCCGGCCGGAAAAATGCACACACACAGCACGCACAGCTGAGGACCTTAAACCCATACATATATCCTGCAAGCATGTTTTCCACTTATGGCGTTCAGGGCATGAAAACCATATTGCAAAAAGCACTCCTACAAAATCCTCTATTATCTTGCTTGCTGGTGGAGAAGACATACGTTGAGCGGCCATCCTTTCAAAGATGGATTTGCGCCTGTTGAGACAAAAATGGTACAAGGGCCATACGCCTTAGGGGCCTGAGAATTCAAAGTGCAAGATGAACACAGCGCCAGTGTTACAAAATGAGGCATACCGAATACTTACGAAAATTGATGGGACTTAAAAGCTATTCATCACACTTGTATGTAGGCACTCCAAGAGTCTAACTTAAGCTAAATGTGAGACTTTATTAAGGGAGGGGACTGCAAAGCCATTTATCAAACTTGTATGTAGGCACTCCATATTCTTTCTCACGACCTACTGTGGGCCCCTTGATGATTCTGAGATCCTTGTTGTCCAATGGATAGGCAGCACATCGTGAGACACAGCGTCGTTTGTTTGAAAGAGGACCAATTAACTTTAACCTCTAAGGACAAGGTTCCTGCTGCAAATGTGATTGTAATAGATTCTACCTGGGATATCGTATGCCAGCAAATATCAACCTTACAGTGCAGTCGACGGAGGAATGCATATGATGAGTTAAAGGTTCACCCCATGCAGGAAGATCATGTTTTCATTCCCTTGCCATCAAGAATCATAAGGCATGGGCAAGGATTTTTTGAGGTTTATAAAGGTTGTGCTAAAGCCTACCACATTCGGAACAACCAACTAGGTCTCCTTTATCTTGTGTGGTGGCTTTGTTCTGGCAACGTGTTTCCATAGCCGGCATAGGGCGTTACCAAATGTAATTCTTTTTGTGCATCTTCAGCTCTAGTTGTAGGTAGTACTCTGCTGGTTTGTATATTGAGGAAGAACAAGTAGTTCTAAGATATCTCACCAAAACATTTCAGATATCTAATACGAACAAACTTGGACCTGTTGTAATTCTTCTATGGCATTGTCATGGCCTCAGAGCACCAATGCCGCAAAATGAGGCATACGGAATGCTTACAAACTTCGAGAGGACTCGAACCCCAGCACACTTGTATCTAGGCACTACAAAGACTAACCTAAATAATCTGATCTTTGAGCCTATTGGATGCACCTACTTGGCCTTCGCGTCTTGACATTCTAGTTATTTCCATATGTAGATGCTTCAATCTCTTACAACCATCCAGAGCATAATCAACATACAATTTATCGACTTTACAGATGACATTTTAATCTTTACATAAGATCCTCAAACACCAAACCGCGGGGGGAGAGTGCTAATCGAAAATTCGCGCGGTTCATAGGGCTCTTCCATCTGAGTACGTACGTTCGGGCACCTGTTCCCACTTGCTTCCGTCCGGATTATACATGAAAGTGTAGAGCTCATGTGGGACACAAAAACCAGCAACATAGAACATCTCCACACTACCTGCGATTTGGAGGAACTCAGGTTCTAAGACCATCACGGGATCCGGCGAGAGCGTGGATCCGTGGACGACAATCCAATCCTCGCCCGGATTCCTGGAAAGATAAAATCGCCTCCTCTGAGGGATTTCCAAACCGTAGCGATCTCTAAATTCAAGAACCGGAGGAGCTAAGTGACGGCAGTCCTCACCGTCGTCCACAGTGTTGTCCACAAAAAGCCAAGAGAATCGCCCCGTACCTGGCCCTGAGCGTAGAAAACTAAGATGGACGAGCTTAAACCGATCATTCTTCACCACGTAGCTCACGATGTGCTTATACCTCAAGTCGTTGTTTTGTGTCAGCCGGAAGTAGACGACGCCTTTGGACATTGTACAACCTGCTTTGAAGACCGTCAGCCGAATAGAGCTCCTGAGTATCTCCCGGCCTCCACCGGCGCTCACCAGAATCATGGATATGCGCCGTACCAGACCGGAGTAACCTCCCGCGCCTTTCCCCAGCTCCACCTTGCTGCGTCCGGCTGTTGGTTACCACGTCTCGTACCAATGGAAAGACTCTGGATCGAAAGCGCGGAACATCGTCCTCTTGCGGAAGCTATGGTTGCAGGGGTTGCCAACAGACGCCAAGTAGGATTCGTTGCGAGGCACCGTGCGGTAGAACAGCAATCAGGGCTTCGGCGTCTGCGGACGGGCTACTGCATGAGACCTGACAAATCGGTTCAAACCCCTGCAAACTGATCGCACCATTGCCAGGCACATTATCGATAAGCGAGCAAAGATGTTCTCCAGCACATAGTAGGGCAGCTCCCCTAGGCCTATCTGGCATCTCCCGGATCGCACCTCGGACAGGCGCAGTGCGAGGAACTGACCGAACACGATCTCCACCACATCTTCGGGCAGCTCCTCTGTGCCGGCACGGGAACCTCCTTCCCTTACGGAGCTAGGATCTTCTCCTGGACCAGCAGATCATCGGGATCCAGCAGCTCCTCTATCCGGCATCTATCGGACCGCACCACATCCTCCCGATCGGACAGCTCCCATAGGCCCTTCCGGCATCTCTCGGATCGCACCTGTGCCAGTCGCAGTGGGGGGCATCTCCGGCCTCCCCTGAGCTTCATGCTTTCCACGCATGTCCGGCCACGAGATGTGGGTAGCTATATGCAAGGCAACGCCTTCGCGGCTACGGCCCGCTATGGAATTCAGAGCCGGGATCTCATTGCGTGTTCCGTGGCCGCGCGTGATCAGGTTCAACGCGTTCAGTACAACAGTATTGGGAAGGGGAGCCATGATGAACAACTGTACACCCGACTCGACTTTATTTACGATTTATCCATTTAATCATGCAAACTATAGGTAGCTAGAATGTAGACTAAAAGCTACAAAACTTGGAAGTCAAGCGCTGGCCAACAATTTGGAACTCTCAGGATGACAGACTAGCGGTACTTACATACTTAGTCCTGACGGAGGACGGTCCTTATCCTCGTCTTTCTCTTCTCTTATTAAGCCCACAGGCTGGTCATGAGTAGGAAAAGCACAACTGCCAGAAAGACGCAATCTACAACTACTATGCCAAATGCCTGCCAGAAAAGAGCTGGAATGGGTCAAGAGAGCAACTAGCAAGTGGAAATAGAAGAGAAGGGAGGTAAACAGGAGATGGTTCCAACAACTTGGAGCTCTCAGGATCACAGACTGGCGGTACTTACATACACAGTCCTGAGGGAGGAAGGTCCTTATCCTCGTCTTTCTCTTCTCTTATTAAGCCCACAGGCTTGTGATGAGTAGGAAAACCACAACTGCCAGAAAGACGCAACCTCCAACTACTATGCCAAATGCCTGCCAGAAAACAGCTGAAATGGGTCAAAGAGAGCAACTAACATGTCGAAATAGAAAGAAAGGAGGTAAACAGGAGATGGTTTGGAGAAAGTACCTTGCCTCTTGACTGCACACTGAACCTAAAGGTAAACCAGGTCAACCCAGCGTCCACTGCAGGAGCCAAAGCTAGAGCACTGCACGACGAGCGTTATTAGGGAAGACCCAATCAACATGTGCAGTTGCTTGATATTGCTGTATCTCCAGGACCTACCCTCCAGCCCGAAACAGCTTGGTGACCTGGCTACCAGCCCACACCATTGCAAAAACCTTGAAGAACCTGCACATGCATAAGCCTATCAGAACAGATCAGGATGTAGGTAAAAACAGATTATTTGAGGAACTGCCGTAGGGTGCCATGCAATTTTTAGGTACCTTTGGGCTGCCTGACGAAAACCGAGACCTCCAGGTGAAGGTGTCACAAAAAACCTGAACAAGCAACCCATCAAGGTCAGCAAATGTGAATCGCACAGAGGAGTAGTGAGAGATTACTGTGTTGGCACCTCACCAGACAAACAAAAAGGCGCCTAGGTAGTAAACAGTGTTGAAAAGACCGTATGCCAGAACACCAGCTGATCCGTACCTCCGCAGCCTTTTGGTAAGTCTGCCATCATAGTTGAATCAGCTCAAGAACAGCAGAGGACACCAGAATTCTACATGGGAATGGGATGTCTAACAACTGCTTCATAAGCACAATCTGCCGGGAGATAGATAGATGCAGTACTATTCCACGGTAGACATGCTGAAAGACATTTACTCTTCACTTTGAGCAGAGTACTTTGACCACACACTCTTCTTCGACCGCAGTTGCCCCCCTGAACGCAGCAATACCAAGATTCAAAACCCAGCTCAGGTTTTTTGTCTCGGCGGCTCCTTCCTCCCAGGCTATGAACAAGTAAAATCCACGGCTTTACGAACATTACACCACCTGCAGTAGATGCCCCGAAAGCATTCTCCTCCTGCTCCCCAGGGCTTCCTTCCTGAATATCAGAGAAGCTGATATAGTAACTCGCCAACGCATCCTCAAGAGAACTCAAACGGGTGAATGGTGGACGGCGACAAGTATACCTGAGCATCAGTGCCTCCTGACCCGAAACCAGGTGCACCGTCCAGTTTGGCCTCCATCCTAACCCTAAGCCTATTGTTGCGATTCCCTGCAAATTGACAAGTTCTCTTGGCAAGGACATCATCCATCTTGGACGAAACTACAAGCGTGCTAGGTCTCCTCAGATCGAAGAGATTTGTGGGCAGACCTACGGGCGTTAGCACCATCGAGGAGCTGGTCTGGGCAGTGACCATTGCATCCGCGTAGGAGAATAAATTTGTTGCCCAAGAAGAAACAAGAAACTGTCCTACCGAACCCCGACAGAAGGAGATGATGCTGGCTGCAAGGCAAAGCGTTCGCCAACCTCTGTAAAACTAGGTTTTGAAATATTCCAGTTATGCGAACACTTGCAGACATCTGAAGTTGCCTTTCCACGACAATGGACTGGTTATTGGATGGAAGACAGTATCAGCCTGTATTTGGTTGCTTTGAAGATGTTGGGCACAGGCACCACCCTCCATGACTGTTTGGGAATTTCATACAGCAGGATTCTCCATCGATGTCTTGGAAACTTGGTGTCTTTCATGACGTAAAACAGTCTGCCATTCTCTGCAAAACATCCGCATGAATCGGAATGGTACCAGTGGTAGGAAGATTCCGGAATCCAGAGTGAGCCATCTTCGTGCTTGAGATGGGGAAATGTGGAGATTTGCTCCCACTGCTGTAATGCAGTATTGAGCTTCAGCAGCAAAGGGGGACAATGGGAGCGCATCACGTTCATGTACAAGTGGCCTTCGCATTCCACCAGCTTACTCCATTCTGTTATCAAACCCCCTGGAATCCGCTTCACGTCCAGTGTGATATCCTTCCACATCTGTTTGTCAATGTCATAAGCAATAACGTCTGTTTTGGTTGGGGTTCTGTCCATGCAGTAGAGAAACTTCCTATCCGTAGAGATTGTGGTTCTACAGCTTTCCCAGGCCCATGGTGGGTCATAGCAACGTGGAAATGGTACGTCCAACCATGAACTGCTGGCGGAAGAAGAGTCGAACACGGACAGGACTCCCCTTTCGAAGAAGGCATTTGTTGCAAACACCTTGAACTCAGCATCTCCTGTTACCAACATCTGGAAAGAGTAGAAGCCAGGTCTGCCTTCCAAACTGGGCAGTTCTCTCCACCATTTTTTGTGAACGTTGAAGACGGTAAATGTGTAGGCTCCATAGGCGTGTGCTAGATTGTCATTTGGATGAATCCCTTTTGCATAACACATCACCCCTTGACTCCCAAATAATGGATACCTGTCACGCTTCTTGCCAGAATTCCTGGACATCTGTGCTGAAGGAGGGAAGAAGAGAGCTGGAAGCTTGTGCCATCTGTCCAATGTCGGATTGTATGCCAAACCCACCCTGACTCGACGGCCTTTCTTGTGCACAAAGAATGGAAAGCTGGGTGACGAGCATGCACTGTTGACAGGCTTGTGGGCCAATGACATTTCCCAAAAGCGGGAGGAGAAGATGAAGATGTTCCAGGCTTTGCACACCATGAGAGCTTGGGACAGGCTGGACAGAGGCAACGATGCCACCACTGATTCCCAGAATTCCTCTGGCAGAAATCCCCAGTCTCTCCTTTTAAGGGATTCATCTGAGTGAACACATGTGAGCACTCCATCATGCTTTCCTGCCATCTTTCAGTTGTTATCTTCGCATTATCTGCTCCACCAAGTAGGCAAGTATAACCTGGCCTTCGTCAGCAATGCCTTCCGTCTCTCTTCCTGGAAAACAGTTATTTTGGTCAGTTAGGGTGAAAAGACATCCGAGACGATGCACCTTCTTCAATTACTAACGTCACCAGATTCAACTTCATTTTCCCTCCACGTGCTGCCCAGGAAGCAGAACAGGTGAGGGTGCGGCCTAGCAATCTGATGCAACGGGATTGCACTTTGTCCGTCACACGAGTGTCTGAGTGCTGAGGTGTAAGTTCATAGTTCAGCCATTGAAATCAATTTGGATATTATAAAAACAAACATTACATTCCAGCGTTATTGCTGGTTTTGTGCCCGCATGCTTCCACTCAAAAAATTGCCTCCTCCTGTCTACACTAGGTAGTTATCAGGCCTGTTCCTCTTCACCATCTTTACTACTGTGGGGCAATGTCATAAAAATCAGAATGCCTCGTGTTGCAGGGCAGTTATGCTTTCATGAAAAGCAACCGTGTTCCGCCACAGCAATTGATTACAGGTTTAGGAGGCAAGCCTTTTCATGATTTGGTCGAACGTGGTGAACATAATCATGCTGGACGGGGCAACCCACAGCATTCTTGATGTTGCACCTCTAGTGAAACCCTGCCAACCTTCCTGCCTCCAAATCGACCTCGCAGCATCTAAAGCTCCGTCGTACTTCGTGCTACTGGATACATTGCTTTTTCCTTGCACCTGTAACCTTGTCTTGACAATATCCTGCAGACATTCATATTCAGCTCTCTTCAATATTTTTCCAGCACAAGATGAACCTGGTGGTTGTGTTTGTTTGTGAAAGCTTGAAAAATCTGGAAAAAAATAATCTTCGCGCTGCAGCCAGCTACAGGGGCTTACCATGGGGTTGGTGACTCCAGCAGAAAATGCAGCACTGCAGAATGAGCTAGCAAGTTCCCACCGTATATCAAGCTTTGACACAGATTCTGCTCCTGAGTACCATACGGAGAACCTCTTCGTTGCCTCCCAGAGAGGAAAGTAGATTGCATTGTAAGGCCCCCAAACCATTTGAGCGAGAAAGAAGCCTCTGTACAGAGCCCCCAAACCCTCTTGCCGGTAGATGCTTGTGACAGCATGCAGAGAGCCCTGCGAAGCCCAATGTCAGACATTCTACTAGTTGTCAAACATACAAGAGTCGGAAAGGAGTATTGCCCGCCTACAACAGGCAGTTGCTCATCCGGATTAAGGGAAGGAAAGATATACCGTGTACGCTCCGGCTCCAGTAGTTTGGACCATTTGCCGTTGTCGAATAATCTCAACAGGCACCATAAATATAGACTGAACAAGTGTAGCTATCAAACCTCCAGAGAAGTGGACCAGCGGATTTTCCTCCCCTCCTGCAGATAGAAGCCAAAGAACATGAGCATCCCAAGAGGAAAGCTGGCCAAACAGAAAAGACAAGACACCCCAGAACGCGAACCACCAAAGTACCTGGAAGAAACTTCTTGACCGTTTGGTAGGTCCCCATGTATACACCCTGTCCTGGAGCCGTCAGCGCCACAGTTCCATAGCCTTTGTACAGAGTCTTGATTCCTTCTTTCGCAGCTATAGTTTGAATGGCATCCAAAGGACCTCTGTACATGTACAATGCTTTGCCTCCCCCTCCTCCTTGAACCTGAAAGAGGAATGTGATCAGTCTAGGGGGGGCCAGCGAAGAACCAAAACAAAACTCCGAGCAGCCCCCGCACGCATTGCACATGCAGCCACTAACCTGCATCCGAGACTTGACAGTCATCATAGGAAACATAGTCCCATCAGCAAGCATCCCTGCAAGCCCCGCAGCACACATTTGCTTCAGCAGCCTCCGGCCCGAGCCATCTCTGCCTTCCTCATGCTCGCTTCCGGTCATTGCTGAGCTGAATTACACCTTATCCGAAGGAGCTAAATTTGCTGAAAGAACCGAATCTAGCAACACCGAACCCGCGCTTCAACACAGCTAGAAATTCTCCTCTGAGCAGCAGATCAATCGACGCTGCCTCGGATTCAGCTGACGGAGACCCTTAGCCAGCGAATGCGAAGGTGTCAAGCAACGCAGGCTTGTAAAACCCCGAAATCAAGGAGGCAGTGCGAAGACTTTTGTTCTTCGATCGAAACACGCTGTTTCCTCCAAACCAGAAGAATCCACGACCTCAGCAGCTCCTGCGATCACGCGCTCCTGCCCTTCGGTTCGACCTAAACGTCGTCTGCCTCTCAGGTACCAGATCTGGAGCTTGGAAACCTGCCAAATGGAGCTGCGATGAGCCAGTACCCCAGGCAAGGAATGCGGAATGCAATGCGCAGCCGTGGGCTCTTGAAGAGCACGAAATAATGGGTGCCATGATGTTGCTGCTATGGGAGTATCAGTCCTTGGAGCCATTGGCGGCTGATACCGGCTGTCCAGAGGCTCCTGCTTGCACAAGTGTCATGGAGGCGGCTACCCAAATGACCCGCGACCACCGGCCTACACAGTACCCAGCCTATAAAGCCTGGGTTCCGAAGACACACCAGATGCGGAAGAAGAGGAACTTCTAGGGCTGGTGGAGGAATGTGTACGTGGCCGCTGCATACATGTCGACAAGTGCCCCAGGCGATGACCGGAACAGATCAAGGGCCAGCTGGCTGATTCTGTGCTACGTCGAGCCGGTAACAAGTGGGCAAGTTTTGATTCGACACCTGTGGATATTGTCAGGTCCCGGCAGCATTAATTACGACCAAAGACCATATGTACAGTGGCACGTTGTGCGGTGACGACCTAGGTACAGTACTAGGTACTCTCCAACAGCCTCTTTGAAGGGCTAAATGGTAATTGATAATTTAGACATTTTATAAATTTAATCACATATTTCAAGAAGTTAAATCTTCTTAATTTATTGACATATAGGGCAGAGATTCTTTAGCGTTTCTTGCAGCATTTCTATGTAGTTATGATATCCGTGCTAATGTAGTAGGTATTGTAAGCCAGGTATGGGGACTTGGGTAGCTGGGTATGATAATTCCCTCTATGCTATTCCAGAACAATCTTATTTTCAGAGTAACCTTTAATGCTCATTAATCATATTTTATTAGTCAATCCTTGGCCTTTGAAAATCAGACCTTCTATAATGTCTTTGATTGACCCTATCATATGTACTGAAGATTTAAACCAAAATACAAATCAAAATTTATCCTTGGCCTTTGAAAAGTAGTCTTCTTTGATTTTGAGTCCTTGGTCTTTGAATGTCCCTGCACTACGGACGACCATAAATGTGCCACCAGCCACACTAATTAGTTATCAAACAAGCTCAACCTTTTGACGACCCTTGGTGCATTTCCGCTGAGTAGCTAGTGACTTTTCAAGCGTGAAGTTACAACATTTTGTTTTGGTGACAATGGTGTCTGTGAAAAGGTTTTGAAGAATTTGATGAGGAAATCAAGCCCGATTTCCAAAGAGGATTCATCGCAATTGTTTCACCGTTAGTATCCGTTACGACGGATAAAACTTGTGTTTCTATTGCGAGACGGATAACATTTCCGTTCTGTTGCTCATATGTCCGTAGCTTGTTCACCATGCTTCTTAAAACTTCGTAGAGATATCCTTTATCAATCATAAGATGTCGATAAGGAGGTTATGAAAACACTTGACATGGAGCACCGTGAGAAAATGCTTGTGGGGCTTCTATCGCCTCAACTATTATGGTGCATTTTAGAGTGGAAACCATAACATGCATCGGTTGCAACCTTAACATGCATCGGTTGCAACCTAAGAATTCTTCAAGCACGCTTTCAAGAAGATCACGTCGGAGGTTACCTTCTTGTAAGATCATTTGATGAGCGAAAGAGGAGCACAAGTTACACAATCATATTCTTGAATTGGTGGAGAAAGGAATTCTTCAATTTTTGAAATGGATGATCACACTTGCAAAAGGAATGTAAATGCAAGATCATATTCATTAATTTATTTTAGCGATGATATATTCATTTTATTCTCTTTCCTACTTCATGTTTTGAAATGTTTGCAAACCATCATTATGTTACCGAGATCATTTAACTCACACTGCTTTCGTCGTCACCTTCGTAACCGCAATTTACAGCACTGGCACGGATCTCCATCGTAACACGGCCCCTAGAAGATCTAAATCTGCCTTTGCTTCAATCTGACAAATGTTGCACTTCGATCTGGGAAGGCCTGCCATTCAACGCGCTCTCCTTAAGTTATGGGCTATTGAGCTCCAAGAAGTCTCTGGAGGCGCGAGTGGATGCCTGAGCCAGTGAATTTTTAGGGCTCGTCTTGAGATACTTGGGAAAGATGATGCGGATGAGAAACACCAAGGCAAAAAGCGAAGCGGAGCAGAACCCGGTGATTTTGGTACAAGCGGCCGAGAGTCTACCATGCCAATTTTCTCAACGCTTGGATCTATTGGGTGTCGTTTCTAGTTGCGTCTTCTAGAAGCACATATCGCTCCATAATGAAATGCTGGTAAGTAGCTTCTAGACAAGGTTTTAGTATAGTTAATTAGCAATATTCTAGGAAAGTGATAAAATAGAAATAGTGATAATATAGAAGAAAATAGAAAGAGTGATAATATAGAAGTTGCCATGGGTGCCCTAGTCTATATATGTCCTATATAGGCCTAATACTCACACATATATTATGTATCTTGTGTTGGGTTTTCTATGTTATCTTAGGTTATAATTATTCTAAAGTAGGTATTTGTTTTCATATCTTTGTGTTTGGCCTCTAAAGTTGTCTTTGTGCACCTTGTGAACACGAAGCAGTGGTACAAGAATAATAAGGCGTTAAAGAATTTTAGAGTATTACCGAAATCGTCACACACCATCCAAGAAAAACACATAGCTTGATTAGAGAAAGCTCTAAGGAAAAGAAATGGCTGCTCAATGACTTCATCTAGCATAAATACACGTGGTGACAAGAGGAGGTTTAACGGGTCCGAAAATACCAATGATAATAGGAAAACGCGTTACCACGTAAAAAGATTCAACGACCAAGTTCAAAAGGAAATCGAGATTCACATGGTCAAGCTCCTCAACTACTTCAAACTCGAAACCCCAATTGCTTACGTTCATATACTTTGAGTTCTATCCTGCATATGTCATTCCACAAACCTCCTCTACATCACAAGACGCGGTCCGCCACACAACAATTTTGGACATAATATCAACCATACTTCAAAATTTTACGATGGGAACGATATCAAAATTCCAATCTTGTTCAAGGATGCCCTCGGGCATATTTTGAAAATTATGGGCAAATGACTAATACGAGGGTCTCATCACCTACTTCTCGTGTTGGATCCAACCATGTTCAAGGATATCCACGTGCACATGTTCAAGGTCATGCGAAAATGATTAATACTACTAGGGCTGCATTTTATGATGCGAACAATATTCAAACTCAATCATGTTCAAGGATGCCCTCCGCATATTATGAAGATGATGTTAAAATGACTAATACTAGGGTCCCATCACCTAGTTCTCGTGTTGGATTTGATCGTGGTCAAGGATATCCTCCGCACATATCCAAGGTTATGTGGAAATGACTAATACTACGGTCTCACCGTGTTTTCCGAGAGATGATGTAGGGATTACTAGAAGCCATAGGAAAATAAAGACTACAAGAAAAATAGTATGGTATTTGCGCCAACAGCCCGTCCTTATGCGGAAAAAGTTGCTAGCATGCAATCATTGTACGTCGAGGAAATGCTTCAATTGATGGAAACAATTACGACAACAACATAGCTGGAAAAACGAGATACTACGTGCGAAATAGCCGATGAATTGGCTCAACGTCAAAGTGTCCCATCAATTATTTCCAAACTAGGCAATGCTACACCTATAATTTTAATGAGATCAAGGCCTCATTTGATCGCAAAAGCGAAGAGGAAAAATTGGAAAAATGGAAAGTGCTTGCATATGGACTTGATGAATGGAACAATTTCTTGCAATAAGCAATTTACCTAAGCCAAGTCCTTCATATGACAACTGGATCAACATCGACATTATGTGAAAGAAATACGAAATTGGATGGATAGATCAAATGTTATTGCACAAGACGATGTCCCACAAAATGTTGCCCCACAAGAAACTACAATAAAAGAAGGAGTATAAAATCAAGATTTATGTGAAAACAATGTCGACCACACTCCAAAATTTTATGATAGGAAGCCTGGATATAAAAACCCCAATCATATTGAAGGATGCCCTACGGCATATGTTGAAAGTTATGCGAAAATTCCTAATACAAGGGTCCCATCACCTAGTTCCGTGTTGGATCCAATCATGGTCAAGAGTATCCTCCGAAGGTTATTCAAAAATTCCTAATACAAGGGTCACTAATACAAACACGAAAAGCAATATGGTAATGGTAACAACCCGTCCTTCTCTAGAAAATCCTAGTACCATGCAACCATTGCATGACGCAGAAAATAAAATGCTTCAATTCATGAAAACAATGAGGACAACATAGGAGAAATAATGAGACAATGCTTGCTGAAACAGCTAATGAAATGGCGCAAATGTGTCAAAGTCCCATCAATCATTTCCAAATAAGAGAAAGCTACACCATTAATCTATCTTTAATGCAATCGATTGCCTCATTTGATCAAAAACGAAGAGGAGAATTTGGGAAAATGAAAAGTGCTTGGATATAGACGTCAAATCTGAAAGAAACAATTTCTTGCACTAAGAAGTTTACTTAAGCCAAGTCCTTCATGTGACAACAATTTGGATCAACAACAACATTACGTGAAAACAAATATAAAATTTGATAGATAAATCAATGTGATTGCACAAGACGATGTCTCACAAAATGTTGCCGCAAACTTATGATAAAAGGACGAGTAAAAATCTACATGAAAATTAGGGCCCATATCAAAATTTAGTAATTCCTTCTAGTGCTATGCTATTTGAGAACAATCTTATTTTCATAGTAACCTTTAAATATGATTAGTTAGATGTTATTAATCAATCCTTGGCCTTTGAAAATCGACCTTCTATAATGTCTTTGATTGACCCTACCATATGTCAAGATTTAAACCAAAATACAAATCAAAATTTTATCCTTGGCCTTTGAAAAGTAGTCTTCTTTGATTTTGAGTCCTTGGTCTTTGAATCTCTCGCCTGACGACTATAAATGTGCCACCAGCCACACTAATTAGTTATCAAACAAGCTCAACCTTTTGACGACCCTTGGTGCATTTCAGAGTAGCTAGTGACTTTTCAAGCGTGAAGTTACAACATTTTGTTTTGGTGACAATGGTGTCTGTGAAAAGGTTTTGAAGAATTTGATGAGGAAATCAAGCCCGATTTCCAAAGAGGATTCATCGCAATTGTTCACCGTTAGTATCCGCTTGCAGGATAAAACTTGTGTTTCTATTGCGAGAGACGGATAACATTTCCGTTCTGCTCATATGTCCCGTAGCTTGTTCACCATGCTTCTTAAAACTTGAGAGATATCCTTTATCAATCATAAGATGTCGATAAGGAGGTTATGAAAACACTTGACATGGAGCACCGTGAGAAAATGCTTGTGGGGCTTCTATCGCCTCAACTATTATGGTGCATTTTAGAGTGGAAACCATGCATCGGTTGCAACCTTAACATGCATCGGTTGCAACCTAAGAATTCTTCAACGCTTTCAAGAAGATCACGTCGGAGGTTACCTTCTTGTAAGATCATTTGATGAGCGTAAAGAGGAGCACAAGTTACACAATCATATTCTTGAATTGGTGGAGAAAGGAATTCTTCAATTTTTGAAATGGATGATCACACTTGCAAAAGGAATGTAAATGCAAGATCATATTCATTAATTTATTTTAGCAGTGATATATTCATTTTATTCTCTTTCCTACTTCATGTTTTGAAATGTTTGCAAACCATCATTATGTTACCGAGATCATTTAACTCACTCGGCGCTGCTTTCTCGTCGTCCACCTTCAGCAATTTACAGACACGGATCTCCATCGTAACACGGCCCCTAGAAGATCTAAATCGCCTTTGCTTCAATCGACAAATGTTGCACTTGATCCGGGAAGGCACGCCATTCAACGCGCTCTCCTTAAGATATGGGCTATTGAGCTCCAAGAAGTCTCGAGGCGCGAGTGGATGCCCGAGCTGAATTTTTGGGGCTCGTCTTGAAATACTTGGGAAAGATGGTGCGGATGAGAAACACCAAGGGCAGCGAGCGGAGCAACCGTGATTTTGGTACAAGCGGCGAGTCTACCATGCCAATTTTTCACAACGCTTGGATCTATTGGGTGTCGTTTCTAGTTGCGTCTTCTAGAAGCCGATAACCGCTCCATAATGAAATGCTGGTAAGTAGCTTCTAGACAAGGTTTTAGTATAGTTAATTAGCAATATTCTAGGAAAGTGATAAAATAGAAATAGTGATAATATAGAAGAAAATAGAAAGAGTGATAATATAGAAGTTGCCATGGGTGCCCTAGTCTATATATGTCCTATATATATACTCACACATATATTATGTATCTTGTGTTGGGTTTTCTATGTTATCTTAGGTTATAATTATTCTAAAGTAGGTATTTGTTTTCATATCTTTGTGTTTGGCCTCTAAAGTTGTCTGTGTGCACCTTGTGAACACGAACGGTGGTACAAGAATAACCGAGGCGTTAAAGAATTTTTGAGACAAATCACACACCATCCAAGAAAAACACATAGCTTGATTAGAGAAAGCTCTAAGGAAAAGAAATGGCTGCTCAGACTTCATCTAGCATAAATACACGTGGTGACAAGAGGAGGTTTAACGGTCCGAAAATACCAATGATAATAGGAAAAAGCGTTACCACGTAAAAAGATTCAACGACCAAGTTCAAAAGGAAATCGAGATTCACATGGTCAAGCTCCTCAACTACTTGAACTCGAAACCCCAACTGCTTACTGCTCATCCGCTTATACTTTGAGTTCTATCCTGCATATGTCATTCCACAAACCTCCTCTACATCACAAGACGCGGTCCGCCACACAACAATTTTGGACATAATATCAACCATACTTCAAAATTTTACGATGGGAACGATATCAAAATTCCAATCTTGTTCAAGGATGCCCTCGGGCATATTTTGAAAATTATGGGCAAATGACTAATACGAGGGTCTCATCACCTACTTCTCGTGTTGGATCCAACCATGTTCAAGGATATCCACGTGCACATGTTCAAGGTCATGCGAAAATGATTAATACTACTAGGGCTGCATTTTATGATGCGAACAATATTCAAACTCCAATCATGTTCAAGGATGCCCTCCGCATATTATGAAGATGATGTTAAAATGACTAATACTAGGGTCCCATCACCTAGTTCTCGTGTTGGATTTGATCGTGGTCAAGGATATCCTCGCACATATCCAAGGTTATGTGGAAATGACTAATACTACGGTCTCGCCACCGTGTTTTCGAGGCGAGATGATGTAGGGATTACTAGAAGCCATAGGAAAATAAAGACTACAAGAAAAATAGTATGGTATTTGCGCCAACAGCCCGTCCTTATGCGGAAAAAGCTGCTAGCATGCAATCATTGTACGTCGTAGGAAATGCTTCAATTGATGGAAACAATTACGACAACAACATAGCTGGAAAAAGCGAGATACTACGTGCGAAATAGCCGATGAATTGGCTCAAGCTAATCAAAGTGTCCCATCAATTATTTCCAAACTAGGCAATGCTACACCTATAATTTTAATGAGATCAAGGCCTCATTTGATCGCAAAAGCGAAGAGGAAAAATTGGAAAAATGGAAAGTGCTTGCATATGGACTTCAAGTACGAATGGAACAATTTCTTGCAATAAGCAATTTACCTAAGCCAAGTCCTTCATATGACAACAACTGGATCAACATCGACATTATGTGAAAGAAAATCGAAATTGGATGGATAGATCAAATGTTATTGCACAAGACGATGTCCCACAAAATGTTGCCCCACAAGAAACTACAATAAAAGAAGGAGTATAAAATCAAGATTTATGTGAAAACAATGTCGACCACACTCCAAAATTTTATGATAGGAAGCCTGGATATAAAAACCCCAATCATATTGAAGGATGCCCTACGGCATATGTTGAAAGTTATGCGAAAATTCCTAATACAAGGGTCCCATCACCTAGTTCCGTGTTGGATCCAATCATGGTCAAGAGTATCCTCCGAAGGTTATTCAAAATTCCTAATACAAGGGTCACTAATACAAACACGAAAAGCAATATGGTAATGGTAACAACCCGTCCTTCTCTAGAAAATCCTAGTACCATGCAACCATTGCATGGCAGAAAAATAAAATGCTTCAATTCATGAAAACAATGAGGACAACATAGGAGAAATAATGAGACAATGCTTGCTGAAACAGCTAATGAAATGGCGCAAATGTGTCAAACTGTCCCATCAATCATTTCCAAATAAGAGAAAGCTACACCATTAATCTATCTTTAATGCAATCGATTGCCTCATTTGAAAGCGAAGAGGAGAATTTGGGAAAATGAAAAGTGCTTGGATATAGACGTCAAATCTGAAAGAAACAATTTCTTGCACTAAGAAGTTTACTTAAGCCAAGTCCTTCATGTGACAACAAGGATCAACAACAACATTACGTGAAACAAATATAAAATTTGATAGATAAATCAATGTGATTGCACAAGACGATGTCTCACAAAATGTTGCCACGCTTATGATAAAAGGACGAGTAAAAATCACAATCTACATGAAAATTAGGGCCCATATCAAATTTAGTAATTCCTTCTAGTGCTATGCTATTTGAGAACAATCTTATTTTCATAGTAACCTTTAAATATGATTAGTTAGATGTTATTAATCAATCCTTGGCCTTTGAAAATCGACCTTCTATAATGTCTTTGATTGACCCTACCATATGTCGATTTAAACCAAAATACAAATCAAAATTTATCCTTGGCCTTTGAAAAGTAGTCTTCTTTGATTTTGAGTCCTTGGTCTTTGAATCTCTACACTACTGGACGACTATAAATGTGCCACCAGCCACACTAATTAGTTATCAAACAAGCTCAACCTTTTGACGACCCTTGGTGCATTTCAGAGTAGCTAGTGACTTTTCAAGCGTGAAGTTACAACATTTTGTTTTGGTGACAATGGTGTCGTGAAAAGGTTTTGAAGAATTTGATGAGGAAATCAAGCCCGATTTCCAAAGAGGATTCATCGCAATTGTTCACCGTTAGTATCCGTTGCAGACGGATAAAACTTGTGTTTCTATTGCGAGAGACGGATAACATTTCCGTTCCTGTGCTCATATGTCCCGTAGCTTGTTCACCATGCTTCTTAAAACTTCGAGATATCCTTTATCAATCATAAGATGTCGGATAAGGAGGTTATGAAAACACTTGACATGGAGCACCGTGAGAAAATGCTTGTGGGGCTTCTATCGCCTCAACTATTATGGTGCATTTTAGAGTGGAAACCATAACATGCATCGGTTGCAACCTGCATGCATCGGTTGCAACCTAAGAATTCTTCAAGCACGCTTTCAAGAAGATCACGTCGAGGTTACCTTCTTGTAAGATCATTTGATGAGCGTAAAGAGGAGCACAAGTTACACAATCATATTCTTGAATTGGTGGAGAAAGGAATTCTTCAATTTTGAAATGGATGATCACACTTGCAAAAGGAATGTAAATGCAAGATCATATTCATTAATTTATTTTAGCAGTGATATATTCATTTTATTCTCTTTCCTACTTCATGTTTTGAAATGTTTGCAACCATCATTATGTTACCGAGATCATTTAACTTTGCCACCTGCGCTGCTTTCTCGTCCACCTTCGTAATGCAATTTACAAGCACGGATCTCCATCGTAACACGGCCCCTAGAAGATCTAAATCGCCTTTGCTTCAATCGACAAATGTTGCACTTGATCGGGAAGGCACGCCATTCAACGCTCTCCTTAAGATATGGGCTATTGAGCTCCAAGAAGTCTCGAGGCGCGAGTGGATGCCCGAGTGAATTTTGGGGCTCGTCTTGAAATACTTGGGAAAGATGGTGCGGATGAGAAACACCAAGGCAAAGCGGCGGAGCACAACCCGTGATTTTGGTACAAGCGGCGAGAGTCTACCATGCCAATTTTTCACAACGCTTGGATCTATTGGGTGTCGTTTCTAGTTGCGTCTTCTAGAAGCTCGATAACCGCTCCATAATGAAATCTGGTAAGTAGCTTCTAGACAAGGTTTTAGTATAGTTAATTAGCAATATTCTAGGAAAGTGATAAAATAGAAATAGTGATAATATAGAAGAAAATAGAAAGAGTGATAATATAGAAGTTGCCATGGGTGCCCTAGTCTATATATGTCCTATATACTCACACATATATTATGTATCTTGTGTTGGGTTTTCTATGTTATCTTAGGTTATAATTATTCTAAAGTAGGTATTTGTTTTCATATCTTTGTGTTTGGCCTCTAAAGTTGTCTTATGTGTGCTTGTGAACACGAAGCGGTGGTACAAGAATAACCGAGGCGTTAAAGAATTTTAGATACAAATCGTCACACACCATCCAAGAAAAACACATAGCTTGATTAGAGAAAGCTCTAAGGAAAAGAAATGGCTGCTCACAGACTTCATCTAGCATAAATACACGTGGTGACAAGAGGAGGTTTAACGGTCCGAAAATACCAATGATAATAGGAAAAAGCGTTACCACGTAAAAAGATTCAACGACCAAGTTCAAAAGGAAATCGAGATTCACATGGTCAAGCTCCTCAACTACTTGACAAACTCGAAACCCCAAGCTTTCGCTCATCCGCTTATACTTTGAGTTCTATCCAGCATATGTCATTCCACAAACCTCCTCTACATCACAAGACGCGGTCCGCCACACAACAATTTTGGACATAATATCAACCATACTTCAAAATTTTACGATGGGAACGATATCAAAAATTCCAATCTTGTTCAAGGATGCCCTCGGGCATATTTTGAAAATTATGGGCAAATGACTAATACGAGGGTCTCATCACCTACTTCTCGTGTTGGATCCAACCATGTTCAAGGATATCCACGTGCACATGTTCAAGGTCATGCGAAAATGATTAATACTACTAGGGCTGCATTTTATGATGCGAACAATATTCAAACTCAATCATGTTCAAGGATGCCCTCCGCATATTATGAAGATGATGTTAAAATGACTAATACTAGGGTCCCATCACCTAGTTCTCGTGTTGGATTTGATCGTGGTCAAGGATATCCTCCGCACATATCCAAGGTTATGTGGAAATGACTAATACTACGGTCGCCACCGTGTTTTCCGAGGATGATGTAGGGATTACTAGAAGCCATACGGAAAATAAAGACTACAAGAAAAATAGTATGGTATTTGCGCCAACAGCCCGTCCTTATCGGAAAAAGCTGCTAGCAATCATTGTACGTCGTAGGAAATGCTTCAATTGATGGAACAATTACGACAACAACATAGCTGGAAAAACGAGATACTACGTGCGAAATAGCCGATGAATTGGCTCAAAGCTATCAAAGTGTCCCATCAATTATTTCCAAACTAGGCAATGCTACACCTATAATTTTAATGAGATCAAGGCCTCATTTGATCGCAAAAGAGGAAAAATTGGAAAAATGGAAAGTGCTTGCATATGGACTTCAAGTACGAATGGAACAATTTCTTGCAATAAGCAATTTACCTAAGCCAAGTCCTTCATATGACAACAATGGATCAACATCGACATTATGTGAAAGAAATACGAAATTGGATGGATAGATCAAATGTTATTGCACAAGACGATGTCCCACAAAATGTTGCCCCACAAGAAACTACAATAAAAGAAGGAGTATAAATCAAGATTTATGTGAAAACAATGTCGACCACACTCCAAAATTTTATGATAGGAAGCCTGGATATAAAAACCCCAATCATATTGAAGGATGCCCTACGGCATATGTTGAAAAGTTATGCGAAAATTCCTAATACAAGGGTCCCATCACCTAGTTCCGTGTTGGATCCAATCATGGTCAAGAGTATCCTCAAAGGTTATTCAAAAATTCCTAATACAAGGGTCACTAATACAAACACGAAAAGCAATATGGTAATGGTAACAACCCGTCCTTCTCTAGAAAATCCTAGTACCATGCAACCATTGCATGGTAAAATAAAATGCTTCAA
This sequence comes from Anthoceros angustus, assembly GCA_010909165.1. Classification (NCBI taxonomy): domain Eukaryota; kingdom Viridiplantae; phylum Streptophyta; class Anthocerotopsida; order Anthocerotales; family Anthocerotaceae; genus Anthoceros; species Anthoceros angustus. The sequence continues at coordinate 48,644 of MU008203.1, forward strand.
TTCATGAAAACAATGAGGACAACATAGGAGAAATAATGAGACAATGCTTGCTGAAACAGTGAAATGGCGCAATGTGTCAAACTGTCCATCAATCATTTCCAAATAAGAGAAAGCTACACCATTAATCTATCTTTAATGCAATCGATTGCCTCATTTGACCAAAACGAAGAGGAGAATTTGGGAAAATGAAAAGTGCTTGGATATAGACGTCAAATCTGAAAGAAACAATTTCTTGCACTAAGAAGTTTACTTAAGCCAAGTCCTTCATGTGACAACAAAATTGGATCAACAACAACATTACGTGAAACAAATATAAAATTTGATAGATAAATCAATGTGATTGCACAAGACGATGTCTCACAAAATGTTGCCGCACGGCTTATGATAAAAGGACGAGTAAAAAAATCAAATCTACATGAAAATTAGGGCCCATATCAAAATTTAGTAATTCCTTCTAGTGCTATGCTATTTGAGAACAATCTTATTTTCATAGTAACCTTTAAATATGATTAGTTAGATGTTATTAATCAATCCTTGGCCTTTGAAAATCAGACCTTCTATAATGTCTTTGATTGACCCTACCATATGTACTGAAGATTTAAACCAAAATAAAAATCAAAATTTATCCTTGGCCTTTGAAAAGTAGTCTTCTTTGATTTTGAGTCCTTGGTCTTTGAATCTCTACTCTGGACGACTATAAATGTGCCACCAGCCACACTAATTAGTTATCAAACAAGCTCAACCTTTTGACCCTTGGTGCATTTCCGAGTAGCTAGTGACTTTTCAAGCGTGAAGTTACAACATTTTGTTTTGGTGACAATGGTGTCTCGAAAGGTTTTGAAGAATTTGATGAGGAAATCAAGCCCGATTTCCAAAGAGGATTCATCGCAATTGTTCACCGTTAGTATCCGTTGCAGACGGATAAAACTTGTGTTTCTATTGCGAGACGGATAACATTTCCGTTCTGTTGCTCATATGTCCCGTAGCTTGTTCACCATGCTTCTTAAAACTTGAGATATCCTTTATCAATCATAAGATGTCGAGATAAGGAGGTTATGAAAACACTTGACATGGAGCACCGTGAGAAAAATGCTTGTGGGGCTTCTATCGCCTCAACTATTATGGTGCATTTTAGAGTGGAAACCATAACATGCATCGGTTGCAACCTTAACATGCATCGTTGCAACCTAAGAATTCTTCAAGCACGCTTTCAAGAAGATCACGTCGAGGTTACCTTCTTGTAAGATCATTTGATGAGCGTAAAGAGGAGCACAAGTTACACAATCATATTCTTGAATTGGTGGAGAAAGGAATTCTTCAATTTTTGAAATGGATGATCACACTTGCAAAAGGAATGTAAATGCAAGATCATATTCATTAATTTATTTTAGCAGTGATATATTCATTTTATTCTCTTTCCTACTTCATGTTTTGAAATGTTTGCAACCATCATTATGTTACGAGATCATTTAACTGTCACTGCTGCGTTTTCTCGTCGTCCACCTTAAATGCAATTTACAGAGCACGGATCTCCATCGTAACACGGCCCCTAGAAGATCTAAATCGCCTTTGCTTCAATCGACAAATGTTGCACTTGATCCGGGAAGGCCCCGCCATTCAACGCGCTCTCCTTAAGATATGGGCTATTGAGCTCCAAGAAGTCTCGAGGCGAGTGGATGCCTGAGCCGGTGAATTTTTGGGGCTCGTCTTGAAATACTTGGGAAAGATGGTGCGGATGAGAAACACCAAGGCAGCGGCGGGCAACCCGTGATTTTGGTACAAGCGGCGAGAGTCTACCATGCCAATTTTCTGGCAACGCTTGGATCTATTGGGTGTCGTTTCTAGTTGCGTCTTCTAGAAGCCCGATAACCGCTCCATAATGAAATCTGTAAGTAGCTTCTAGACAAGGTTTTAGTATAGTTAATTAGCAATATTCTAGGAAAGTGATAAAATAGAAATAGTGATAATATAGAAGAAAATAGAAAGAGTGATAATATAGAAGTTGCCATGGGTGCCCTAGTCTATATATGTCCTATATACTCACACATATATTATGTATCTTGTGTTGGGTTTTCTATGTTATCTTAGGTTATAATTATTCTAAAGTAGGTATTTGTTTTTCATATCTTTGTGTTTGGCCTCTAAAGTTGTTTGTGTGCACCTTGTGAACACGAAGCGGTGGTACAAGAATAACCGAGGCGTTAAAGAATTTTAGTATTAAAATCGTCACACACCATCCAAGAAAAACACATAGCTTGATTAGAGAAAGCTCTAAGGAAAAGAAATGGCTGCTCAGACTTCATCTAGCATAAATACACGTGGTGACAAGAGGAGGTTTAACGGGTCCGAAAATACCAATGATAATAGGAAAACGCGTTACCACGGAAAAAGATTCAACGACCAAGTTCAAAAGGAAATCGAGATTCACATGGTCAAGCTCCTCAACTACTTCAAGAACTCGAAACCCAATTTACCGTTCATCCGTTTATACTTTGAGTTCTATCCTGCATATGTCATTCCACAAACCTCCTCTACATCACAAGACGCGTCCGCCACACAACAATTTTGGACATAATATCAACCATACTTCAAAATTTTACGATGGGAACGATATCAAAATTCCAATCTTGTTCAAGGATGCCCTCGGGCATATTTTGAAAATTATGGGCAAATGACTAATACGAGGGTCTCATCACCTACTTCGTGTTGGATCCAACCATGTTCAAGGATATCCACGTGCACATGTTCAAGGTCATGCGAAAATGATTAATACTACTAGGGCTGCATTTTATGATGCGAATATTCAAACTCCAATCATGTTCAAGGATGCCCTCCGGCATATTATGAAGATGATGTTAAAATGACTAATACTAGGGTCCCATCACCTAGTTCTTATGCCATGCCTCGATCGTCGGATCTCGGTAATGAGCACAGAACAAGCCGTGTTGATCTTTGCATCATGTGTACATATAGGGGTCTGGTCTAGTGACAAGAATGTATTCCTAACTAATACGGTTGAAACTAAACTACGGCTATTTATCTTGGTTTACCCACGGGTGATTATCTGTTATATGGCCTATTACAGACGGCGTCTTGCTTGTTGTCCGTGCTTGGAGATCCGTCTCCCCCGTTCGGACGCGAAAGAGGTGTCAAGCCCCCCTTCCATGGACTTAGCTGGTCCTCGGGTCTGACGTCTTGCGGTGAGGGTTACAGTGGTCACTCTGTGACATTCTCCCCATAGCGAGGCTGGTCCTCCGGACCTTGGGCTATTCTGAGCTGCGGAGCTGTGACACCAGTGAGGGTTCCCAAGTAGCTAGGGCGTCGGCCGTTGGACCAACCTACCAAGCAATCGTCAGTGCGGTGCGAAGCTTCGATATCTAACACGGAGGATGCGGTTGGGTCCACATGTGGCGGTCGGGTTCTTGGTGTCGGTGGCAGCCAGGTGGGGCGTCTGCGGCTAGGGCTGGTGGCGGGTGAGCGAGCTAGGGCTGAGTGTGGTCTGGAGTCGGATCTGGAAGAACGTCAGTGGTGGCCGGTGAGTTGGTGGAGTCTTTGTGTTGAGTCTGCGGGCTCTGGGTGAGGGTATCCGTCGATCTGTTGTTGGGTCTTGGCGAGGTGTGGAGCTCGGGTGACGGTGAGCATCGATCGTGGAAGGTCTTGCGATCTTCCATCTGCGGAAGGTGGTATGCCGGATTGATGCTGGTGATCTCAAAGGGTCCGATAAATCGGTAGGTGAGCTTCCCTTGGATGAGTGAGGGATCTGGGTGAGGCCAAGCCATACCTTGCCCATGTAAGTCACTTCCCTGCGGTGTTTGTTGGCGCACTTTGCGATCTGTCTGCGATAGTTTCTTGCGGGCTTGAACCTCATGATACCGTCCTCGGCGATTCTGGCCCATTTGTCTGTGAGGGCGAGGCGAGGTGGCGGGCATGATCCATAAAAAGCTTGAAGGCGCCACCCTGCTTTGAGGTGTTGTATGCATACTCGAGCAAAGGTAACATAATTTCCAGTTGCCTTGTTTCTCATGGGTGAAGTGTCGAGCATGTCTTGAGTACTTGGTTACATTTTTCGGTTTGCCCATTTGATTCGGGATGGCATGATAATGATAAGTCTTGAGGACTACTGAAGCATTTCGAATCCGGTGTGAACTTGGTGTCTCGGTCGGAGACAATCTGGAGAATACCATGCGATCTGAATATTTCCGTAGGAATAGGCTAACTTGGGTCTTTGTGTGTGTCGGTGGTGGGGATGAAATGGCTGTCTTGGAGAGTCGGTCCATGACGACCCAGATCTTTATTCTTTCAGGCTGGTCACAGGCGGTGGTAATGAAATCCATGGAGATGGATTGAACCTACAGGGATTGGTAGTGGGAGCAACTTACTGGCGATTTCGATTGTCGGTCTTGGCACATTGGCGGGAGGTACAAGACCGCACCCGATTGATGGCGTCGCTCGGAGGCCATCCCAATAAAATGTTCCTTAACGGTATGTCTTATCCACGAGATGTCCGCCGGGGCGCTGGAGATCATGTAGGATTGCTTTCTTGATGTCGTGGCTGCGAAGGATGACCGTCCCTTCTTATACGAGCAAGCATCCTTGATTGTGTACTCTTGCATGATGGTGGGGTGACATGCGCACATCGAGTAATTCTTGGTACCGGAGGGCACCGTCTGCGGAGAGCTTCCGTGCAGCGGATGGTGTCTGCGTTGTCATGAGAGTGCACGCCCGTGAGGGCATCGACAACGGCGTTCGAGGGGCAGCAACATAGCGGATGTCGAAGTTGAAATCGGAGGTATTACGCCCGTCGTTGGCGTGCATTCAAGTTGGTGGCGAAGAAATGTTGAAGTGAATGATGGTCGGTGGCATGTGAAGTGCTTGGCGTGGTAGTGCCTCGAGTTTCGTGCGTGGACGATCGCGAACATTTCTTTATCGTGAGCTGCGTAGTTCACTGCTCCTTGCACTTCTTTGATTCATATCGATAACCCGCCATCTTGGGAAGGCGCTCCAATGGCGTAGTATCTTGTCATGTATCACATAAGGTGAGTCGGGTTGGCCAGCAATCTCGGTGCAGGCATCTTGAGTTTGAGGAAGGCTGTTGCCCGTCTGACCTAGTTGTAATTCCTTGGATGCGGTGGCGGAGGCATCTGTCGGAGGGCGCAATCTTCTTTGAAGTCCTTGGCGACCTCCGGTAGAATCCAGCCATACCTAGGAACCCGGGGCTGTGAGATCTCGGGCGTGACGGTCGGAGATTGCCGAATCTTCATCCACTCGGATGCCGTCGCGATTATATGGCCAGGTATTGCGCACACACTTCGTTGGCGAATAGCTTGTGTGTTACGAGTGTCTCAAATACTTGTCGACCAACTTGTAGTGGTGGCGAGGTCGGATGTGTGGATGAGTATGTCGTCGAAAACTTCAGCGCCATGGCGAGAAGGCGGAGGTTCTGCATTAGACATTGAAAGGTGGCGGCGCGTTTGTGAGGCGAGCGGCATGACCACAAATTCGTGTCGAGTTACGGTATCTTGTACTTGTCCCTGCCGGATCACGGATCGATGGAAGCTTTGGCGTAAGTCAATCTTTGTGAAGTATTTTGCTCCATGCGATTGATCCGATATCTCATCCACGGGGCATCGATATACATTTTTGGCTCGATTGAGGCCCTTGTAATCGATGCGGCGCCAACCGCCATCGGGCTTTCCACGGAAGGTGGGCAAAGGTGAGGCCAGCTCGGAACCCATTGGAGGAACTCGTCAACTTGCCGTTTATCTCTTCATTTCCCTACGGATGTCACAGGGCGGGATACTAACGAGTTTGTGGCGAGGATCAGCTCGATGGCGTGATCTATGGCCTGCGTGGTGGCGACTCGTGCGCGAGATCGACATACTCTGCGGCGGTTCCTTCATCTCGGCGGGGTAGGGCATCCTCGTGCCTTGGGCGGGACTCGGGGTGCCCTCAAAGGTAAGACTTTCTTTAGTCTTGCTACGTCTGAGGCACAGGTGGCTTTATTATTTGAGGCGCAAGCAGTGTTTGTCGAAGCATGCTTGTCTCGACATGACGTCTTTGATGCTAACTATGGCTAACGGCGATGTTGTTTGCCCGGTCGATGTTGATGGCCGGTCTTGGGCGAGCGAGTTTGCCGATAATGAGGTCATAGCGCGTGGGCATGACGGCGAAATTTCCTCATATCCGCGGAAGGTGACCAGCGGCGAGTCTATTCCTTGCCGTATCCGGTGTCAGGCCGTAACTCATGGACTCATGTCCGTGTCTTGTATGTGGCCGGCCACGAGGCGGCGCACGGGTCATGTAGTGGTGGGCACATTGTCCACCCAGTGACACCTTGCGGCTTGACTGCGGTTTGATGGGGACATGGTTCGGTCACATGTATCGTCGCACGTGGCAAAGCTTGGAGGAGGCTGCGGCCGATTTCGTGGTGTCGGTCACCTCTTCAATCTTGGAGTGGCCACTCTTCACTTTGGAGCGGAGGAGGCGGGAGGCGCGTGTGGTCGGCGGTCTCCTTTAGCCACTTGATGAAGTCGGCGGTGAGGGGAGTCTTGGGCCGTGCTCCGTCGAGTCTGAGTAAAGCACATGTGGCGTTCATGATACTTTCCTCTCCTCCTCGTCGGGATCTTGAAGGCAGGTTTCTTTTGCGGCATTGCGATGCGGCCCCATCTCGCCTTGGCGAGGGTTGGGCTGCGTTCTTTGTTTACTTATTGCCATAGTTTATGGCGGTCTTCATGGCGTCCACGGGGTTCCGGGATTCGGTTGGCGTCGGTAGCGGAGTCGGGCTTGAGTCCATCAATGAATTTTTCAATCTTACATTCTTCGTCGAGGCATATCCAAGGTGAGTTGGAGAAACTTGTCACAATACTCATGTTATTGCCTTCTTCTTGAATCTTCGAATTGATGATATAATTCTCGTCGATGGTTAGCGGGGAAGTGCTCCAAGAAGACACTGGCGGGCGTGGGCGGTGTAGATTGGAGCCTCCATGCCCAACTGCTTCTCCCAGCTGCCTCCACTGCCAGCGTATCCTTGAGACATCACACAAAATTGGATCTTCTGCTGGTCATCCTTTTCCGTGGCACTCGGTACTTGTCTAGCTTATCAAGCCGGTCATGTTGCTTGGCGTCTTTCTCATTTAGTTGAATGTGGTGGTGATTTTCCTTTGGAGCTCCTTATCCGGTGAGCCGGGGCTTGAAGATGGGGCGTCCCCATGGATTCCACGGTCTTGGTAAGCCACCTTTGGGCCTCGGTGTTCATAGCGGAGGAGTTGCGGGCGTGAACAAGCTTTGATGTCCTTGTTCTCCCCTCTCTGGCAGCTCGACCACCAATAGGAGGTGATCTCGTCCCCTCGGGTTGGGTCATCAAACGTTCTCTCACGTTTCGGATGAGCTGCGGGCATGTCGATGTTGCCAGCGGTGAGCCTTGTGAAATTTGTCGCTCAGTGTTGGTGAGGGACTTGCACATGGCTTGCGGGTGGTGCGGTGAAACTGGATCGAGGCACAGGCACTCAGGCTGGCGTTGAGGCCTCGACCCTCCTCCCACAGCTTGATTTAGCCGTCTCCACAACAAGTGTCTGTGAGGCGGGCGGCTTCTCGAGTTCTTGAGTTATGCGTGCTTGCCAGCGGTCAGTCTTGATCCAGATCGTTCTTGCTGCGATTCTTCAGTCGTGAGGATTGGTGGGTGGTGGTGTTGGCTCGCGATGGGGCGTCTGGTCTCGGTTTCTTGCGGCCCTCAGCGGGCAATGCAAGCCATGTGCGGCGTTCTCGCCACCTTTATAGGCTCATTGCTGGTTAATTCTTGCGCCGGGCGATCTATTCCTCTCGATTTGTTCTGCTGCGGCTCCGTCAGACTCGGATCTCTCGAGTTCGGCAGGATCGTCTTGCCTACCTAGGGTCCAATCCCTTCTTGTTCATCCTCATGCCGTGGAGATTGCATCTCCACCTCATGAGGACACTCATCGCTCATCTTGACTGTAGCCTGATTCCGTCGGCAAGGATGCGGATCAAGGAAAATCGCCGTGAAGCCTCGATCGGAATGTCGGATCTCGGTTGCGAATGAGCACAGAAAGCCGTGTTGATCACATCATGTGTACATATAGGTCTGTCTAGTGACAAGAATGTATTCCTAACTAATAAGTTGAAACTAAACTACTTCACTTATCTTTAGTTTTACCACAATTATCTGTTATATATCTTTGAGATCATTTGTCCAAAATTGAAATCCGTCTCTTCAAATTTTATGGACTTAGGCTCTCATTTGCCCTGCTGATTAATGTCATTGGCAGTTCTCGTGTTGGATTTGATCGTGGTCAAGGATATCCTCCATATCAAGGTTATGCAAATAATACTGGTCTCAGTGTTTTCTGAGGCTTGAGATTACTAAAGCCATGGAAAATAAAGACTACAAGAAAAAATAGTATATTATTTTGCCAACAGCCCGTCTTATGCGGGTGCTTTATAATCATTATTCATGAAATGCTTCAATTGATGAAAACAATTCGACAACAACATATAAGCGAGATACTACGTGCGAAATATGAATGAAACCACTATCAAAGTGTCCCATCAATTATTTCCAAACTAGGCAATACACACTATAATTTTAATGAGATCAAGGCCTCATTTAAAACAGAGGAAAAATTGGAAAAATGGAAAGTGCTTGGATATGGACTTCAATACGAATGGAACAATTTCTTGCAATAAGCAATTTACTAAGCCAAGTCCTTCATGACAACAATGGATCAACATCGACATTATGTGGAAATACGAAATTGGATGGATAGATCAAATGTTATTGCACAAGGCGATGTCCACAAAATGTTGCCACAAGAAACTACAATAAAAGAAGGAGTATAAAATCAAGATTTATGTGAAAACAATCGACACTCCAAAATTTTATGATAGGAAGCCGGATATAAAAAACAATCATATTGAAGGATGCTCGCATATGTTGAAAGTTATACGAAAATTCTAATACAAGGGTCCCATCACCTAGTTCCCGTGTTGGATCCAATCATGGTCAGAGTATCCTCAAAGGTTATTCAAAAATTCCTAATACTGGTCACTAATACAAGACATATGGTAATGGTAACAACCGTCCTTCTCTAGAAAATCCTAGTACCATACCCATGTAGTAAAAATGCTTCAATTCATGAAAACAATGAGGACAACATAGGAGAAATAATGAGACAATGCTTGCTTGACTAATGAAAGCAAATGTGTCAAACTCATCAATCATTTCCAAATAAAGCTACACCATTAATCTATCTTTAATGTGATCCTCATTTGACCAAAAAGCGAAGAGGAATTTGGGAAAAATGAAAAGTGCTTGGATATAGACTCAAATCGAAGAAACAATTTCTTCTAAGAAGTTTACTTAAGCCAAGTCCTTCATGTGACAACAATTTGGATCAACAACAACATTACGTGAAAACAAATATAAAATTTGATAGATAAATCAATGTGATTGCACAAGACGATGTCTCACAAAATGTTACCGCACTTATGATAAAAGGACGAGTAAAAATCACAATCTTGAAAATTAGGGCCCATATCAAATTTAGTTCCTTCTAGTGCTATGCTATTTGAGAACAATCTTATTTTCATAGTAACCTTTAAAATATGATTGGTTAGATGTTATTAATCAATCCTTGGCCTTTGAAAATCACTTCTATAATGTCTTTGATTGACCCTACCATATGTCTGAAGATTTAAACCAAAATACAAATCAAAATTTTATCCTTGGCCTTTGAAAAGTAGTCTTCTTTGATTTTGAGTCCTTGGTCTTTGAATCTCTCACACTTGAGACGACTATAAATGTGCCACCAAACTAATTAGTTATCAAACAAGCTCAACCTTTTGACCCTTGGTGCATTTCATTGAGTAGCTAGTGACTTTTCAAGCGTGAAGTTACAACATTTTGTTTTGGTGACAATGGTGTGTGAAAGGTTTTGAAGAATTTGATGAAATCAAGCCCGATTTCCAAAGAGGATTCATCAATTGTTTCAAGTTAGTATCCAGATTGTAGACGGATAAAATTTTGTTTCTATTTGCGACGGATAATTTCGTTCTGTTGCTCATATGTCCGTAGCTTGTTCACCATGCTTAAAACTTAGATATCCTTTATCAATCATAAGATGTCGGATAAGGAGGTTATGAAAACTTGACATGGAGCATCGTGAGAAAATGCTTGTGGGGCTTCTATCGCCTCAACTATTATGGTGCATTTTAGAGTGGATAACATGCATCTTAACATGCATCATCGGTTGCAACCTAAGAATTCTTCAAGCACGCTTTCAAGAAGATCACGTCGGAGGTTACCTTCTTGTAAGATCATTTGATAAGCGAGAAGAGGAGCACAAGTTACACAATCATGTTCTTGAATTGGTGGAAAGGAATTCTTCAATTTTTGAAATGGATGATCACACTTGCAAAAGGAATGTAAATGCAAGATCATAATTCATTAATTTATTTTAGCGATGATATATTCATTTTATTCTCTTTCCTACTTCATGTTTTGAAATGTTTACAAACCATCATTATGTTCAGATCATTTAACACATCTGTCTCGTTTCTAAATGTCCACCTTCGTAACATGCAATTTACAAGAAACGGATCTCCATCGTAACACGGCCCTAGAAGATCTAAATCCTTGCTTCAATCGACAAATGTTGCACTTCGATCTAAGGCACATCATTCAACGCGCTCTCCTTAAGATATGGGCTATTGAGCTCAAGAAGTCTGAGGCGGGTGGATCTGAGCATGGTGAAGGGCTCGTCTTGAAATACTTGGGAAAGATGGTGGATGAGAAACACCAAAAAGCGAGCGGAGCAACCCGGTGATTTTGGTACAAGAGTACCATGCCAATTTTCTGCTTGGATCTATTGGGTGTCGTTTCTAGTTGCGTCTTCTAGAAACTGTCGATAATAGCTCCATAATGAAATCTTTGGTAAGTAGCTTCTAGACAAGGTTTTAGTATAGTTAATTAGCAATATTCTAGGAAAGTGATAAAATAGAAATAGTGATAATATGAAGAAAATAGAAAGAGTGATAATATAGAAGCCATGGGTGCCCTAGTCTATATATGTCCTATATATATACTCACATATATTATGTATCTTGTGTGTTGGGTTTTCTATGTTATCTTAGGTTATAATTATTCTAAAGTAGGTATTTGTTTTTCATATCTTTGTGTTTGGCCTCTAAAGTTGTCATGTGCCTTGTGAACACGAAGCAGATGGTACAAGAATAAGCAGGTTAAAGAATTTTATTATTAAAATCGTCACACACCATCCAAGAAAAACACATAGCTTGATTAGAAAGCTCTAAGGAAAAGAAATGGCTGCTCACAGACTTCATCTAGCATAAATACGTGGTGACAAGAGGAGGTTTAACGGTCCGAAAATACCAATGATAATAGGAAAGCGCGTTTACGTAAAAAGATTCAACGACCAAGTTCAATCGAGATTCACATGGTCAAGCTCCTCAACTACTTCAGCAAACTCGAAACCCAAAATTTTACCGTTCATCCGTTTATACTTTGAGTTCTATCAGCATATGTCATTCCACAAACCTCCTCTACATCACAAGACGGTCCGCCACACAACAATTTTGGACATAATATCAACCATACTTCAAAATTTTACGATGGGAGCGATATCAAAATTCCAATCTTGTTCAAGGATGCCTCGGGCATATTTTGAAAATTATGGGCAAATGACTGAGGTCTCATCTACTTCGTGTTGGATCCAACCATGTTCAAGGATATCCACGTGCACATGTTCAAGGTCATGCGAAAATGATTAATACTACTAGGGCTGCATTTTATGATCGAACAATATTCAAACTCAATCATGTTCAAGGATGCCCTCGCATATTATGAAGATGATGTTAAAATGACTAATACTAGGGTCCCATCACCTAGTTCTCGTGTTGGATTTGATCGTGGTCAAGGATATCCTCGGCACATATCCAAGGTTATGTGGAAATGACTAATACTACGGTCTGCCACCGTGTTTTCTGAGATGATGCATTACTAGAAGCCATACGGAAAATAAAGACTACAAGAAAATAGTATGGTATTTGCGCCCGTCCTTATGCGGAAAAAAGCTAGCATGCAATCATTGTCGTGAAATATGCTTCAATTGATGGAACAATTACGACAACAACATAGCTGGAAAAAGCGAGATACTACGTGCGAAATAGCCGATGAATTGGCTCAATGCGTCAAAGTGTCCCATCAATTATTTCCAAACTAGGCAATGCTACACCTATAATTTTTAATGAGATCAAGGCCTCATTTGATCGCAAAGCGAAGAGGAAAAATTGGAAAATGGAAAGTGCTTGCATATGGACTTCAATCGAATGGAACAATTTCTTGCAATAAGCAATTTACCTAGCCAAGTCCTTCATATGACAACAATGGATCAACATCGACATTATGTGAAGAAATACGAAATTGGATGGATAGATCAAATGTTATTGCACAAGGCGATGTCCCACAAAATGTTGCCCCACAAGAAACTACAATAAAAGAAGGAGTATAAAATCAAGATTTATGTGAAAACAATGTCGACCACACTCCAAAATTTTATGATAGGAAGCCTGGATATAAAAACCCCAATCATATTGAAGGATGCCCTACGGCATATGTTGAAAGTTATGCGAAAATTCCTAATACAAGGGTCCCATCACCTAGTTCCGTGTTGGATCCAATCATGGTCAAGAGTATCCTCAAAGGTTATTCAAAATTCCTAATACAAGGGTCACTAATACAAACACGAAAAGCAATATGGTAATGGTAACAACCGTCTTCTCTAGAAAATCCTAATACCATGCATAATGGAATATAGCTTATTTGAACAAAATGTGTTAAAACATAATAGTGATTTAAGTCACAATTAGAATTAGGTTTAGTTTTATTATTAGTTAGTTAATAACGCCACAACTGCTTTTGTATAAGACACCTTTTCGTGCATTAGTTGAATATCTTACAATCCCAACTTGCTCTTGTCTCCCTTGCTTGCATCTTGCACGATCATCACGCACACATGCGATCCTAGGCCACAAATTCTTCTGGTATCGAGCAGCCAATATAATCTATTGCCGTGTAATTGAAAAAAATGCATTAGTCTCATCACCATGCCGATGTTGCCGCCATGTTTTTTTGGTACATTCTGTACAAGAACGCAATCGCAGGATGATGCTAGAATGGAAATCGGGCGTGAAGGAAACCCCAAAGAAACGCCTTATAGATTCCGAAAACATTTGTTATGGAATCTTGAGTGCAAGAAGATTCCAGATGGACTTCGCATGCCGTGCATGCTGATGCTCCTCCTCACAATCCACCTTCGATGCTCTTCCTCATCCTCCTTTCGCACCGCCGCATTTGATCTCGCACATCATGCCTCGAAACATGTGGGCATGGTTAATTGGCTGACGGGTTGAATCGGCAGCATGAGCATGTGGATTCCGCGGCTGCTCAAATCGAAATAGGCCACGCCTTCCGTGACCGCTCGCCTTCGACGGCTCACATCCGGGGTTCCTCACGGGACAGATTCACTATGGCCAGCCAGTTTGTCAGCAGCCAGCTGCTGAGCCGCTGTGCGCGGACCTTCACCGATCTATCCGCAGAGCGGCCACCAATGGCGCATCTCGTGAAAGAGGTTGCCGGAAGATCGGATTGTTGGGAGCCTCTGCTTCGCCGGATGTCTGCTTTTGGAGGGTTGCTTCTGCGAGCACGATAAGGCGCACATAGCAAATCCGCGTTCCAATTTGTTTTTTTTTTCGGAGAGCGTCTTGCTAGGAAGCCTAACACTAACTAAAATTAAAATTAAAATTAAAATTAAAATTAATTAATTAATTAATTAATTAATTAAGGGCTATTAAATATGTTTTTTTAGGCATTAGACGCATGCATTTTGTGTGTATTAGTTTTGCTACAATACCAATCTAGCTGCCTAGATTGTCGAGACGACTTTTGTCCCGGTTCTAACCATTTTATGGTGTAGTTTTTATGCTTCGACCAACATGATGATGGTAGTCAAGCATCAAATACTTTGTTTGGAAGTTTATTTGATACTCCGGTGCTCATGTAGTAGAGTATTCCATGGGATTTTTCTCAAGTACAATCTAGATTAAATATAATGGCGGCACCTTCTCATTCCCTTGTTCCCCTAACTCCTCTTAGGATAGAATTTAAGGATAAGGATAGATTTAATGGGTCCGATTACACCATATGGGCAATGAGAGTCGCATTTTAGAAGAAAACGAATTGATGGGGGTTGTAGATGGTGAACTGCTCCCCTCGTGAGCCGCCTCGATGTCGTTTTGGATTGGCAACGAAAGAATGACGCAAGAACTATTATTATTTCCGCTCTAGATCGAACATGATGACACACACTTTGGGTGCCACTTCAAGTGATGTGTGGAATAACTTTAAGATGATTTATGACAGAGCATTCCTTGTTCAAGCATTCGTGATTTTTTCAGCCTCCGCATGAAAGATAACGAGCCTGGAGTCTTATATTAACGGTTTCGCACTTGTCGTGCTAACCTTTCATATTGTGGAATGAGATGGTTCAAGTGTCACCTACTTGCAACCCTACCAAGCATATCAATCTTTTGTAAGTGCAGTGCCATTATCGAACGGGTCAATCATCAGCAGTGCAACTCGCTATTACACTGTGAGGTGTTTGGAGCTCTTCTAGCGGAGGAGAGGACTCGTGGCCTTAATAAGATGAAGGCCAGCTCAAGTGGTCAATCAAACTAGAATTTTGTTCACTCGAGGGGCTGAGGACGCGCGTGGCTTCCCAATCAATTTTCAGCGCCATATAATCCTAATTATCTGCAGCAAAGACCAAAGCGAAATATGACTTGCCATTGCAAGATACCCACCATATTGAGAAGAATTGCCAAGAAAAGGGTGAGCCTCGTGAGATGCAAGTCTTCCCAATCAAACCTCACAACCACAAAGGCTAAGTCTTCCACAATCTTATGTTGTCTTCATCTGCTCATTCTCAAGTAGAAACTTGGTTTTAGATTCGGAGCTACCACCATATTTGTTTTGACAGACACTCATTTAAAACTTTCTCACCCACATATGATGCCAATCGGTGCTTTTGGTGATGATAAGGGCTTTCCATCAAGGGCTCGCTCTGGTCATACAACTCCGATGAGTCTTCACTCACATTTCGTGTTTTATTTGTTCCTTCTATGACCAAAATTTGATGTCTTAAGTTGTCACAAGAACACTCTTGCCGAGTCTGCTTTGATCAAACTGGTAATCAGAACGCATGTTCCATCAAGCCATGACCTTTTCACAGGCACTTTCATGATTTGTATTTATTAGATGTCAAATCCATAGTGCAACCTCAACCCACTTATAATGCCATTCAAACAAGCTTCAATGCACCTTTGGCATTGTCGCCTTGCCCACGTAAATTTCAGCGCCTAGCATCTCTTAAGGGTGATAGCTTTAGAGATCCACTTACCTATGTCCCTTCCGTCACCCTTTGACTCCCGCCTTAGTAAAGCATTTTCTAAGCCATATGGATCTCCACTCAACAAGGGCCTCGCCTTTTGGATACTATTCATAGTGATATTTGTGGCTATGTCCCAAACTCATTTGGAGGAGCTGCTTATTTATTACATTCATAGATGAATGGAGCCGCTATTGTATTGTTTATGTGTTAAGAAATAAAAGCGAGGCTTTTATGTGTTTTCAAACCTATGTGCTTGCATCCCGCAACAGTCAAGGTTAAAATTTTACTGATGACAATGGCCGAATACATCACAATGCTTTTCGAATTTTGCTTTTGGAAGGATACAACACGCTCACTGCGTGTATACTCGCTTTAACTCTTTCTGAGAGGAAAATGACACTCAAGAGGCTACTTTGGCCTCTTACTTTTGCCACCTCTCCGTGGATATTTGAGGCATTGATGGTCAAATTATGTTCTCAACCGAGCCTACTAAGGAGCTTGGATTGACAACTCCTTATGAGAGATGGATGAAAGAAGCCCGCAGATAGGGCATCTACGCATTTTTGGATCACCGCTTATGCTTATGTCCCTAGCTATTCGTCATAAGATGGATTTGAAGGCTATCAGAATTTTTGTGGGTTACTCGCGATGTGAAGGGTTACAAGTTGTTTGATCCGATTACACGCCAGTGACCATTTCAAGTGTGGTTTTTAACGAAGATATTTTGCTTCGCCAACATGCTCAACTTCCTCGGCGCAACTATGCCTCGATCTATATCTCGTGTTTGGACCCACCTTCACTTTTGCGTTTGATGATTCTTGTGTTACTATTTTGAGGATGACTCCTCTTTGGCTTCAGAGGGGCTGCCCTATTACCCCCGCCGCCCAACATTGTAGTTGATGATGTTCACCCGACATCCGAGGTGGCTAATGACACCAGTTTGATCCAAAGAGGATGACGTTAATGAAGCCAATGAAGAGCCTCCTCAAGTACTACGCGTCCACTAGACACCGTCCTCCAAGGTCGAGTGGAAAGAGCCTCCATATGTCGGGGTATTGCAGAGAGGAATCCTTTTCCACCTCCTTATGTTTTAGTGTTGTAGAATCATTAGGTGAACCGCCACCTATAGAGAAGCAATTGAAGGGCCTGAAGCTTCCTTTTGGCAAAAGGCTATTGAGTCGAATATCAATCTCATTTCTAACAAAACTTGGGTTCGTTGATCTCCTCCGTCGCAAAACCGCTTGCTTGTAAGTGGGTCTTCAAGAAGAAACTTAATAAGATGGTAGTGTTGGTAGAAGGCCCGCTGCTCACTACAATGTAATCGCCAGACGAAAAACGCTTTTCTTAATGGCACCTTAGATGAGGTCATCTACATGGCCCAACCGGAAGGTTTTATTATAGACCCTAATAAAGTGTGTGTCACTTTTAAAACACTTTATGGTCTTAAATACCCTCCTGCATGGAATGAAGTGTTTCATGCATTGCTCATAGAATTGGGTTTCATGTTTGACGATACCGATATATTTTATGGGATGGCAATGATTTTATCATTTTAACTGCTTATGTGGATGACAATATTTTATTTAGCACGTCACCAACTCTTATGGCAAGAATAAAAGCGCTTTTGGCAAGATTTGATATGACTGATTTGGGCTTATCATTTTCTCTTGGTGTTCAATTTCATTTTAACACGTGATAATACTATTGATATTCATCAAGAGCATTTTGTACATCAACTACTTAAGAGATTCAAGATGGAGGATGCACGACAAGACACCTATGTCTATAGGTGAAAAGCTATCTAAGGAACAATGCCCAACAACAAGAAGAAAAGGTTGAGATGGCACTCAAGCCTTATCGAGTCGTTGGTTGTTTAATTTATCTATCGTTGGACTAGATTAGACATTACACGCGCTTAGTAATGTTAGTCAATTTTAGAGAACCTCGGCTTGCCACATTGGGCTGCAGTGAAGAGGATTTTAGGTACCTCAAAGGAACAACACGCAAAGGTTTACGTTTTCTAAGCAATCGATGGTTTGCGCTTATGTCCTTTGTGATGCATTGGGCTGAGACCCAGACACTAGACGTAGTGTGCAGCCTCATGACGTTTTAGGTGGATCGTTATTTCTTGGTCTAGTAAAAGCTCACCACTATTTGTCTCTCCTCTACAAGCGAATATGGTGCTATGACAGTCGCTAGAGAGGTTATTTGGATTGATCTTTCTTATGTGGACTTAAGCACCATGAAGGACCAACTCACTTTGGTGCGACAATCAACACCCATTGCTTTATCGAAGAATCCGTTTTCATGCTAGGAGCAAGTATTGAGATTGCTCATCATTTTATAAGACAAGCAGCAGAGTAAAGAGGTAAAAGTGGACTATGTTGATACTTGAGAATGTGGCGATCTTTTGACAAAGCTTTGCCAAAGCTAGTACATGAGAAGCATACTTTGGCTACACAAAACTATACTGTGAACAAAGCAGAATGACTCATTAGGTTGATTCTCACCTTTATTTGGCTTGGTGATTGGATGAAGCCTTATTGTTTATTTCACACTTGTCAAAACTCTTTTCCGCTTATAAAGGGAGTACACTTCTAGTGAAGTTCATCTTCAAGATATTTTCAAGCTTTTAATTAACTCCTAATTGCAACTAAGTGGAGTAATGGAATATAGCTTATTTGAACAAAATGTGTTAAAACATAATAGTGATTTAAGTCACAATTAGAATTAGGTTTAGTTTTATTATTAGTTAATTAAAATCATAATAAATCACACAACTGGCAATAACCGATGAAAGACACCTTTTCGTGCATTAGTTGAACATCTTTAATCCTAAGCTCTTGTCTCCTAATACAAACATCATCAATGGTAATGGTAACACCGTCCTAGCCTAGAAATCCTAGAATGCAACCATTGCATGACGCAGAAAATGCTTCAATTCATGAAAACAATGAGGACAACATAGGAGAAATAATGAGACAATGCTTCAAAACAGCTAATGAAATGGCGCAAATGTGTCAAACCGTCCCATCAATCATTTCCAAATAAGAGAAAGCTACACCATTAATCTATCTTTAATGCAATCGGCCTCATTTGACCGCAAAAGCGAAGAGGAGAATTTGGGAAAATGAAAAGTGCTTGGATATAGACGTCAAATACGAAAGAAACAATTTCTTGCACTAAGAAGTTTACTTAAGCCAAGTCCTTCATGTGACAACAAGTCGGATCAACAACAACATTACGTGAAACAAATATAAAATTTGATAGATAAATCAATGTGATTGCACAAGACGATGTCTCACAAAATGTTGCACGGCTTATGATAAAAGGACGAGTAAAAAATCTACATGAAAATTAGGGCCCATATCAAATTTAGTAATTCCTTCTAGTGCTATGCTATTTGAGAACAATCTTATTTTCATAGTAACCTTTAAATATGATTAGTTAGATGTTATTAATCAATCCTTGGCCTTTGAAAATCGGACCTTCTATAATGTCTTTGATTGACCCTACCATATGTAATTGAAGATTTAAACCAAAATACAAATCAAAATTTATCCTTGGCCTTTGAAAAGTAGTCTTCTTTGATTTTGAGTCCTTGGTCTTTGAATCTCTGACTACGGACGACTATAAATGTGCCACCAGCCACACTAATTAGTTATCAAACAAGCTCAACCTTTTGACCTTGGTGCATTTCACGAGTAGCTAGTGACTTTTCAAGCGTGAAGTTACAACATTTTGTTTTGGTGACAATGGTGTCTCGTGAAAAGGTTTTGAAGAATTTGATGAGGAAATCAAGCCCGATTTCCAAAGAGGATTCATCGCAATTGTTTCAAGTATCCGCAGTACGATTTGGATAAAACTTGTGTTTCTATAGACGGATAACATTTCCGCCCCTTGCTCATATGTCCCGTAGCTTGTTCACCATGCTTCTTAAAACTTCGAGATATCCTTTATCAATCATAAGATGTCGATAAGGAGGTTATGAAAACACTTGACATGGAGCACCGTGAGAAAATGCTTGTGGGGCTTCTATCGCCTCAACTATTATGGTGCATTTTAGAGTGGAAACCATAACATGCATCGGTTGCAACCTTAACATGCATCTTGCAACCTAAGAATTCTTCACACGCTTTCAAGAAGATCACGCCGAGGTTACCTTCTTGTAAGATCATTTGATAAGCGTAAAGAGGAGCACAAGTTACACAATCATATTCTTGAATTGGTGGAGAAAGGAATTCTTCAATTTTTGAAATGGATGATCACACTTGCAAAAGGAATGTAAATGCAAGATCATATTCATTAATTTATTTTAGCAGTTGATATATTCATTTTATTCTCTTTCCTACTTCATGTTTTGAAATGTTTGCAAACCATCATTATGTTACCGAGATCATTTAACTCCACTGGCGCTGCTGGCCCACCGTAACCGCAATTTACAAGACTGCACGGATCTCCATCGTAACACGGCCCCTAGAAGATCTAAATCGCCTTTGCTTCAATCGACAAATGTTGCCGATCCGGGAAGGCCGCCATTCAACGCGCCTCCTTAAGATATGGGCTATTGAGCTCCAAGAAGTCTCGAGGCGCGAGTGGATGCCTCGAGCTGGAATTTTTGGGGCTCGTCTTGAAATACTTGGGAAAGATGGTGCGGATGAGAAACACCAAAAAAGCGGGAGCAACCTTGATTTTGGTACAAGCGTGAGAGTCTACCATGCCAATTTTTCACAACGCTTGGATCTATTGGGTGTCGTTTCTAGTTGCGTCTTCTAGAAGCTGAACCGCTCCATAATGAAATGCTGGTAAGTAGCTTCTAGACAAGGTTTTAGTATAGTTAATTAGCAATATTCTAGGAAAGTGATAAAATAGAAATAGTGATAATATAGAAGAAAATAGAAAGAGTGATAATATAGAAGTTGCCATGGGTGCCCTAGTCTATATATGTCCTATATACTCACACATATATTATGTATCTTGTGTTGGGTTTTCTATGTTATCTTAGGTTATAATTATTCTAAAGTAGGTATTTGTTTTCATATCTTTGTGTTTGGCCTCTAAAGTTGTTTGTGCACCTTGTGAACATAAAGCAGGTGGTACAAGAATAACAAGGCGTTAAAGAATTTTAGAGTATTACAAATCGCCACACACCATCCAAGAAAAACACATAGCTTGATTAGAGAAAGCTCTAAGGAAAAGAAATGGCTGCTCAACGACTTCATCTAGCATAAATACACGTGGTGACAAGAGGAGGTTTAACGGTCCGAAAATACCAATGATAATAGGAAAACGCGTTACGAAAAAGATTCAACGACCAAGTTCAAAAGGAAATCGAGATTCACATGGTCAAGCTCCTCAACTACTTCAAAGAAACTCGAAACCCAACTGCACTGCTCATCCGCTTATACTTTGAGTTCTATCCATATGTCATTCCACAAACCTCCTCTACATCACAAGACGCTGTCCGCCACACAACAATTTTGGACATAATATCAACCATACTTCAAAATTTTACGATGGGAACGATATCAAAATTCCAATCTTGTTCAAGGATGCCCTCGGGCATATTTTGAAAATTATGGGCAAATGACTAATACGAGGGTCTCATCACCTACTTCTCGTGTTGGATCCAACCATGTTCAAGGATATCCACGTGCACATGTTCAAGGTCATGCGAAAATGATTAATACTACTAGGGCTGCATTTTATGATGCGAACAATATTCAAACTCCAATCATGTTCAAGGATGCCCTCCATATTATGAAGATGATGTTAAAATGACTAATACTAGGGTCCCATCACCTAGTTCTCGTGTTGGATTTGATCGTGGTCAAGGATATCCTCCGCATATCCAAGGTTATGTGGAAATGACTAATACTACGGTCGCCACCGTGTTTTCCCGAGGCGATGATGTAGGGATTACTAGAAGCCATAGGAAAATAAAGACTACAAGAAAAAATAGTATGGTATTTGCGCCAACAGCCCGTCCTTATGCGGAAAAAGCGCTAGCATGCAATCATTGTACGTAGGAAATGCTTCAATTCATGAAAACAATGAGGACAACATAGCTGGAAAAACGAGATACTACGTGCGAAATAGCCGATGAATTGGCTCAACTGCCAAAGTGTCCCATCAATCATTTCCAAATAAGAGAAAGCTACACCATTAATCTATCTTTAATGCAATCGGCCTCATTTGATCGCGAAGAGGAGAATTTGGGAAAATGAAAAGTGCTTGCATATGGACTTCAAGTACGAATGGAACAATTTCTTGCAATAAGCAATTTACCTAAGCCAAGTCCTTCATGTGACAACAACTGGATCAACAACAACATTACGTGAAACAAATATAAAATTTGATAGATAAATCAATGTGATTGCACAAGACGATGTCTCACAAAATGTTGCCCCACAAGAAACTACAATAAAAGAAGGAGTATAAAATCAAGATTTATGTGAAAACAATGTCGACCACACTCCAAAATTTTATGATAGGAAGCCTGGATATAAAAACCCCAATCATATTGAAGGATGCCCTACGGCATATGTTGAAAAGTTATGCGAAAATTCCTAATACAAGGGTCCCATCACCTAGTTCCGTGTTGGATCCAATCATGGTCAAGAGTATCCTCGAAAGGTTATTCAAAAATTCCTAATACAAGGGTCACTAATACAAACACGAAAAGCAATATGGTAATGGTAACAACCCGTCCTTCTCTAGAAAATCCTAGTACCATGCAACCATTGCATGTACGACGTAAAATAAAATGCTTCAATTCATGAAAACAATGAGGACAACATAGGAGAAATAATGAGACAATGCTTTAAAAAACAGCTAATGAAATGGCGCAAATGTGTCAAACCGTCCCATCAATCATTTCCAAATAAGAGAAAGCTACACCATTAATCTATCTTTAATGCAATCGATTGCCTCATTTGACCGCAAAACGAAGAGGAGAATTTGGGAAAATGAAAAGTGCTTGGATATAGACGTAACACGAAAGAAACAATTTCTTGCACTAAGAAGTTTACTTAAGCCAAGTCCTTCATGTGACAACAAGTGGATCAACAACAACATTACGTGAAACAAATATAAAATTTGATAGATAAATCAATGTGATTGACGATGTCTCACAAAATGTTATACGGCTTATGATAAAAGGACGAGTAAAAAATCTACATGAAAATTAGGGCCCATATCAAATTTAGTAATTCCTTCTAGTGCTATGCTATTTGAGAACAATCTTATTTTCATAGTAACCTTTAAATATGATTAGTTAGATGTTATTAATCAATCCTTGGCCTTTGAAAATCGGACCTTCTATAATGTCTTTGATTGACCCTACCATATGTCAAGATTTAAACCAAAATACAAATCAAAATTTATCCTTGGCCTTTGAAAAGTAGTCTTCTTTGATTTTGAGTCCTTGGTCTTTGAATCTCTGACTACTTGACGACTATAAATGTGCCACCAGCCACACTAATTAGTTATCAAACAAGCTCAACCTTTGACGACCCTTGGTGCATTTCACGAGTAGCTAGTGACTTTTCAAGCGTGAAGTTACAACATTTTGTTTTGGTGACAATGGTGTCTGTGAAAAGGTTTTTGAAGAATTTGATGAGGAAATCAAGCCCGATTTCCAAAGAGGATTCATCGCAATTGTTCACCGTTAGTATCCGTTGTACGACGGATAAAACTTGTGTTTCTATTGCGAGACGGATAACATTTCCGCCTCGTTGCTCATATGTCCCGTAGCTTGTTCACCATGCTTCTTAAAACTTCGTAGATATCCTTTATCAATCATAAGATGTCGATAAGGAGGTTATGAAAACACTTGACATGGAGCACCGTGAGAAAATGCTTGTGGGGCTTCTATCGCCTCAACTATTATGGTGCATTTTAGAGTGGAAACCATAACATGCATCGGTTGCAACCTTAACATGCATCGGTTGCAACCTAAGAATTCTTCAAGCACGCTTTCAAGAAGATCACGTCGAGGTTACCTTCTTGTAAGATCATTTGATAAGCGAAGAGGAGCACAAGTTACACAATCATATTCTTGAATTGGTGGAGAAAGGAATTCTTCAATTTTGAAATGGATGATCACACTTGCAAAAGGAATGTAAATGCAAGATCATATTCATTAATTTATTTTAGCAGTGATATATTCATTTTATTCTCTTTCCTACTTCATGTTTTGAAATGTTTGCAAACCATCATTATGTTACCGAGATCATTTAACCTGCCACCGGCGCTGCTTTTCTCGTCCACCTTCGTAATCGCAATTTACAGACGCACGGATCTCCATCGTAACACGGCCCCTAGAAGATCTAAATCGCCTTTGCTTCAATCGACAAATGTTGCACTTGATCCGGGAAGGCTCGCCATTCAACGCGCCTCCTTAAGATATGGGCTATTGAGCTCCAAGAAGTCTCGAGGCGCGAGTGGATGCCCGATGAATTTTGGGGCTCGTCTTGAAATACTTGGGAAAGATGGTGCGGATGAGAAACACCAAGGCAAAAGCGGCGGAGGTAACCTGATTTTGGTACAAGCGCCGAGAGTCTACCATGCCAATTTTTCACAACGCTTGGATCTATTGGGTGTCGTTTCTAGTTGCGTCTTCTAGAAGCCGATAACCGCTCCATAATGAAATGCTGGTAAGTAGCTTCTAGACAAGGTTTTAGTATAGTTAATTAGCAATATTCTAGGAAAGTGATAAAATAGAAATAGTGATAATATAGAAGAAAATAGAAAGAGTGATAATATAGAAGTTGCCATGGGTGCCCTAGTCTATATATGTCCTATATATGTCCTATATACTCACACATATATTATGTATCTTGTGTTGGGTTTTCTATGTTATCTTAGGTTATAATTATTCTAAAGTAGGTATTTGTTTTCATATCTTTGTGTTTGGCCTCTAAAGTTGTCCGTGCACCTTGTGAACACGAAAGTGTGGTACAAGAATAACCGAGGCGTTAAAGAATTTTAGAGTATTACAAATCGTCACACACCATCCAAGAAAAACACATAGCTTGATTAGAGAAAGCTCTAAGGAAAAGAAATGGCTGCTCAATGACTTCATCTAGCATAAATACACGTGGTGACAAGAGGAGGTTTAACGGTCCGAAAATACCAATGATAATAGGAAAAGCTACTGTAAAAAGATTCAACGACCAAGTTCAAAAGGAAATCGAGATTCACATGGTCAAGCTCCTCAACTACTTCAAAGAAACTCGAAACCCAACTGCTTACTGCTCATCCGTTTATACTTTGAGTTCTATCCTCGCATATGTCATTCCACAAACCTCCTCTACATCACAAGACGCGTCCGCCACACAACAATTTTGGACATAATATCAACCATACTTCAAAATTTTACGATGGGAACGATATCAAAATTCCAATCTTGTTCAAGGATGCCCTCGGGCATATTTTGAAAATTATGGGCAAATGACTAATACGAGGGTCTCATCACCTACTTGTTGGATCCAACCATGTTCAAGGATATCCACGTGCACATGTTCAAGGTCATGCGAAATGATTAATACTACTAGGGCTGCATTTTATGATGCGAACAATATTCAAACTCCAATCATGTTCAAGGATGCCCTCCGGCATATTATGAAGATGATGTTAAAATGACTAATACTAGGGTCCCATCACCTAGTTCTCGTGTTGGATTTGATCGTGGTCAAGGATATCCTCCGCACATATCCAAGGTTATGTGGAAATGACTAATACTACCTCGCCACCGTGTTTTCCCGAGGCGATGATGTAGGGATTACTAGAAGCCATAGGAAAATAAAAGACTACAAGAAAATAGTATGGTATTTGCGCCAACAGCCCGTCCTTATGCGGAAAAAGCTGCTAGCATGCAATCATTGTACGTCGAGGAAATGCTTCAATTGATGGAAACAATTACGACAACAACATAGCTGGAAAAACGAGATACTACGTGCGAAATAGCCGATGAATTGGCTCAATTGGCTCAAAGTGTCCCATCAATTATTTCCAAACTAGGCAATGCTACACCTATAATTTTTAATGAGATCAAGGCCTCATTTGATCGCAAAAGCGAAGAGGAAAAATTGGAAAAATGGAAAGTGCTTGCATATGGACTTCAAGTACGAATGGAACAATTTCTTGCAATAAGCAATTTACCTAAGCCAAGTCCTTCATATGACAACAACTGGATCAACATCGACATTATGTGAAAGAAAATACGAAATTGGATGGATAGATCAAATGTTATTGCACAAGACGATGTCCCACAAAATGTTGCCCCACAAGAAACTACAATAAAAGAAGGAGTATAAAATCAAGATTTATGTGAAAACAATGTCGACCACACTCCAAAATTTTATGATAGGAAGCCTGGATATAAAAACCCCAATCATATTGAAGGATGCCCTACGGCATATGTTGAAAGTTATGCGAAAATTCCTAATACAAGGGTCCCATCACCTAGTTCCGTGTTGGATCCAATCATGGTCAAGAGTATCCTCCGAAAGGTTATTCAAAATTCCTAATACAAGGGTCACTAATACAAACACGAAAAGCAATATGGTAATGGTAACAACCCGTCCTTCTCTAGAAAATCCTAGTACCATGCAACCATTGACGCAGAAAATGCTTCAATTCATGAAAACAATGAGGACAACATAGGAGAAATAATGAGACAATGCTTGCTGAAACAGCTAATGAAATGGCGCAAATGTGTCAAACTGTCCCATCAATCATTTCCAAATAAGAGAAAGCTACACCATTAATCTATCTTTAATGCAATCGGCCTCATTTGATCGCAAAACGAAGAGGAGAATTTGGGAAAATGAAAAGTGCTTGGATATAGACGTCAAATACGAAAGAAACAATTTCTTGCACTAAGAAGTTTACTTAAGCCAAGTCCTTCATGTGACAAATGTCGGATCAACAACAACATTACGTGAAACAAATATAAAATTTGATAGATAAATCAATGTGATTGCACAAGACGATGTCTCATAAAATGTTATTACGCTTATGATAAAAGGACGAGTAAAAATCTACATGAAAATTAGGGCCCATATCAAAATTTAGTAATTCCTTCTAGTGCTATGCTATTTGAGAACAATCTTATTTTCATAGTAACCTTTAAATATGATTAGTTAGATGTTATTAATCAATCCTTGGCCTTTGAAAATCAGACCTTCTATAATGACTTTGATTGACCCTACCATATGTACTGAAGATTTAAACGAAAATAAAAATCAAAATTTATCCTTGGCCTTTGAAAAGTAGTCTTCTTTGATTTTGAGTCCTTGGTCTTTGAATCTCTCTGCATGCACTACGGACGACTATAAATGTGCCACCAGCCACACTAATTAGTTATCAAACAAGCTCAACCTTTTGACGACCCTTGGTGCATTTCCGCTGAGTAGCTAGTGACTTTTCAAGCGTGAAGTTACAACATTTTGTTTTGGTGACAATGGTGTCTGTGAAAAGGTTTTTGAAGAATTTGATGAGGAAATCAAGCCCGATTTCCAAAGAGGATTCATCGCAATTGTTTTCAGTTAGTATCCGTTGCAGACGGATAAAACTTGTGTTTCTATTGCGAGACGGATAACATTTCCGTTCTCTGCTCATATGTCCGTAGCTTGTTCACCATGCTTCTTAAAACTTCGAGATATCCTTTATCAATCATAAGATGTCGATAAGGAGGTTATGAAAACACTTGACATGGAGCACCGTGAGAAAATGCTTGTGGGGCTTCTATCGCCTCAACTATTATGGTGCATTTTAGAGTGGAAACCATAACATGCATCGGTTGCAACCTTAACATGCATCGTTGCAACCTAAGAATTCTTTAAGCACGCTTTCAAGAAGATCACGCCGAGGTTACCTTCTTGTAAGATCATTTGATAAGCGAAGAGGAGCACAAGTTACACAATCATATTCTTGAATTGGTGGAGAAAGGAATTCTTCAATTTTTGAAATGGATGATCACACTTGCAAAAGGAATGTAAATGCAAGATCATAGTTCATTAATTTATTTTAGCAGTGATATATTCATTTTTATTCTCTTTCCTACTTCATGTTTTGCCCATCCTCGAGCCGTGGCCTCGGCCCTTTGGCAGGGTGCTGGGGCTGCGCACCTGGGTTTATGGCTATGGTCCCTCCCGGGAAGGTGCTGGTGCCTGGGCTTCTAGGCGAGGAATGACCTCACGGTGGCAGTCGAAAGGAAATTTCGCAGCCTTGCACCCGCGGCCCCGAGCACAGAAAAGAGGACAGGGGAACCTGCCCCCTGTCCTCTTTTTTGTGCAGATGGAAGAGACAGAATTCTTGACGGTTGAATTGATATGCTGTAAAATAGTACCAATTTAGGCTTGCAACTTTGCGAACCTGGAGATTGTCTGGATACTACTCGACTTGAGGCAGAGCATCAGGAAGATCTGGCTGCTTGGACAATCAGCAGCGAACCAAACCAATCGGGACTGAAGGGACTTTCTCTAGATTTCCTATGAGCAGGAAGAGATGGTCTGCAGGTGAACTTTTTGGGACCAGCCCCGTGGGAAGTGCTTGCTGATTGTGCAAGTGGTGGTTCAGATTTCGGAACAACTGCTTCTTCGAAGATTGCATTGCCGCTAGATGCAGGTGCAATCGTTTCCTGTTGCTGAAGAACACTCGGCCCCCACCCGAGTTTCCCCCATCATAAGCTTGCCACAAGAGCAAGTCAGACAAGCAGCAGCAATGAGTCTCAGAACAGTACACCCACAAGCACGTTCCTTGAGATGGCCAAGTCGTCATTTTGGAGACCAGACATTGTTCCGAATGGTACAGGGTCGCTTTACGGCCAAATCGAAACGGTAGTCCTGCCTTGCTCTAACGCAAGCTCTGGTGCCACAGGTGATCCCACCTCTCCAGAAGCAGGTAGACGAATCCAACCACGGAAATTTCCACCACGAACAGGATGAAAAATATCTGCAAACAAGCACACCGAAAAATTTAGGCGAGTCTCAGGGAAGGATGTACGACTTCAGGGGCCATCTGAAATTCGCGGAGCGGGCTCTCACGTGTAGGCTGTCACCACTATCCCGCTCGTAGATCTTCAAGCCTTTGAAGATGGTATACCAGCCCAGGATGACCGACCCCGTACCCAGAAGCCAGTGTGTAAAATACCAACCTGCTCGCACAGGGGAGTATCTGCCATCGCCAAGTCCACACGCAGTCCAGACACGGTTAGACATTGCCGCCAATTCCCACAAGAGCGTACCACATTATTCATCTGCAGTACTCTTGCAGGAACCCACATTCGAGGTCGAGCTATGCCGATGATGAACTGCGCCCAGATGATGACAGCCAGCACGAATCCCACCTTAGAGTGGAGTGATTTCCAGAACACCTCGAACTTAGCTATGGCAATCACAACCCCGGCGGTCGTCGCTGCCACTCCTACCACCTGGTAGAGTCACATTCAAAATGCTGATGTTTCAGATTCTAATTCTTCTCCTCTCACGCAGCAGAATTCCGAGAATTACCTGGAGGCCCGTGTGGATGCTGAGCCAGTGCTGCCTGAGACGCTGCTTGAAATACTTGGCGAAGATGATGCCGACGGGAAACACCAGCCCGAAAGCGAACCAGAGCAGGACCCCGTGGATCTGATACAACTTCCTGTCCGCACGTAACCCATAGCCGTCCGTGAAGAAAATTTTGCCATCTGCAGCAAGCGTGGGCTGAATGTGCGACAAAGCCGCTACCAGAAGCAGCGGTAATGCGAATGCGACACCGGTCTGTGAAACTCGCTTCATCTCGATTCTCGAAATCTTCTCGATTCCTCGACTCCGGCGAGTGAATTCGGTAATGCCCTGTGAGATCCGGACATCGCCGTTGCTTAAATCGTGTGGCACAGCCGAGGCGGCCGAGAAGCTGCCCTGCAGATTCGCGAGGGCCTCGATCCACAGGGCGCCGTCTCCGCGTTCGGCCTGTCGTGATTATCGATGAACAGCCAGGCCCCCAGGCTTGCTCATCAACGCGTTTTCACGTCTCAAAGTTCAAGCTCTGGAGAGAGACGAGCTCGCTGCCTGAAAAGGGCGCGGGTCCCACAATGTCTTGGCGGGAGCTGCGGCTTCTGTTGTTTTTGTAGTTGCTTCGGTTTCGGCTGCCGGCTTCCGGCAGGGTGGAGAGCGCGGGACTTGAGTGCGGTCGTAGCAGAAAAGAGAACATTCCTTACCCACGCTCTGGCTCGAGCCTCCTGTCCTTTGTGCCGTCCGAGGTTACGAGGCTATAAGGCGAGGTCCGGGGCTCCAGGCTAGGCTCTCCATATTTTCATTTTGGTTTAGAACAAATACAGTTCTGTTCAACCTAACATTCCCGTCTACAGTCTTCTCAAAGCTGCCGTCGAGCTCTGAGCGTGCTGCTGGTTGACGAAATCGTGGTAGTACAATAGGAGGCACATAGGCTGCCCGACTATGCAGAACAAGAACCAGAACACCATGTTCCCGAGCTGCAATCAAACATGTGGTCGGTGACCCGCAGAAGCCAGGGTTTCAGATCACGAAATGATGCACGAAAAGGCTTGTGCTTCCTTACCATTGCATTTGCAAATCTCTTTTGCAAGTACTTGGTGAGCACAATCAAAGGCACCTGCATCACGAGAAAAGTTGTAAGGTGACGTTGAATCGGAAGCTAAGGCCAGGCGAGGCAGACAGCGTGACTGAATGAAACATGAAACATACCTGCAACAAGATTCCAAGAAAAGCCCATCCTCGCACCATGTGGCAAGGGACTCCAACGCAGAGCTGCAACGATACAGAGTGTGTCCCAGTCAGGTGCAGAGATTGGCTAAGCTGGAATAAAGTCAGCGATTTTGTTGGCTGCGAAGAAGGAAGAGACCTACCTCATGGAATACGCCTGAGACAGCAAATACGATGACTACTGCGAGTCCCTGCATTAAGAGAGCCTCCACTTTGTTGGTCACAAAAAGAGCAATGCGCTGGCTGCATGTTTGGCGGCAGGCATACTATGTAGGAATTTCAGGAACCGTGCATGCACAGTCTTGTTTTCCGCTACGAAAATGAAATCAGGTGCATTTGGAATGGTGAACAGATACCTGAGGAATCCCCAATCGAAGGCAAGGGAAGTAAATGTGGCGAACCAACCACCTATGTACTGGCTGCACCCAGCAGATTGTAGGTGGACTATGTTAGTGATGTGAAGACCAAGTTCTGCTAGCTACTGCAGCTAATGGTTTGCACTGCAGCAAGGTGATTCACGTCTTCAGGTGGACAGAGTCTCACCATATTCCACATCCGCCAGTACTGTGAATTGTTGGCGCCACGAGACCACAGAGGCAACACACATCAGCGCACAACTGACAAGAAAAGGTGTAGGCAAAGTGCTAGTCTTAAGCAATGAAGATTTAGTATCAAAATATCCTCAATGTCTGGTTCTGGTGATAATATTAAGAAGCACTTACCTCTTCCACAGACTTTGCATTCCACCAATCCTGGTAAAATTCTCGATCTCCAAACCTCGTGATCTCTGCTAGTATGTTCAGCCTGGAAACAGCTAAGGTGGAGTCTCATCTTAACAAGGAAGGAAACGTCGTATGAAAGGTTTGACAGAGAGCTATTTTGCATGGGACTGTGGCTAACGTTACCAGAGATGGAAGAGACAGTAGAACATGCAGAGCCAAACATAGAGGGTAGGGATGGATAGTTTCAGTATCCTCTCTATCGCATTGAGATAGTTGCCCTTCAAAGGGTGCTGTGAATTCTTGACAGTTGGGTTAACATACTGTAAAATGGCACCAATTTAGCTCCTCCTCACAAATGTAAGTGTCCTACCAGCCACTGAACGAGCTGCTGCACGGAAGAGCAAGAAAGAAAAACGAGATTGGAGTCGGACTTGGAAAGACTGTGAAGAAGCCTACCTGCTCTACAATGAACCCAGTTAGACCCAAGAAAATTAACAGCTTCACAGTTTGGCGGAGTATCCAGCCTGGACGGATCTCATCCGATTTTGGATAGCTGAGCTGAAACACATCTCAGCCTTGTTAGAACATCCCACAAAAAGAAAGCAGGATTAACCAAGCACATTGGGCACAGCGGTATCTTCAAGCTACTAGAAAGGCTGCCAGCTTTGCGAACCTGGTATGACAATGTTGGTGCAACCATGAAGTAGCCTATGTTCTCCAGTGTAAGATTGTCTGGATACTCAACTTGAGGCAGATCAGCAGGAAGATCTGGCTGCTTGCACAGTCAGCAACGAACCGAAGCACACATTAACACACTGATATGTACCAGAACAATAGCACCTTATGCAAATCCTGCTTTCCAAAGCATGCCTGTGCAATCATCACTTATTTTTATTCCAGACGTAGAGGTGAACCAACAATGTCAACATAACAAAATTAAGAGAGAGATAAGGTGACTTCCACAAAGAGACTAAGATAAACCAAGGTAACGAACTACCTTCAGCCCTTCGGACTTCAGAGCTCGAACATCAAAGTTTGTATGTGCATAGGAGACCAGCTTCATCCAAGTGGTTACTGCAAGGAGGATGAGCATGAAACAAAACAGAAGAGCCGATTGAACCCTGCAATCAAAGCAGCACCATTTGTTGGAGCTGATCCAATATCCGACACATAAACATTGGGATACTCTCTACAGATAAGTCCTTTTGGCACGGTCATGAACAGTTAACTACCAAACATACCTGAAAATCACATATGATGGGTACAAAATGGAGGTAGAGGTTATGGCTGCGTGGGCGAGGGCTATGATCTGCAGTACGGTGATCAGAAGCAAGTCACTTAGTGAATTGATCACGAAGCTAAAGCTCATGGTTGACATACCTGCTCTGGAATAATTGGATACCGAGCTTTCAGCTTTTCCACCACCAGGGCACACAACGGAAAGATTGCGAGGCTTACACTGTACAAGATCACGCCTGGCTTGTTAAAACAGATCTACCAACTGATAATGCCCATGAGTCACTTGAGATCAGAAGTTTTGAGTTGGTGTTGTACCCACACATGAAAAGGGGCCAATCCCTCAGGGACTTGGAGCTGAACCAGAAACCAGACTGGATGAGGATCCCATACTGCAAAAAGGAGCACATTCAAACATCTCAACCCACCACGATGACAAGAATGTTGCAACTGACATTAAAGTTTAGCATCGACAGTTCCACTTTACAGCTGAGGCACAAATTACAATGCCTAAGGAGACGAGGACATACCTTCATCACGTTTTCAATGATCAGCCTGGAATTTACAGCCAC
Source organism: Anthoceros angustus (assembly GCA_010909165.1). Taxonomy (NCBI): domain Eukaryota; kingdom Viridiplantae; phylum Streptophyta; class Anthocerotopsida; order Anthocerotales; family Anthocerotaceae; genus Anthoceros; species Anthoceros angustus. Next base: position 81,385 of record MU008203.1, read on the forward strand.
AAGGATGACTACACATAAGTTGAACAGACCTGCATGGCTCTGCAGCCTTGCAATGAGTCAGCATTAAAACAAAACTGATTTTAGTAGCGCAGGGTGCGCAATTGCAGAAAAAGGTCAGTTGCAGCAACCAAAGAAAAGCTGGCACCTGTTTAAAAATTGCATCGGAACTGAGGGGACTCTCCCTAGATTTCCTATGAGCAGGAAGAGACGGTCTAAAGGTGAACTTCTTGGGACCATCCCCATGGGAACTGCTTGCCGGTTGTGCAAGTGGTGGTTCAGATTTCGGGATAACTTCTTCGACGGTGGCCTTGTCACTGGATGCAGATGCAGTCTTTTCCTGTTGCTGAAGACCACTCTCCCCCTCCCGAGTTTCCTCCATCATAAGCTCCCAACAGCAATTCACACAAGTCTCCCAAGCAGCAGCAATGAGTACACCCACAAGCACCGTCAATGAGATGGCCACGTCGTGAATGCCGACATATCGTAGAACAGACAAGAGCTTCCCTTCACCCCCAGGAAACTTCGGGGTTCCACCTTGCAGAGGTCCCCACCCAACCAGCGCCAGACACCGTCGCCAGACCTGGGGACAGCTCCACGGAAGCTTAGTCAACCTACAGAAGCCTATCTGCCCTGCCAATCTGTATGTGAGACAATCCCTGGATGCTGGAGCTGCATACCACTCCAGGAGACCACCTAAACGTAAGACTACTGGTGAACCCCGAACGAAGAGAGGGTGAACAGCTGCTCTTTAGCCCTGCAGCAACATACGATAAAAGACGTCAGAATAGGACAGCAAATTTCATCACCTAGCAGAGGAAACGCATCCTCAGTCTCTCGTCTCTCACACATCTTTGATGGGTCGGGTGCTGCATAATTAGACATGGTTTACACATGATTCACCTTTGCGGAAAGACAAACTACCACAGCATTTTGCTACAAATTGCAACAAATTGTTCCCACATGAGCAGCATACGCTATGGTCACTGTCTAACTCTATACAGTGAACTCGTTACCTGAAGTGCTGCAAGAGCCTTGCTCAGATTACAGGTAGCGGGAACCACGTGTGCCAATTCTAGTTGATGGGGGAAACCTAGACACGTAGATCTGAAGGACCGAGTTTTCTTACTAAAATTCCCAGCAATTGCTAAAGTAGACGCGACACGAAAGCATTGGCCCAGAATTCGTGCTTGGAAAGCTGTGAAATTTCCTCGTCGTTTTGGCCTTGGTTGGTCACAGAATGCTGATGAGCGTGGCACACCGGCAAAGGCTGTGTCCGACCGCATGACGTGCTTAGATTGCTTGGGAACGTGATTGGATTCGAGTCTGGAAAAACCCGGCATTGATGTATTCTGCAATTCCTGTCATCGCTAAATTTATATCGAAGCGTAGGTGCAGGATGCGGCGAAGAAAAGTATGTAGTGTTGAATCGTAAGCAAGACTGTGGCAGCATCTCTTCGGCAAGCAGCTTAATCATGATAGAGTATGAAGTTGATAGAGAAAAGGGGGGTGGTTAGACTGCCAGGAGCTTTCAGATCACTTGTCCTGGTAAAAAAGGGCAATTTCTCGACGAGACTATCTCCTGTAACAACCACCCTGCAATGCTGGTCACAGACGTTTTGAGACTTTCAACAAGAAGGCCTCATCTTCTTGGAAGTTCTGAATGTTCTTGAGGCGCAACCAGTAGTCTACAGCATCCTGGTGGAACCGGCCACTGTGGTACAAGATGAGGAGAAATTCTTGTAATTCCTGTGCCACATGAGGACATTCCCCAGCTACACCATAAGCCAATGCCTTCACAAGTTGGCTTGCGAATAGGAGCTGATCTGGCATGCCTAGGTTCTCCACCTTCTTGTGCCCCAGGTACAAAAGTTGAACTGGTCTTGCTGAACCCTCCCAGTGAACCATCTGGTCTTGGGAAACCATATAGCGCTTCCCTATCCCACCCTGCAGTAAATGCTTGAGATGATAGGGAGAGTTCATCTCGTACTCGGTTACTTCAACCAAAGACTGCATCATCTGATGTCTCCTGGAAATATCGAGTTTATGCTCTGGCTGAGACAAGAACGCCAGAACTGCTGAAAGGAGACTCTTAGTCACCAGGCCCTGCTCTATGGTAACCCTGCTTGGCACTGGACCAGGTGTTGGCCGGGAAGAGATCTCTGAGACAACGCTGTCGCGGAGGCTCCGTACACCCATCCCGGAGTAGAGGAGGTACAGGTTGTCTCGGTTCAGAGTTGCGGAAGATCTGGGAATCCACACTACCTTGGGGCGTTCATTTTCGCCCCGGGAGAAAGCATGGACAAGTTCCAGGCTGTCGGGTAAGAAGGTTTCACTTGCAGGTGCAAGTTCCAAGTCAGCCCCTGCAATCTCTCCAGCGTATACGAAGGGAACTCGAGCATTTTGCAGGAAAGTTTCGCGGACCCCAGACTCGCATTTATACCAATCGTCGGTGATTGCTCGCCACACTATCTCAACAAAATGGCGTGTTACCTTCCCACAGGTTTCAGAATTCCCAAGCCAGAGGTCGCAGTGATGCTTCACCGTCGGCACTTTGGGAACATGTAGAACCGTTTGAAAGAAGGTAAGGAGCTCTGTATCTGTGTACACCTTATCAAGAACCGGCATATGCTCACCAAAGAAGGCACTGGGGTCAGAGATGGTGCAGCTCTCCACCGTCATCCAACTTCCCGGAGGCACCCATACTGTTTTCAAGGCATCATCCTTTGACCACGGTTTCCATCCCCACTTTTGCAGACATGTGTAAAACCTAATAGCAACATCTAGATTGAGTTCACCTCCAGATGACTGGGAAAGTTCCACAAGATGTTTTGCCACCACCCTGGCTTTGTCTGCATTTTCCAGTGCTACCCCTATGGCTTGAAGTGGTTTTCGGAAGCCTAAGAGCTCATTCCCGTATCCAGCACAGCTCACCATTGGAACATCAGAGGCCAGAAGTAACTCGTCTTGCTCGCTGTAAAAAACGCAAGAAGTTGGTAGTGTACGTCCATGATTATCTGTCTTCATCCAAGGCCAGGATTGGATACTTGAAAGAAACGCCTTGGGCAATTCTCCGTGTGATTGAGTATTTATCCATTCAAACAAGAGCAAGGCACATCTCCTCTCCACCAACGTTTTGGATACATCTGGCAGTGGTAAATTACCTATCGGTAATATCGGAAGATCTTTAGCGTGGAGCATGCTTTCCAGGAACTGCTTCATGGAAGAGGAAGAAACATTTGTCTTGTCAGGATTCAAGTAGTCATCCGACAACACCATCATGTGAGAGCTCCACGAATCATCCACGATAAGATCACTCCACTTGCTACCTTGATGAGGCTGAGCAACGACACTTCGGCTACTCACAAGTCTGACAAGGCCATGCCTGTCAACAGCGGGAAGCTCAGCCTCTGAACATGCAGTCACATCTAGGGCTGTGAGCTGGCCAGCTTCCAGACAGTGACATAGGAAACCGGTCAAGAGAAGCACCAAATGTGGGCTGCGATTACCTTTCGCTGACGCTATCAGCTGCTTAGCAAACTGAGAAACAGTAAGCTCTGTCAGGTGTGCTGTGTTGTAGAACCAGCGTTCTATATTCGCGTATCTGCGGTCGCGTAGAGCATGAACCACATCTGCTGGCAAGAAGTATAGCTTTGTCCACAAAGCGAAACAACCGGTCCAGTTGCTCAACCATCTTTCAACCTCTGGAGCAGATCTGAATATTTTCCTATGCGTCATTTTCTGTTCCTCCAAGGATATCAATTGAAATGTGTCTCCTGCATTCTGCAGACAACGGAGCAGGGGAATCCTGTACAACGCTCCAGCTGATGATGTACAGGAACCCATGTAATCAGCAACGTAACCCAAAACGTCGAGGTAGAGGCTGGTGCTGAGCTTCTCCAGCCATCCAGGAGAGGAAATGCACGAAGCATACTCTTGTTGCGACATGTGCCCCACATTCATGTCGTCCATAGCACTTGCATACCTGTCCTGCACATTCTTATTCACAATGAACAAGGCACCCGAATGTGACAATAAACTCGGAGGCGGAACACTCTCTTCATTAGAGCGCCCCAAAATGCTACGGAAATTCGCATTGATCATACGTGCAGCAGAAGGTCTGCAGAACAGTTTCCTGCCACTGGAACCAACATCCTGCGAGCATAAGACGAATTCCCCATTGCGAAGTTCGTTTATGATGGACAATCTGACAGTTTCCAGTACAGGAACAGGGGACGCTTGAACAGGAACGAAACTATATGCATCCTCCACTTCCAAGGGAGCAATTGCGGCTCGATCAAGCGTCCTTTTCTGCAACAGGACATCAAAGGCCCTGAGAAAGGCTTTTGGAATGCAGCCTAAAATTCCCTGATTCCATGGGCTGTCAAAGAGCATGGTCTCCCGGGAAGCCACAAGCAGAAAATCAGAGTTGATTAGGAAGGGCAATTTCGACCTCAACTCTGTGGGTAGGAAAGCAAACACATCTCCAGATTGAGCGAATCCTTCCACCACAATGCGTTGCACGCAAGGGAAGGCCAGAGTCACCACCCATGAATCAACCTCTCTTCTGCTTTCGACGACATGCTGATTGTCGACAGGAAATGATTCCTGGTAGAGAAAATACTTACCAGACTGGACGACTTTACCGCCTTTCTGCACAGACAATGTCGCGGTGACTGTCAGCATCGGCAGACCTTGGAATACCCAAGTCCGCCCGTCCTCCCGGACGATGCTGAATTCACCTTGACCTCGAGTTGCATCGAACTCATTCCTGATGCTTATTTTCCTGAGGTGCTTGATGAAGAGGATCGTCTCCGGGGATATCTGCTGTAGCTGTGTCTGGACGGCCTGGACTTTGGTGTCCTTCAAAGGCAGCACCAAAACTGTGGTGGGTAGGCTAACACCACCGTGGTACACATTGTCGAGAACCGCGTTCGTCGGATGTCGGGTCCATTCTGGCACCACATAGCCCACACCGGCTTCTGGATGTGGACGCTCGTCGAAGCGGATGCGGTATCCATTGCTGATTATGTGAGGGCTTTGAGTCACAAGAAAGACACTCTTGAATCCTATACCTGCAGGGAGCACAGCCGGGTTGGGACTGAATCAGCATACAGGGATGTAGGCGCCGTAAGGATCAGGATACAGCGAGAGCGCTCAAGAAGTAGTCTTATACTGTAATGTCACAAGCTGTTAAAGTACAGCGCTCTCACCCTTTTCTCCAATGTAACCACTTTTCCTCTTTCCTTTCTTCGTGGACGCTCCAACGCCACAAATGGCCTTGATGTTGGATTCCACAAAACCCACTTCATTGTTGAACAGGCACAACGTAGCAGAAGCACCAAGCCCAGTGACATCGGTCTTGGTTAGAACCAGCTCCAATGTCGGCCGTGATCCATCAGGATAAGCATTGTCTTCAGCATTCTGCACACCTCATCGGAAGTCCCCCGTCAGCTACTCTGAGAGGAACTCGACATGGCATTGTGGTGCCAAGTGGCCAATCATACCTGGATGAGCTCCGAGATGAAGTGGATATCCTTCTGATACAAAGCCACAGAGAGCTGTTTGATGGCCTCGTTATAGTCTTCTGCCAGGGGATTTCGTTGCAAAGCTCCGATGCTGAATTTAACTCGTCGCAGCTCCTTCACGAACTCCTCACGGGCGGTGGCCGTGGTAGCCATACCTTGGACCCAAGATTGAAGAAACTTCCAGTAGCAACTCCTTGCCAAGCTTCCGGAATCGATCACCCAAAACAACAAAGTGGGCACACAAACGGGCAGGCTAAATGCTACTCCAAGCTGAGCTACATCATGCATCACAGACAGCTGTAACAAACCAGCGAATGTTGTTGGAGCCGTTGCCTGTCCGAGTACAAAGGAGTAAGTGCGAAGCGTATGGGATTCCTCCTGACTCTCCTCCCGAGGCAGAAGGCCGGAGGCAGGAGGCAGGAGATCACCGGTCTCGGTCTCGGCACCATGCCGTCAGCGACCGAACTCCATACCATGCTTCCATGTCTCCATGGCCAACTGTCCAGGCAAACATGTCGCCCCATCCCTCGTCAGAGCCAAGGTGCGCCCACGGATGGCAAAATTTCTATCTCCCGAGTCCCGAGTCCGAGGATGCTTACGCGGCCGCACCTTGGCATGGATGCCTCATGATGGGTGTACATATTTGCGTACAAGGGAGACCGGAAGATGGGGGTTATTAATCGGTAGAGGCTTCGCATTTACTTCGCATTTGTTTGTGAGAGGTGACTTCATCATGGTCATGCAACGGTTTTGCTGAGTTGCTGCACCTGCCAGCACGGAATCACATTAATAAGCAAATTAGCCGCGGCCCGCAACAGTCTCACATGCCAACACGGAATCACATTAGTTGGCCGAATCAGCCGCCGCCGGCATTAGCCTCCACACTAAGGTTTTATGCACGGACCGGACAGTTGGAGATGCATCCTCGAATAGTAATATCTAAGTCTTTTAATATGAAGAGTAGATGTTATTAATAGGCGAGATGGGAAATTCCATTATCCCTCAAGTCCGAGGAGGAACAACCCAAAAAGGGCTAATAGTAAAAGGGGAAGTCCTAGTCTCCTCGGCCGTCGCCTATTCTTCACAAACGATTGATGGCAAAGGACGACAGACCTCGACCATTGAGCCCCGTCCGTGCGGCTCTCTCTCTCTTACACACATCAAACCGGACCGAGGGCCTGCACAGACCGAGCAGCACGGCCCGCGGCAGTTATCTCCCCGCCTCACTACCGCGCCGCTGCCCTACCGTGCCAATTTTGATCGCCTCCACAGCAATGCTCAATGTCCTTAGCAAATATTTTCGCGGTTGAGGAGGTTCGTTCATTCGATTAAGGCATGTCTTCACACAAGACTGCCACTGTAGCTGATTTAATTGCAGCAAGGAATGCTGGGGATGAGCTACAATTTGTCAGAGCGACGGTTGTGGTGGTATCATAGGACAGTGATGACTTTGTGCTATACGAGGGTTGTGCAAGTTGCCACGAGCTGCGTATGGCGGATCACCGTGGTTTGCAATCTGCAACAAGGAAGCTGCTATTTCGTTTTCGGTTGATAGTGGGGGATGGCACGGCAAAGACACTGGTGGTTGCTTTTGATTCTACACAAGACTTTCTTCACCGGTCTGCTACTGAATATATATAGTCTGTTGGAGGTGAGCGGTCAAGCTACTATACTCCTTGATCAATTGGTGGGACGGAGATTTTGCTGCAAGTTCAGCATTGTCCATCCCAAAAACGGGAGGCAATTGTTTATAAGGGTGGACACGGCAGATGCCATTGGTCGTCGACAATTATTCCATGACATGCCTGTTGTGAATCCAACCACACCACTACACCAACGCATTCGGATGTGATAGAATTGCATACAAGTCCAGTAGCTACACCAATGCAGGTTGATGCAGGCAACAGTAGAGAATTTATTTCGGTAGCTACACAGGTGATAAATTCGAACATGTTTGCACTTGGATTCACATTGGGATTTATGTTGGGTGCAGTAAAGCAGCTGCCCCACTAGTTCTAGACAGATATATCAAGCTAGTGAACTGAGATGCACCCCACTTGTGTACAAGTTTACACCTACTGTAATTTGTCTCTACCTAAGGCCTGGTCATTGAAGGTCTTTTTCTTCTTCCGTTCAGGTCGTGTCCACTGCATGTTGGAGGTACATTCTCCTAAGACAACCCGACCTGCCGGCTTCTTTTTTCTTGATTCTGTCTCGAAGAATGGACGTTTTCTCCTCAATGATGTATCAGCCCCCTCCTGCATGACAAGGTGAGGTGTAGAGGACAAGCCAAGGCTTGCTCCATTAGCCTCCTTTCCCTCCAAGTTCCGAACTAGCAATCCCATGACCCCACATGCGTGCTCACACAAGAGTGGTTCTAGTTTCACAATTGCAGTGAGTTTAAGCCACAACATCTGCAGAGTGTCTTCTGAACTCCTTTGTGAGCCCACCATGGTTCGTGGCCCTGACTCCACCGCAAGTGCATCCTGTTCAGGCTCTTCACCTCCTACATGATCAGCCCCCTCCTCAAATTGTGGCCCGTTGCCAATGTCTTCAGGAAATATGTGATTTCCAATATCCAAAGGAAGAAAAGGTGTAGTCTTCCTTTGGATCAAGGCAGCCACAAGAGCATGTGACCAATTGCCGGCACAGCATCAAGACTTTAACTTGATGCTTACATATGTTCAGGAGACGCGTACATACAGCCGGTCTGGCATTGGTGACAATGGGCATGGGCATGTGGCTTCAATGGAAATACATAAGCAACGTTATGCGAACTGCGGGAATGATGACTTGTGAACTGGGATCTTCGTAGCTTTAGCAAGGTGTTCTATCATTCATTCTAACTTTCTATTTCTCACAAAGCCCGCCTTCTTGCATTCGATGATACGAAGTGTACTTGACTTCATCCACTAAATGCGTGTAAAAGCCATCCACTCTGCGACCCCAAAATGCGCTGAGTACAGGATGCTCTTACTTTCAAGTGCAAATGGTATGCCTCAATTGAACTATTGCAGTCTTGACCTGCATGAGGAACTGCTCTCACTGCTTCTAACCACATATGAATAATTCTTCCCCACTGCTGCTTGAAGTAGGTGATGAATATAGGGTACACTCTCAACCGAGTATACAAGGATTCGAGCTTCTCTCTTGCTGCTGCCTCGAAATGAGTGGACACCCTTCCATGTACATTATCTCTCCCGACTGTTGCATGATGTCTAATATTGCTGCTGCATTTTTTACCTTCTGTAAGAGATTTCTCAACCACGCTCTCCGCACATGCCAAAGGCACAAGAAGACTAACATGTATACGGACCAAAAGTCTGCTTGATTGCATTTATTTCTGCTTGGCAGTCGTCCACCAAAAATGCATTTGGTTGCCACATGGGAGCAACCTCACGTGCCTTATCTTGCAGCACTTGTAGCCATCTTGCTATACTTGCCATCGGCATCTGCATATCACCCAAGCAACGGGCAAGCCATTCATGTGGTTATCAAACACCAAGAGACTAATCGGTGAAGCGCCATTTATTGAGACCAATGTTGCATCCATAGCCACAATAGAGTTATGACCCCACTTTACCAACATTTCTAGCATAAACGGTGTCTGTACACCAAGAATGAAAGTGTCTGCAGCATAAAGAAGAGGCTGTACTGTCTGTACAGGGTAGAAAACTAAGTTAGTGTGAAGGTCTATCCATATACACACAGTGTCTGCATCTTGCACATGAAGTTCATAGGTTCGAGACTTCACTTTTGTCTCCATATTCTGAACATCCTTGGGACTCAGGTAATCATCCCTTGTAAACTTGTAGGTTGGATCTGCTCGTCGTTTGGCATGAACTTCCTCTTCGTGATCAACCATGATTTGCATCTTCGTCAACTTGCACAACAATTTATGAATGACCCAGCATCGTTTGGCATCAGATAAAAAGCGTGAGCTGGCGGGATGAGGTTGATTAGGTATTAGATCAACGTGATACTCACCCGTTGCATCGATGTGGCAGGCAATTCTCAGCTCGTGACCTCACCATCCGAGCAATATGGTGGCATAAACCGAATTGGCACCTCTCTTGATGCTTACATATGTGCCCTTACGCAGCCCAAGGGCACGTACATGCAGCCCAGCAGGTGCTGGCATTGGTGACAATGTAAGGCTGGGCATATGGCTTATTCAATGGAAATACATAAGCAACGTTGTCTGAACCTGCAGGAATGATGACTTGTGAATCTGGGATCTTCGTAGCTTTAGCAACTGAGTGTTCTATCATTCATTCTAACTTTCTATTTCTCACAAAGCCTGCCTTCTTGCATTCCTGATGATACCAGAAGTGTACTTCGACTTCGTCCACTAGTACGTATAAAAGCCAGTCCACTCTGCGACCCCGAAGTAACTGCTTGGTACAGGATGCTCTTACTTTCAAGTGCAAATGGTATGCCTCAATTGAACTATTGCAGTCTTGACCTGCATGAGGAACTGCTCTCACTGCTTCTAACCACATATGAATAATTCTTCCCCACTGCTGCTTGAAGTAGGTGATGAATATAGGGTACACACTCTCAAACTGAGTATACAAGGATTCGAGCTTCTCTCTTGCTGCTGCCTCGGAAATGAGTGGACACCCTTCCATGTACATTATCTCTCCCGACTGTTGCATGATGTCTAATATTGCTGCTGCATTTTTTACCTTCTGTAAGAGATTTCTCAACCACACTCTCCGCACATGCCAAAGGCACAAGAAGACTAACATGTCTGGATCAAAAGTCTGCTTGATTGCATTTATTTCTGCTTGGCAGTCGTCCACCAAAAATGCATTTGGTTGCCACATGGGAGCAACCTCACGTGCCTTATCTTGCAGCAACTGTAGCCATCTTGCTATACTTGCTGCATTAGCATCTCTGCATATCACCCAAGCAACGGGCAAGCCATTCATGTGGTTATCAAACACCAAGAGACTAATCAGCTGAAACTGCCATTTATTGAGACCAATCGTCGCATCCATAGCCACAATAGAGTTATGACCCCACTTTACCAACATTTCTAGCATAAACGGTGTCTGCACACCAAGAATGAAAGTGTCTGCAGCATAAAGAAGAGGCTGTACAAGGTAGAAAACTAAGTTAGTGTGAAGGTCTATCCATATACACACAGTGTCTGCATCTTGCACATGAAGTTCATAGGTTCGAGACTTCACTTTTGTCTCCATATTCTGAACATCCTTGGGACTCAGGTAATCATCCCTTGTAAACTTGTAGGTTGGATCCGTCGTTTGGCATGAACTTCCTCTTCGTGATCAACCATGATTTGCATCTTCGTCAACTTGCACAACAATTTATGAATGACCCAGCGTCGTTTGGCATCGGATAAAAAGCAACAGCTGGCGGGATGAGGTTGAGATTAGGTATTAGATCAACGTGATTACTCACCCGTTGCATCAGGAAACCGTTCTCAGCTCGTGACCTCAGCCATCTGAGCAATATGGTGGCATAAAACTGGAATTGGCACCCTCTCTTGATGCTGGCTTTCGCCCTTCTTGAGCCAGGACCTGTCTTTGGCCTCAGTGATGGATCCACAAAGTTGGAGAGTTCAGCACATTGACCTCGACGGTCAGTTGGTCCATATTGACAATGATACACCACACATTCAGATACTTGTGTGGGCCTTCTAACGTTCTTGGGAGCTTCCTTCGAAATCCAATGGTACAGCTTGCTGAACTATGTTGAGAATCTAGCGCTTTGTGCTTCCCCTTCCACGAAATCCACCACTCGACAAGTTGGAATGTAGGCCCTAAGCACTTGTTCCTTAACTTTCTTCTGCCCACATTCATGAGTGCCCAGCGCCCACGACAAGGCTTCTTTGGCAAATGCACCATCTGGTGGCGTTTGCACCACCAAGTCTCGGAGCTTCTCATCCGGACAGGCAAGCGATACAGTCATGGTTTCCAATGTGTTTCGGCGGAAAATCCCATAATAAAGCTCAAGTTCCTTTTAAGCACACTTAATATTCAGTCACGGAGATTGAGCGATCACGGTAGGGCAGCCGCGGGCGTGAGGCGGTGGCGGGAGATAATCGGGGCGTGTGCTTGCCTAGCGCGCGTTGATGTCGGCCTCGGGCCGGTTTGATGTGTGTAAGAGAGAGAGAGCCGCACGGACGGGGCTCAACGGTCGAGGTCTGTCGTGCTTTGCCATCAATCGTTTGTGAAGAATAGGCGACGGCGTCTCCTCGAATGTCTTTCCCATAACTACCTACTGCACCAATGATATCAGGGATGATAAAGGGCCTACCTAGCCGGTGCCGAAGAAGCCGCTAGTTCTGCACATGTAGCCGTCCTATAAACAGCGTTAGCCAACGCTTTCTGCAGAGCTATGGAGTCTTTTAATTATGACATTGCAGATGCATCCTCGACTAGAAGTAGTAATATGTAGGTCTTTTAATCTTCCTTTGTTATGACGTTGTAGGCGCTGTAAATGACTTTAGACGCGAGCTTAATTGCCCCTTCCTTACTGTGACCCTTGGGGGTCTCCCTTTGGTGTGGGGGTTCACCCATCGGCTCTTGAATAAAATTCTTCTTCTCCTTCTTCTTTCCTCAATAAAACCTTCAGAGTAAAGTAGGGGTCTGGCCTTGGGGGGGTCAGATGCTCCCGGGGCTTCCCTCAGATGAAGTGTGTGCACTGCCCTTGCCTTCGAAGGGCGGTGTGATGATGCACAGTATGTCCCTAGGCCTGTTGCCACGGCCTGCATAGTTCTCTGTGCGTCTCATCTTTCAAGAACGGTGCCTGAAGATGGCAACCGTGTGTCAACCGGATCCCTTGTGGACCCAACAGATTGGTGGCTGTACAGGAATTCGACGAGGAGGTTCCCCTCACCTCACCTTAGGGAAGCAACTGCCTGCAAAGAGCCAAGCCAGGTGCAGCAATGTAAGGAACCCAGCACTTCCGAGCAGATTTATGGCTGGGGAGGCATTTTCCAACGATGGTGGTTGGCAGCAGGAGCAGGAGCAGGAACTCTTGTGGCGACAATTGTTTCTGGACCCTGCCATGTGGTGGGATAACAGGCGAGGTAAGAAAAGCTCTCGAACGCCTGACTTCCGGCGGAAGGGGTCCGGCGAGGTCCTCTGGTTAAACAGCATGTCCAAACCAGCTTGGGTGGATGAGCAGCTCGTTTCTTTGGATATGCAGATGGGTCATGTCAAGTCGAGCTCTCCGGATAAGCCTGAGCCTGGCAGTGCAGGGTGGGAAATGGGCGCCGTAACGGCTGCCACCGTAAGCACGTTATGTGAGCAGGGAAAGCTTACTGAGGCCGTTGGAGCTCTGGAATCTCTGGCGCAGACGGGCTGTCCTATTTCTCTGTCTCTGCTTTATGCTGTGCTGAAGCTGTGTGCAGCTAAGAAGGATATGGTTGTGGGTCGACGAGTTCATGATCTCGCTGTCAAACTTGGGTACGAGGCAGATACGTTCTTGGGGAACCATATTTTACGCGTGTATGCAGGTGGGGGTAGGCTAGAGGAGGCCATGGATGTGCTCACCAGGGTGGGCAAACCAGATGTCTTCATGTGGGTTTCGATAATCTCCGCCCATGCTAAACATGGGAAGCCTACGGAGGCCATACAACTGTACCGTGAGATGAGTAGCTCTGGTGTGAAAGCAGATGCTCACGTCTTTGTAGCAGCCCTTCAAGCTTGTGCACTTGCTGCGGACGTGGAATCTGGCAGAAAGGTTCACGGTGATGTGTTGCGCAGTGGGATTCCTCCTAGTTTGTTTGTAGCCAACTCCCTGGTGGACATGTACGCAAAATGTGGAGACCTGGAAGCTGCACGCAGGGTTTTTGACAGCTTGCCCACAAAGGATGTGGTGACATGGAATGCCCTCATAGCTGGGTATGCAAATCATGGGCTCGCCAAAGAGGCTCTAGGTCTGTATGGACAAATTGAGCAGGAGGGCCTGATTGTGGGTAACCATGTTACATTTGCTTGCCTCCTGAAGGCCTGTGCAAGCGCCGGTGCCTTACAGGAAGGCAGGCAGCTGCATTCTCAGATTTGGAAAAGAGGACAGCTAGGTAACATACTTGTGGGCAACGGCCTGGTGGACATGTATGCAAAGTGTGGCAAATTGCAAGATGCACGTCATGTTTTTGACAGCTTGGCTACAAAGGATGTGGTGACATGGAATATTCTGATTGCTGGGTATGCTCAGCAAGGGTTCAGCCAAGAGGCGCTTGATCTGTATGGACAAATGGAGCAGGAACGCCTGGTTGTGGCTGACCATGTTACATTTGCTTCCCTTCTGAATGCCTGTGCAACAGCTAGTGACTTACAGAAGGGTAGGCAGCTGCACTCTCAGATTGTGGAAAGAGGACTACTAGATAACATACTGGTGGGCAACTGCCTGGTGGACATGTATGCAAAATGTGGTGAACTGGAAGATGCACGCCAGGTTTTGACAGCTTGGCACAAAGGATGTGGTGACATGGACGGCCCTGATAGCTGGGTATGCAAATCATGGGCTCGGCCACAAGGCGCTTGTTCTGTATGGACAAATGGAGCAGGAACGCCTGGTTGTGGCTGACCATGTTACATTTGCTTCCCTTCTGAATGCCTGTGCAACAGCTAGTGACTTACAGAAGGGTAGGCAGCTGCACTCTCAGATTGTGGAAAGAGGACTACTAGATAACATACTGGTGGGCAACTGCCTCGTAGACATGTATGCAAAATGTGGCGAACTGGAAGATGCACGCAGGGTTTTTGATAGCTTGGGCACAAAGGATGTGGTGACATGGACGGCTCTGATAGCTGGGTATGCAAATCATGGGCTCGGCCACAAGGCGCTTGTTCTGCATGAACAAATGGAGCAGGAAGGCCTGGTTTTGGGTAACCATGTTACTCTTGCTTGCCTTCTGAAGGCCTGTGGAAGTGCTGGCGCCTTACAGAAGGGTAGGCAGCTGCACTCACAGATTGTGGAAAGAGGACAACTAGATAACGTTGTTGTGGGCACTTGCCTGGTGGACATGTATGCAAAGTGTGGTGAACTGGGCGAGGCATGCTGTGTTTTTGACAGCTTGGCCACAAAAAATGTGGTAACATGGAATGCCCTGATAGCTGGGTGTGGTTCTTGTAATGAAGGGCAGAAGGCACTAGCACGCTTTGAGGAGATGTTAGCTGCCGGCATCCAGCCTGACGATGCTACTTTCTCTTGCCTTTTAGTGGCATGCAGTCATGAGGGACTGGTTAACGAGGGTCGCAAGCACTTTGATTCCATGGTTGAACAGCATCACATCAAACCCACTATCGAACATTACAATTGCATGGTTGATCTTCTCGGGCGTGCTGGCCATTTAGACGAGGCAGAGAAGATGCTACTATCATGTGAGACTCAAAGCAATGTTGTCGGTTTGACATCTTTGCTGAACGCCTGCAAAAGTCACGGGAACATCGAGATGGCAACGCGGTGTTTCAAGAGTCTTGTTAGATTGGAGCCTCAAGGTGCATCCGCATATGTCCTCATGGCCAATGCCTACGCCAATGCAGGAATGTGGACCGATGTAGATAGGATTGAAGCACAGAGAATGGCAGCAGGAGCTAACAAGAAACCTGCAGTGGCGGGCATTGAAGTGAAGCAGCAGGTACACACATTTGTAGTGGGAGAAAACAGAGATGATCTTGCGGTCAAGGTGGAGAGCGTGAATGCACGTCTGAAGCAGGAAGGGGGCCACGTACCACACACGCAGTTGGTGCTAAAGCCACTATCTGAGAAGGAAAAGGAAGATGAGCTTTGCGGGCATGCTGAGAAGCTAGCTTTGGCGTTTGGTCTTCTGAACACTCCAAGTGGCACACCTCTGGTGGTAACGAAGAACCTCCGCATGTGCAGTGACTGCCACAGTTCCACGGAGATCATGTCCAGGCTTGAAAAGAGAGACATTGTTGTAAGGGATGGATACCGTGTGCATCGATTCGCAGCTGGCTGTTGCACTTGTAATGGTCGACCGTGAGAACGAACAACTAGTCAGTGGTAAGCTGGTGAAATGTTCGAGGGGAAGAATCAACAGCTGGGCAGGGGACTGTGCTGAGGATTCGTTTACACTGGTGTCGTGAGCAAGTCATCTACGGGTATCCACAGAAGCACAGCGTCTCACGTATGGCCGTCTGGGTCCCGTGTCGTGGCGGTTTGCTTCCATTTTCCCCCAATTTCTCTACGTGCGAAGCAACTAGGCCAGGTTGCTTATTTTCAACAGGCTCCTCTACGTCATCTTCAGTACGCAGTATGCACAGCACTGTTACACAAACCGTACCTATTTTAGAAAGGAACATGTCTGGCTCTATCCTGACATATAGAGATGCCCGGGCTTCGTCCGTTCCGGGTGTGTGGAACTTTTTTTTTCTCGAGTTTTACTCGGCCGAATTTAGAGCCGGCTCCTAAAATTTGTCTCCTTAGTGATGAGCGTGCAGAGGTGGGATCCACCACTCTCACCCCGGTTACCGGTCTATCTATTTTCCCCTTCCCATCCATATCCCAGTCTCCATGGGTTCCAATCTCACCCTGATGCGCGTCCGAGACCGTTTTTATCGAGGAAAGAAATAGAGGAAAATGCTTCCACGGCCACATGAGCTCCCGCGTGGCCACTGGGAAATCTTAGTCCCTTACGCCGCCCGGGGGGCTCGAACCCCCGACCACAAGGTTAAGAGCCTTGCGCTCTACCGACTGAGCTAGGGCGGCTTTGCTAGCTGGTGATAAGAAAAATATATAACTACTTACGGATCCACGCCCATATACATTCCGACCACTTTGCAGGCTCTTCACAAATGCTTTGTGTGTCCAAATGGCTTAGGCCAAATGGACACACATTTATAGGAACGCCGTGATTAAGCATCCTGAGCTTAGATCGGTACTTAGATGGGGTGCCTAAAGGGAGGGCTTAGATCGGTACTTAGATGGGTGCCTAAAGGGAGTGGATGCCCTTGGTGCAAGTAGCTTAGGCACACCATGGTACAAGTTGTCAAGTACCAAGTCCCATGACGGAAATCCGTCCTTAGTGGACTCAAATAAAATTTTCTTCTTCTTCTTCTTCACTCTTGGCTCAGAGAAAATCTATGGGCCTATCGGACCAGGCTCAGAGAAAATCTATGGGGCTATCCAACATGGTCATGTTGTCTTTGAGCTGGAAATAAAAAGGGAACATTTGTGTATCGACTGTGTGGACTAGATACATGTTTATTTACGTCTCTGTTGTTGTAGTAGTGGCCCCACGTGGAGCTTGCCAAAGTTGTTCGACACGAAGCCATTAGCAGTGGTTCTGGCAACGACTGCAGTGCTGCACCTTCATCTTCGACCTGGCAGGGCAGCAGCTTGGAGAAGCGTGCACCACCAGAGCAGAAGTTTGTTGTTGCAAAAAGTGACTAGACTCAATACATAGTTGGACACTTGCGTCGGTTATTAGTAAATCTCGTTATGGTAGGACAGGGAACTTGGTTCCCTGTCCTCCACATTTCAAAGTGGCTAACGACCAAGTTGTTAGTGCCTCGGCTGCAGCCTGCTGACCAGCTCACAGCGCATCTGCTATGCTTTGCTTCCAAAACTGTGCGTAACGCAATTTCACACCCGACCTCCTCCTCTGCCAGCTCGAGACTTAGGGGCCCCAGGCAAGTGCCATTGCTTGTAGGCTCTTAGCCCAAGGGACGGCTACTGCTAGTAGCTAGTTATAGTCTGTCTGTCTGCCCTACTGCAGCAGGAGCTGCCAAAGAATTTACAAAGTCCAAATCCGGCCACGGGTTGCCAGCTCTGGACACCCTTCCTTCCGCTCGCACGGAATGCGAGTCTCGACTTCATCCATCTGATTTGTCGTCGATGCACAGCTTCTGGCTGAATTTTGTCTCCAACTGCGCCTGGGAGCCTGTTGATGAGGAGGACCTGCACAGCAAGCAGCCCACATGACCCATGTAACGAAATTCAGCCTCTGCTCATGGCCCCCAGGCTCGAGGTGTGACACGGGTGAAACGCACCTCTGAGAGATGTCTGCATACATGGTGCGGACTTCGTCTGGATCCATATTGCAAGTCACGACCGGACGGGGACGGGTTGCGAGGAGAGGCCCGCAGGAGGCCATGTCCAGGCCGCAAGTGGGTTGCTGGATGGACGACGATACGCTGGATTGGGTTGTCATCTTCCTGACCCTAGCCTTGAGAGACCCACTCTATATCTGCAACGTGAATTGATTGTCAGTTTGCAACAGAAGGCACGGAGGGGAGGGAGTCCACACAAGAAAGAGCCTTCGACACACTCGAGGAATTGAAGGAATCTCTCATAACAGTTCGAATCACATGCAGTGCACGACGACCTGGTGACAGGCCCCAGGGAAGCAGGCGAGGAGGCAAAGAATTGTGTGGACAAGCAACAGTCTAGCGGAGCAGGCAACCAGTGATAATCCAGACCTTGAGACGAGTCCTTTGCACTAGAGATGGTCTATTGGCAAGCCCCCAGCAAGCTTAGAGAGCAATTCTTCGTGCTACCAAGAAGCAGACGAGCTAGTCGAAGAAGAAGCTTGCGCTGGGATGTGATGTGATGGGCTCTGAGCTTGGGAGCCTGTGTATATCAGAGGGGTTGCCAGCAACAGGATGGATCCCCCAATCCTCAGATGATGTGCAGGAAGAGCAAGGGGAATCGTGCAGCAGTAACGAGGAGCAGATGCTGCAGATACAAGGGCAAAGGAAGGCAAGGAAGTCCGCTGGAAGGGGATTGCTGTCTTTAAAGGCTAGAAGGGCCGGATCAAATGGTCGAAAATACAAGAAGCTAGCTGCTGAGGGGAGAGAGAGAGGTTCTATGTATCCCAGATTCCCAAGATGGATTGGAAGGGATGAGAAGGGGAGCAGAGCAGAGGATGTAGATACAAGATTTCCAGCGAGAGAAGCAAAGCGACAAGAAGTAAAAAGTCCAAAAGAGAGGAAAGAACATGAGAGGCAGAAGCAGAGGCTAGGAGAGGAGAAGGGCATGAAATGCCGAGAACACAAGAGAACGTTGGCAAGCGAGAGGGGGTTACATACAAGCTGAGAAGCGGTCCGGGGAGCAGGTCCGGGTCCGGGCCTGGAAGCAGCTGGCAAAACCAAAATTCCTTGTCCTTAAGATCCCGGCCATTGTCAAAACGCCAGCAGCTTCCCGCTCTTCCACGCGTTCGCTTCCCTCATCAATCAGGGAGCGCCTTTGTCCGCCTCCGCGGTGTCATTGTCTATGCGACTAACCGACAGTGCGCAACTTGCCTTATTGCGTCTCCCCGCCATGTCCGAACCCACAACCCCGCCCAGCAGGCTCTGCAAGAGGCAGCGCACATGAGGGGAAAAAACAAGCGCATGCCAATGATAGCAAAGCTGGCGCAAATCCGGATTTGCATCCATCCCGCCCCGCCCCGGCTTAGAGCGCGGCAGCCAGGCCCGCGGAAGAGGACAAGGGGGCCCCCGGGTTGCGCCAAGATAAAGGCCATCCATCCCCTTGGCTCTAGCCTGCACCAGCGTCCTGGGTCCTGGCCTCCTGGCACCTGCCTGTGCTCATCCGATCATGCAGCTGCTTGTCTGTAGCGCTGCTCGGGATTCCGGGGCCCCGGCTGAGGTGTCTGCTATCAACAATTCCAACAACTTCAACTAACCACGTCTGCCGACTCCCGACTCCCAACTCCCGAGCCCAGGCACCTTCGTCAAGGCTTCCATGCAAGGCAGCCCACCTCGGGTCCGACTCCCTGCTCCCTACTCCTCTCCAGCATCAGCCCATCAGCCAAGGACGCCACACGCCGCACGCGCAGCCGCAGCCCAGATGCCATGACCCATCATCACCATGCCCCTTATTGGCCCATGCCTATCACGGGCCCATGCTCAACAACAACACATGCTGGCTGCTGGCATCTGCTGATCTGCTGCTGCGGCTGCCCGCCTCGACGGCGACGGCGACGGCGACGGCGCTGTCAGGACGACATTCTCCAGGCCCACGGGCATCTACCATCTACAGGTATGCATACACGTCCTGCTCCTGGAAGTCATCGCCCACGAGCACGCGGCCGACACTCTACGCTGGGACGAACAAGGCACACCGATCGAGAAATTCGCAGGGACCTGCTTGGCTTGGCTGGGGGTAGGCAATATAGATATCATTCTCTGTTCCTTCTTCCTCTTTGTCTTCTTCCCCAGTACGCCATATCCCCGTTCCAGGCATTGGATACATCAAACTCAGATTGCAGCTTTCCACCAATGTCATATGTCAATGGGTGCCGGGATCGCATTCAATATTCAGGAAATGGCGTGTACAGTGCGAGGCATGTACCTGCTTTTGTCTCTCGCTGCGAAACCCAGCTGCACCAACTGATACCTAGAAGACTACAGAATATGGCTATCATCGACGACCCTTCTTCTTGCTGCTTCTCTGCGAGGGAGGTCGGGAAGCTTCCGCTGCTGCTGCCGAAGTGGACGGGGCTGATGGCTTGCCGGGGCCTGCACCTGCCTGCTTGCCGGCACCGACGTTCAGCTCCGAGGCCTTGCTGTCCTTGCTCACAGCCCCCTGGGCGCCTCTAATCTGGGCGTTCCTCTTGTCTTTCTTCTTGGGCTTGTAGGTCGACCTCTCTCTCCTAGGCAGCCATCTCTCCGGGTCAGGGGGTGGGCCTGGATTCTCAGGATCGAATCCCTTGGGGTACAGAGGCTTTCTCTTGCGCTTCTTCTTAGGCCGGGTTTTGTCGGCCTTGTCCTCAACTTTGAGTGTTGAACCGTCCTCGCCAGCCCGAGCGCGCTTGCTTGCCATGGGAGTGGCACTCGCCGTCTGCTCCAAGGCTGCTACATCCAGCGACGACAAGCCAGGCAGTGGTGGAAGCTGAGCTGCATAGCCTTCGGCCTCTGCTGGATTCAGGTGAGCTGTGCTGCAGATCAGCCCATGTAAAGCTTTTGACCGAACCACTGGGGATGGGCTCTTGGCCAGTTGCTGGAAGAGAGTGGCAGCACCCTTCAAGTTGTTGTGCTTTAGCTTGAAATCTGCTGCTGCTTCCAGAAGGACTACCTCGTATGCGCTGGATTCGTCCAGCATGCTATTCTGCCAGTGCTGCACAGCTGCGTCCAGAACAGCTTCTGCACCCTTCACATCCCCAGCTCGCTCTTTGAGAGAGACCAGAGTGGCAACTACACCTGGCTTGTGTTTTAACTCCCCTATCTTTTCCAGAGATTCAGCAGCACGTTGATACTGGCCTGCAGCAGCCGCTGCTTGAGCTCGCACAAGAAGTGCTTCGGTTGAACCACTAGGATGTGCGTCAGCATATTGCCCTATAATTTCTTCTGCCTTTCCAGGTTTCCCCTCCTTCAGATACAGTGAACCTGCGAGCAGAGTTGGCATTACACTGCTTGGAAAGGTCTCCTGAAGCAGCGGCACAAGTTCACGTGCCTGCAAGACACAAGCTACACTCATCAGCTTCATCCGCTTCTTTTACTCCTTACATCAGTAGAAGCTATGACTCAGAGAATAACGTCACCTGATCAAATTTGCTTGAATACAGGAGCAGAAGAAACCGGTTGAAGCTCATGGCTTCCTTTTGTCGAGCCGAAAGCTTATGGTCCAAATTCTCCACAAACTGTCCCCCTTTCTTTGCAATTATCTTGTCAAACTTCTTTAAAGAATCGAAGAGCTCCTTTGCTCCCCTCAGTGCTATTAGGTTATTAGAGGCTACAGCCAAAGACGGTGCATCATCTGGTTTCTGCTTCAACAAAGCACTATAGCTTGCCATTGCTTCTGCTGCCCGCCCTTGCATCTGTCCGAACAGAAAGTTCAAGGGTTGATTTTCATCGATGATTCACGACTGGAAAAGGCAGACAAAACATGGATAGTATTCAGCCCCAGCTCGTACCTGTTGCACATAGGCAAGCTGCACAGCAATGGGAGCTAGCTCTTCAACTATCTGTTGCTCCGTGTAATCATCCTCAATCAGCATTTCCTGCCCAATCCTGCAGACAGCACTTGTTCACAATCAGTAAACTGGTAACTTTCTCCTCAAACTATTAAGACAGAGGGTAGCAAATGCAACCGCCCCTACCTTCGCGCCAGAAGAAGCAGCTCTTCTGCTTTCACAAACTCCCTCAATTCTATCAACGCACATGCCGCATTGTATGCCAAGTCAAAGCTAGTCTTGGGAGTCACTTTCAAACTGTCCATGAGTGCAGGGACCTCGCTTGACCTTCCACCAGACACATAAGCCGCCACAAGATTGGTCTTCACTTCATCTGCGTCGACTTTGTGCTTGTGGAACAGCTTCTCATAGCTGCTGATGCAAGCACCAAAATCACCCATTTTGTGCTGAATCTGAGCTTCCAACTGAATGGCAGCTGCATTCTGGTCTCCGGTCTTCAAAGTATTCAGTGCCTGCTGCATCCTGTTCTCTTTGTATAGACAATATGCCTGACAAAAGCAGCATCCCAAGTATATTGACAACAAAGCCAGAGCTCTTTGGGTCCCGCAAAATCCACAAGACCTAACATTATCAGACAAACGAGCAAATCTACCAACCTTTTCGAAAAAAAACAAACTTTCTCGTGTTTGGTTGAGTCCAATGGTTAACAACGCGTCTTTGAACTTCTCCAGCTGCACAAGAGCTACCACTTTGCATCTGATCGCCTCAGGATCCTTCGGATCCAATGCCAGGACTGAGATTAGGTCAAGGAAATCCACAAGAGACAAATCACGTAAGCCCTTAAGCCCGACCACAATCCAAGGTCTCCCACTGCATCAAAGAGATTCAGTCTGCAACATCGTGATGCAACAAAAAGAGGACGACCTGGCCCAACGAATTACTCAATGCATGGAGGATACTCTGCTCTGACACCTGCAGGGCCTGCTTCAGGGCCTGCTTGTCGTCTCTGGCTTTTACATGCCTATCCAGGACAGCTATGAGATCATCCACAGATGGTCCCTGCGGCGCTGCAGGTGTTGTATTGAGATTCGGAGCTGCCCCTGTTGCCGGGGCCAGAGCTTTGTGCTTTGCCTTGGGCGCCATTTGCCTTCAACACAGCGACGTTACTTCCTCCTGCCGCCCTGGTCTTCCAGAGTGACCTCGCAATTTCCCCTCCCGTGGAATCCTTGGTGCCCAGCTACCTTCCTTATGCCTTGTGCTCGGAATGATTGTGAAAGCAGGCGAACCGAAGACCTATACTAGTAATGCGTACATGGTATGCTGAGTCTCTCATACCCAAGCAAATTTTGTCACGGTCCGTAATGTATGCTATTTAGATGGCTTCCATTAGGGTTTAGGGCTTAGCTTCTCCATCCTGCATAACCACAACGAGCAAAAGCCTAACGCAAAACAGCGACAACAATCACGTCACCATAGTGGTCTCAAGCACCCTTTCCCGTGTTGAAAGAAAACGCCGAGCTCAGCATTGGAACAGGTTGGGTTGGAACTGCTCAAAGCAGTCTTTACGTCCTCAGCGAGAATGGACAATCCACCAACACTGTACATACTAGGCAGTCTTGCCTACAAGTGCTGCCGCAGCCATACTTCCTACATTGTCCCTGCGATCTTCCCAGATTCAGATTTCGCACCGTGTGCTGACGTCCCGGCCAGCGGCCTTCAATCGTCTGGCCTCGAATGGGCCGAGGGTTTGGACGACACACATGCGGAGCGAGGAGGCCTCCACTATTTTTCGTCTGCGACACGCAGGTACGGGCTAATGTCCCCACAGATTTGCCAGATTCTCACAGTTCCGTCGTCACTCGACGAGGCCAGGAGTCTTGGATCCTGTACCAGATTTAGCGTGGTGAGAAAGGGATAGCCAAGAGACACAACAGAAAATAGAAAAACACAGTGAGCTCTTACGGTTGGATGCCATCTGACGCAATTGATGTCACTGAGGTGAGCCTTATCATGCTTCAGAACTAGAGAGTAGGAAGGGCGTTCACTCTGTGGCGAAAACAAGACACGATCAGGCATCAGGCTGAGTAGTTGGGCGATTCTGTACATGCAAACATGTGCTCATGAGGGAAGAGAACTGATGAAGGAAACCCGAAGTATCACTGACCGGTGATGAGGTATCCTCAGCAAAGCCTTGCATGGAATCGTCACCTGAACCAGTTGCTATAATGGAGTGCAAGCTGCACAAACAAAGGCAGAACAAGCGAATCGATCGGGCACAATGTGGAGGCAAAGCTGTGTCGGATCTGGATCTGAGTCATGGAGGCAACAGGCTGACCTTGAACAATGAACAGAAAAGATGGTGCGGTTGTGGTAACCAGTGATTGTAGTGAGATGCTTCCTGTCCGATGGATGTTCAAAACGCTGAAAGTTAACTACACACTCCCATCGGATTTTGTTAAAGGGCTAAGGCATGTAACGATAGTCTCATTCGGGAGTCCTGGAGTTCTTACCATGGCCCAAAACCGACCCCGGTAGATTGCGATGGGTCTGTGCTCGAGTCCCAGACCATTATTGACAAATCGTCACTGCAGGCACAGGAACGAGCTTGCGAGTCAGAAAACAGAGACAGTGATGTACCGAAATTCCAACTAACAGAACGATGGGATGAAATGGCAAACAGCGCACCTACATGACACCATCCGATCACCAGAACCGCTGAATGACACGGCCCAAACAGTTGAGCTGTGACCACTGCAGGTTTGAAACAGTCATAGTTCATGTCGGACCTGATAACATTGTACAAGGAAACACATCACTTCTCGAGTATGTGCCAAAGAGATGTACATTCCAGGCTCGCCAATCGTTTGTACGCATCCCCAGTCGTCGTCTCCCCCATCTTCTGCCCAAATCTGCACACCAGCCCGACCCAGAAATATATTACAGCGAGCCAGAAGGACCATCTCGCGGAAGGTTGATAATGAAGCTGGAAGAGAGAAACCACACACCTTGATTGTATTATCATAGCTGGCAGACACTAAGAGATCACGTGCAGGATGCCACAGCACCATCTTCACATCTTGTGTATGGCCAGTGAGCACGGAGACGCATTCGAAGTCGTTGCCTGGCTGCACTTCCCATATCCATACAGACTTGTCTCGGCTGCAGGTAGCCAAAAGTGTGCCTTGAGCATTCCAGGAAACGCTCTTCACCTCATGTTCATGTCCCTGCCACGTTACAGACAAACAATCTTGAGACACAAGGAACTACCCTCATTCCTCACCGAACTGCGACGAAGGAAGGTACATACTTCTAGAGACGCCACACACTCAAATTCAGCCCCCACGTTCTCCCAGATGGCGGTTGTTGCATCAAAACTTGCTGTGGCAAGTAGCTTCCCACCCGGTGACCAGTCACAGGACCTCACCGTCCGGGTCTGAGTTCCCTGGAGCACTGCCTAAACAGGACAGCACGGGTATCAATTCAAGTACCATCCCTCCAAGGAATTGTACCTTCCTTCCAGAAAGACGAGCAAAGGCAAGAGCAAGGGCAAGAGAAGAACCCGAATCGCAGAACCAGCTGCCTGCCACGGAAGGAGAGGCAGCAGAGTGCTGCCACACCCGGACAGTCTTGTCCCCGCTGCAGGAAGCCAGCAACGACTTGCTCCCCTCCGAACCCGCCGGGCTCCATGCCAATCCCCACACCCGGTCCGTGTGTCCCTCCAGCTCCTGCACCAGTTTGAGATGCAGCCCTAGCGGGAGTCGGCCATCTTCGCGCTTCCCACAAGTCGAGTGCTCCTCGCTCTCCTGCTTCTTCCGCTTCGTCTCCACAATGCCTGGCTTGTCGGCACACTCTCCTGCTCCTCCTCCTTCAGCCATGGTGGAGGTGCAGCAAGCCTGGCTCACCGGGTCAGCGGCATCCAGACTGCAGCCATCGCAGTGCAGCGTGCTCGTCAAAGACGGCACTACCGCGGCCGCCATAACAGCCCACAATCACTCCCGGGGGCAGCAGCGACCGCCAGCTGCCCAGTGCGTAAATTCTCGATATCTCTCGGAGCTAGAGCAAGCCGCACTTTACTGAACGATGCGATCCCGCGTGGAGCTTTGTGGGTTGTGAAAGTGAAGGACTGCAGATGTGGGAGCAGCGGTGTGTAAGCGCGAGGGCCGGCGGGTTGTCTGCGTGGGGCGCTGCTTTCTCATGGAGGTCGGGATTGCACCCAGCATCAGCTGGCAGAGGGCAAAAGCCACGGAGCCCCTGGCACCCCGTGCTTGTGGTTGGTGCAGGTGCAGGAGAAGGAGAAGGAGTGTTGGATTACCACAGCCGGACAGAGGTAGATCCCGTCTTATTGGGTCCCCGGATGCCCTTGTCCAACAATGCCACCACCTACTATACTGGGCACCAGGCGGATGCCCCCAGCAAGGAGGTCTGGAGAAGGAAGAGGATAGGGTGGCTGTGCAAGGAGCTGCCCGTGCGGAGAGGGCGTGAGATTGCTGGCCTGCTCAAGGACCAGAGAAAATGGATCAAGTGGGTGGATGCGCAGAAGGTGATGGAGCAGCTTTTGTTCCTCCGGGAGTTCGTTTGCTGCTACCATGTATGTATCGGCTTGGCCTTGGTCTTGTTTCTCCTGCCTGGTCATTGATGCTTGGGTTCCAGGGAGTTGGAGTTGACAGTGATCTGCTTTGGGTCACAGGTGTACAAGTGGGCACATGCTCAGCCTTGGTATGAGTTTGAGTACGGCTTGACAACACGGATAGCCAATTCGCTGGCTCTGGACAGGAAGGCAAGCAAAGCGCACGACCTTCTGGATGTTATCATGCGCAGTGGGAGTCCACCTGATGCAGCTACCTTCTCATCCGTGATTGTGGCTTACATTAAGGAAGGGCAGGAGGCATCTGTGAGGGAGGCCTGGAGTGTGTACAACCAGATGAATCTTGTGGGTGGCTATGATCCGCCGTTGACAGTTCAGAACAAGCTCTTCTCTGCCCTGGTGTGCATGGCTGATGATGTGGCTGAGTTTGGTGACCATGCTGATGTTGTGTTCCACCACATTGTGAACGCGGGTCACCCCTTCAGCACAGAGATGTGTGAATCCCTGATGCGGGTCCACGGCAGGATGGGAAACAGGAGGCAGTTGTGGTCTGTGGTTGGGAAAATGGAGAGGACTCAACTCAGACTGGGTTTAGCAGGGTTTACGTCTATCTTGCAGCTCTGCGCCAAGGAAGGAGATGTAGAAGGTGCTGATAGAGCGTGGCTTGACATGGTTAAAGCTGGCATTCAGCCCGACGGGCCCGTTTATCTGCAGGCTATGAAGACATACGGAAGGGCTGGATTCCCCTGGAAAGTTCACCAGACATTTCAAGACATGGTGAGCAAGGATATGGAACCTAGCTACAAGGCATACTTGGTTGTTCTTCAGAGTATGGCAGACGCAGGTGAAGAAACTTGTGCCCTTAAGTTTCTAGACTGTCTACGCTCCAGTGGTATGGCACCTTTGTTACCTGCATACAACGCCATCATGGGTATGTACCTGAGGATGGGGGCTTTCGACAAGGTCAAGGTGACATTTGATCAGATGCAGGGACAGCAGTGCCGTCCCAACCGTGAGTCCTACAACACGCTTATCGAAGCCTACACCAGAGCTGGTCTCCTGGAACAAGCAGAGGAGGTGTTCGAGTTCATGCTGAACAACTATCACCCCAATCAACGGACGTACAACCTCATGCTGCAAGGCTATGGCACAGAAGGTAACTTGAGCAAGGTGAAGGAGGTGGTGTCTGTCATGAACAGGCATTGTCAGGTCGAACCTCAGAACAGAGAGGTGGTCACAGCTGCATTCTCGTCTCCAACCACCTCAGCCGAAGCATTGCCTGCAGCAGCACATGACCTGACTCTTGACACTTGCCAGAGAGAAACACTGGTGGGTTTGTTGCTGGGTGGGGCTCACATTGGTACTGACGATGACGGCCTAACCTTCCGTGTCAGATTAGATCTTGATCCTACCAGCTTTGTCGCCGTAAGCCTCTTGCAAAACCTGAAAACTATCTTCGCTGAATGGACTCAGTCACCACCTCCAGATGGTACCTATCCCAGCCTGCTTCAGTTTCAAACCATTAACCACCCTTCCCTTCGATTCTTCGCATCCCAGTACAGACCCGGTGGGAGAGCAGCTATTCCAAGGCTCATTCATCGCTGGCTAACTCCTCGAGCATTAGCCTACTGGTACATGCTCAGTGATCTCATGAATGGAGACATCCTGTTCCACAACCCCGGGTATAGCTCAGAGGACATCCTGCTCCTCTCCAAGGCCTTCAAGGCCAAGGGGCTCGACTGCACAGGAAACAAGGATGGTTGGATGCATCTCAGTGAACAAGGGGCCCAGCTCGCATGGGAGCTCATGGAAACACACCTACTGGTCGAAGTAAGGCAAACATGCAGGCCAAGGCGCTCCGTTGCACCACAACCGTTTCAGGATCATCCTGTCTCCCAAAGTCCATGCTTTGCACATCAGATATCATACAGAAGGTGCGTGTCATGAACCCAAATGGGCATCGCTCAATTCTTGAATCCCTACACAAGAAAGTACCCAGCCACCATCTCCCTGATGTACAATCTATATTCATATGTACATGTATACGAATCCTACGATTCTAATGTGTACGATTGACCAGTCACGAGACCAGCACGACCAGGCGGCAAGAACGCATGCGGCATGTGCATGCTAGCACAAGCAGGCCGCTCCCTTTGCTCTGGGATGTTGACCGGCTGAACGGCTATGGCGGACGCGTGGGCTGCAACGGCTATGCCCATTGCCGATGCCGGATAGCATCGGCCGCGACCGGTCGGCGCGCCGAGGCTTTAGACGCTAAGCTGCATTGAATCAGGCGACGTTACCGTTAGTGGTGGTGGCAACGGCATCTTTCCATTTTCGCCCGGCAGTAACTGCTACCGGATGGAGGTAACCGTTGGGATGTCGCCGCGACCGGTCGCAGGAGAGCGGTCGGCAGCGGGGCCTGTCGTGCTGTTCATCCTGGACGGATAGAAGAAGCGGAGCTGCGCAGGCTCGCTCCAGCTTCCGCCAATCTCCGGCGTTTTGCGGAGATAATATCGCCAGAGAAGAAGCTTGGAGTGCGGGCCGGGCCTCTTCTGGAAGCGATCGTGGGCGTGGATTGTGCGGATTCCGAGAGGTTGGGTGGTCGTGACCGGGTTTCTGGAGCTGAATTGGCCCAGCCGGAGAAGCAGCTGGTGGAAGGAAGGAAGATCTTCTCCTGGAACGCCAGGTGAGGACCTGCTGCTTGCTGCTTGCTGCCCCTGCTTGTCTGCGGGCTGCGATTCTGGGATGGAGCTGGAATTGCCGTCTCCGTTTCTGGGCATATCGATCACACTGGTCGGCTTGCATGTCCTGGGAATTCGAGTGTCCGGGAAGATCAGTGTGCGGGGATCGGGGGGTTGCATTCTTGTCTTTGTCTTGCTCAGGTGATCCTTGTCTGAAGTGTGCATTGTAGTGTGTCTTGGTAGCTCTGGTCTTGTTTTCCTCACTCGGTTCCTTCGTCTCCAGTCTGGCTGGTGTTTTGGTCGATAGAGGTGTGCCTTATCTGAGGACGATTCACGAAAATGGCAGGGAATTACTGATTGCAGGGGCACAATTCCGTGACGAGCAGGAGGGGAGATCACTTGATTCAGCAGCAGCGTTTGGTTTGGTGGAGTTCTTAGCTATGAATTTGTCTTCGCTGCTGAACGTGTCAAAGAGCAGGGTCTGGATTCGGTTACCTGTGAATGGGATTAGGTGGTCACAGGAGACCTGAGGATACCACGGTCAACGTGACATGAACTTCTTCGGCTTTGCTGTTCTGTGGAGCCTAAAAGTACAATTGCTGTCGAGTGATAGCTGCCCTGCGTGGGAATTTTGACAATTCTTCACTGAAATTTCTAACGATGACCACCACGACTAGGAATAGGTCTACAGGTGCTTGGAAGCCCGAAAGATTGATAACCCACAGTGATGGAACATTAGAAGCACCGAGATCGCCTTTGCTGGATCCAGGGCATAAAATAGGGTTTTTGGTACGCTTCCTGCAGTCATGGGCTTGCGGCAGTCAGTCATGGTCCTTGACTATCAAACACAAGCCAAAGCAAGCGATTATGGGACAACCAGAGTACTCCACCCTGGTAGTCAGACCGGGGGATTGCCTTTCAGAAATATCTAGGACAGTTGGGACTCCCATTGATATCCTGCAAAGAGTTAACAACATCGCCAACATAGAATCTCTCAAGGTGTGTCCAGATTTACCCTTACCTGGCCGACGTGATTAGCTGCTTTTGCTTGTCCTGCTTTGAGAAGATTGGTCAATGCTAGTTCCTATCCTGCGTGTGGTGTGATGTTTTTTGTGTCTGCCGTTCGTGACAGGCAGGACAGACACTTTTGATACCACGGAAAAGTCAGCAATCCAAACGGAGCAATGTGTGTAAGTGCTCATATGCACTTGTTTTGTTGATGTTGATCTGTTCTCTGGAGGACGACGATGCCACACATGATCAAAGTTGAGTGTTAGCCCAGTCTTCTGGTCGCCCCTCGCATCTCACAACCTCGAATCTATGCAGGGGAACGGAAGCAGAAAACAGAGAAGCGAGTCATTGCAAACTGGGGTGATTCTCTATGGAGCCTTGCTGAAGATCACAATGTCACAATCGATGACATCCGGAGATGCAACAACTTGCCTCAGGTATATCCTCAACGTTGACTGAAGGACTTTTCCTCCAGGACGCTGTTGGTTGCTGAGTGTTTGGCTGTGGTGGTCTTGAGCATGGCTAACGACTTTCATTGCTTGCAGGGATCCAGCCACTTATATCTCGGACAAGAGCTTATAATCCCTGCTCCTCGAAAACGGACAACACCATTGCTATACCGCATACCGCCTCTTCCTTATCTTTTGCGGCCGGAGAATTTGCAAACAGTACCTGTTCTACGAAACATATGTAAACACAAGCTGGTGCTTGCAATATTGCCGAAGTGGCGGCCTGAGCCATTCGGTCTCCCCGTGGAAGGTGGCTGGTTGAGCTCGTTGTATGGGTGGAAAGGTGGAGACTCTCGACTTTGGCATCTCTTACTGTGAATCATGTCCAATGAGATGGATCTTTTCGAAGGTGACAAGCATTACTGAGCAGTGTTTCACTATCGGTAATCTGCAGATGGACGATGGTACTTCCATAATGGCATAGACATTGCTGTAGAACGAGGAACCGCAGTTTGTGCAGCTTCAAGTGGCAAGGTCAGCTTCTTTATTGGTGTTAAGCAGGAGCTCCTGGCCCAAGGGCTCTCTCTTCCTCGCAGAGAATCCTGACTGGCCCTGTTGTGCCTTCGTGCAGGTTACATGGTCTGGCTGGAGAGGGGGTTACGGCAAGACAGTATGCGTTGATCATGGGGACGGATATGCAACTCTGTATGCTCACTGTGACGACTTGCATGTCAGGCTTGGCCAGTTTGTACGAAAGGGGCAAGTCATTGCTCTTTCTGGAAATACTGGTCACTCCACAGGTCCTCACCTTCACTTTGAGATTCACAAGGACGGCCGCACAGTTGATCCACTCCATCATCTTCCCCCTCTTTGATGAAGTTGATTGGCAACTTCGAGTTTAAAGCCCTTGCTGAGTGCAAGGTCCACAACGAGAGGTGCCTTTTTTGTTTTGACAAGTGCTTCCTTCGGCTTCTAGAAAACTACGACTGGGATTGGCTTGAAGAAGCTCCTACATTTTTGGCGATGAAGTTATTCTGCTACCCATATTCTGATACCCATTTTGTACAGCAAAACCATACCTGACATGCCTTGGGCTTTCACTCCCTTGGCAGCACTCATTCTTTGTAGGAAGCAAGCGAAGGATACTTTGCGTTGCTGACATGCCTCTTCAGCTCGAAGAAAGATAACATGGTATTGTTTTTAGCAGGGCAGATGCTATCTCTGGCTGCAGAGCTCTCTCGGCCCCATGTGTAATAAGGAGTCCAACCTCTCGAATCGTCCATTCTTGGATTAAACCACAGTCTACTATGATCTGTCATGTTTCCGGTAGCCATGTATCAGGCTCCCAGGCTCCCTTATGTGCAAGTGAGTGGCAAGGGTACGCAAAAGGCACGCTATTTGCAGCCTCTTTCTATCTGCAGAGGTGTAATGCCATCCGCAAGTCGTGGTAAACCACTCCGTGATTGTTCCTGTTAGGCTAGCTAGCGTCATGCATTTCTTCCTGTGCTTAGTTCGCAACAGGAGCAACAGCAACGTGGACCAGGATTCTGTATGTTATGCGACGAGTAGGCTTCCCGTCTGATGGACGCATCCAAGCTTAGCAATCTCCAGGTTGTAAGCTGGGCACAATCATTGGTCACTATCTACGCACAACACGTCTCGTACAGCCCTTCTCTTTCAGCATCAGGCCCGGGAGAATGTCGTGGCACCAGGAAGCTTCTCTGGTTCTTCCTTCCTTTCTTCACCTAACTGTAGGGATCATGGCACAGGCAATCTGGCTGTCGGTCGGTGCAACCAAACAGGAAGAAGAGCAAGGCCTCCACTCCAAGACCCAAGCTGCTGCCGCTGCTGCTGCCGCTGTTGCTGATTGAGAAGGAAGCGTGATCCCGGACGAGTGCATGATTTCAACCTATTCCCAGTGATGATTCCAATTGCAGCAGGCCATCTCCTCATGTTTATCTATCACTCTCCTTCCATTCCATAGGACACACCCGAGCCACGTCCCGCGTCCATGATGACATGACTATCACGCGATCTCCGTGGTTACCATCAAAAGAGGCCTGCTTGGACTTTTCTTGGTTCTTTCTGCCTTTCCCGTGCTTTCTGTTCCTCTCCCTTTACTCCAACACTCCATTCTCGTCACTGCCTTGAGTGAGGCAGGCTGAAGCTGCCCAGGAAATGGGCCATTCCTTGGCTCGACGCGGGCTGGACCGACAGTACAAATGTACCACTGTAATGCATCCAGTTCAGACACGCGGTCAGGTGTGGAGCCGGGTGTCATGGAATCCCGACAACGCTGTACTGCCCAGTAAAAGTACTGTACTGAGCAGGAATAAGAATTTTTCACTTATCCCACATCCACGTCGAGACATGTTGCAACCGGCCTCCCATTGGACTGGGATGCATGCAATGCAAGTCCATGGTCGCCTGCTCCTTGGCCTCTTCCTTCTAGAAGGAGATGTCAAAGGCGCCCACTCAATGTCCGCTAGCCCCTGGGCATGGAGCCGGGGTGGAGTCTGGAGAAACATCCCATGCCGTAGCCGTCGCCATCCCATCCCGCATGAATCTCCGGCTCCACAAAGCAGCCCAACCCCCCTCAAACCGCATCTGCCGCTTCCCGATGCGGAATCATCCGCCTCCCCCCCCCGCCCCCTCATGAATCTGCTGCACCACAAAGCTCCCAGCGTGCCTGAAGCGATCCACATGGAACGATGCAAGATCCACGATAGTACTTCTAGTCCCCGGCCTGCGCTAGTGTATCTGGTCTAATCTGTATCAGTCCTCCCCATCCCACCAGCTGAGAGCTCTAGGCAAGCAGCGAGTCTAGAGGAGCTGAACTTGTGTGCAACAATGCGATGCTGATATGGATCCATCACCCACACACCGCCTCATCATCGCCAGACTCCCTCCTGTGACTTCAAATTCATGTCATTGCGACACCAGGCCTGGTGGGGTGGGGTGGTGCACCGGCCATATCTCCAGCTCCCGCAGAAAAACATTAAAATACTGACTCAGAGGGAGTTGCAGGCCTGAGTCTGTGAGAGCGGCCACCAGGGGAACGATGTTCGAAGAGGATGAGGTCAGAGAGAGAGACCGGATGACGCGCGGCCGAGGTCTAATTTTGGACAGGAAAACGCCAAAGCTTGATGTGCTTTGGTCCTGGGCCCATTTGTCTGAACGCTCCTGACGCCGCGGTCGCCCGACTGGCCAGCTCCGTTCGCGGACAGGCTACAGCTCGGCGAGCAATGGATGCAATGGCTACCGCTTTCTGTAAAGGATATCCATCGATCTCCATGTGTTTATAATACACGTACACGAGATCGCTCGGTCTTCAGGCCCGGCTAGGCCAACTCCACTAAATCAGAGTCCCGCGGACTTTAATATACTTCTTCTTCTTCTTTCATGAATCTAGCTCTGGCTGGAGGAAACCATTCGAAATGTGTCGCGCTGAAGAACTCACTGGAGGGAGTCCGGATCGAAGCCCAGAAACAGGGCACGTTGCACAGCAGAGCGAGATGTGGTTGTGGTGAGATCCGATCGCATCAGTGGGTCATTAAATTGATCCCCGAGTCCCGAGAGAGATGGACCTGAGAGACTCTGCGAGCATCGCCCATGTGCCCTCTGCCAGGCCTCCTACTCCACATGTGTGAGCTCGCGTGGGTGCGGCATTCCGAGGACGCCTACGCTTTACAATTGCGGCTTTCTCCTCATCCAGCGAGCGAGCCATCATCAGTTTGGCAAGTCCCCACCTTCACTCCATCTCCATGCCAAGAATAGCCCCGGCCGAGCTGGACTGCAACAATCGGGTTGGGTTTCGCGATATTCCACCTCCTAAATGGTTAATCCGTACGATTGCTTGCCTACCTATCCTGACCACCAAGTCCCCTTCCTTAGTGGACTCGAATAAAATTCTCCTCCTTGTCCTTCCCAGTTTGCCACACAGGGAGATGCTTCCCTTCATGCACCCATCGATTAGAAGGGCGGGTGCGGGGAGGGAGAAGATCTTTTTGGGTCACACCTAATGTCTCACACATTTGTGGGTGTCACGTTGTGGGGTCAGTTACACACAAGTCCACGAAGAATGGCCACGCAAGAGACGGATCCATGTGGCCTTGCCCAAGTTTGCCCTCAGGCTGGCATCTCTCTCTTAGAGATAAGCCTGGCCGTGGCCCTGGCCGTGGCCCTGGCCAGCCCTGGCCTTGTGCTTGGCACAGAAAAAGGCCTGGCTGCCGCCTGCTCAATGCGGACGATCGCACAGGCCCTGCTGTACGAAGAAGAAGGAGGGGGCTGGTGCCCGGTGCCCGGTGCCAAAAAAAGGGGACCCCGATATGGGTTTTTTATTTTGTGCACCAGAAATAGGGCCTATTACACCTCCGCTGCCACGTACAGCAGAGGAATCTGACCGGTTACAGGACGACGGAGTATTGGAAATTCCAGGTGGGAAATAGGGACAAAACGGCACATGCTCCACGTTGCGCGCGAGACTGCCTTTTCCATTAAATGGGATATCCCGCATTTAGGCACTGCTGTCTTGCTGCTCTGGCTCTGCGTAATGTGTACAAACGGCCTGTTTATTCTAAGGTACGGCACGCTCGTCTCGCCAGTGGCCACACTCTCGCCACTCCCCGCCTCGGGCTCGGGTCCGGGCGTCCGGGCCAGGGGCCTTGCTCATCGCCTTGCTCATAAATAGCTAGGTACCCACAAACTTGGTCTAATATATTTTAAGCTTATTCGCTCCCTGCTTTCCTTCCATCTTATTGGCCACTCATTTTAATACCTATGGGCTAACTACCTGTGCAAAATGTCAAGTCCATGATTAAAAATGTTATGTTTTCTTTCAGCCCCGTAATGAGAACGCTGAGCTAGTCACACAATGATTATGATTCCCTCCAATACCGATGATGCTACTGTCATGGTAGGTTAAGAACTTACTAGCACTTGATCGTGTGCAAGCTCTTCATCCGATGTTCAAAATCAGCACACAAGAGTCCACAACATGTGTAGGCCAAACCATGGGCAGGATTTGAGTATCGGCTAAGTGTCGGAATATCCTGCGACATACTCACGTTTTGACTCAAACTCTCTCTTCAACAAATCATGACGATGCCGAGTTGTGTATGCATCCATCCCAGCATCGCCTTGCATTCCCCCTCCCTACATCACGATATTAGGATACCTCTTGATACATGTTAGACACACACTTAGTGTTTTTTTTTTTGAGTCATAATTCAAAGAAGTGTCAGTCTCGTATGCACTATGCTGCATTAGATCACCTCATACAGCAACTTAGCCAACTAATCCTTAAAAGTTACCTCATTCCTACTAAACTCATGGCCACTGGAACTTCGTCTAGTCCGGCAGGTCCAACATTCAATTCTGAGCTCAAAGAGAAAGACTGTTTCAATGGATCTAAATACCAAGTCTGGAGGGTCCGAATGAAGACTACTCTTGTTGCCCATGGAGTTTGGCCAGTTGTTGATGGAACCTTCAAGAAAGCCCAACCCCGCAAGCACTCCCCCTCCTACACCAACAGACATTCAAAAATGGGATCAGCTGAATTCCATTGCTATTGCTCTGCTGATTGGTGGGTTGGACGCAGATCTCCTACTTGATGTCATGTATCTGGCTAGCGCAGAAGAAATATGGGAACAACTTGCTTCCACATATGGTGACAAGAATGTGCTTCGCAGGATAATGGCACCAAGTTTGTGAACAATGCCTTTGACTCATACCTGCATGAGAATAGCATGCAGAGGCAGTTAATAGTGCTTTACACTCAACAACAGAATGGGGTGGCCGAGCGCAAGAATCAGACCTTGCTTGGCATGACCAGAAGCATACTATTATGGGCTGGCTTACTACAAGAGTACCGGCGGAGGCTGTGGTCACAGCCACCTACATCAGAATGCGGAGCACCAGAATGTGCTTCGCATTCTAATCTATTGTGATAGATCAGAATGCGCTGTCCGCGTGTTGACCAGTTCCGTCCCAAGCCAAACCCCCTTTGAAGTTTACTGACATAGAAAACCTAGCGTGCTTCACCTTCGAGTGTTTGGATCCAAAGCATTTGCCTATGTCCTTGTAAAAAAAAGAAAGAAGTTAGACAACTGTTCTCAGAGTGTGATTTTTTTGGGACATAGAGAAACCGTGAAGGCTTTCAAACTCTACGACCCGGATACATATGTTGTTGTCCTAGCCCGTACTGTCACCTTCTTGGAGTCCCCTGAGCCTGCTTCACAGTCCTCATCCTATGTCCCACATGGCACACATTCATAGGGAGATCCAAGGGATACTGAACTTGATACAGTTACCTTCCCCATAGATGACGCTGACGCTCCGGATGGTGCTGCTCTTTTAGGTCCAGATGACCCATGCCAGATCCTCAAGTAGCCCGAACTCATGACCCACAGTTTGCGGACCTCCTCCCAGTAGGTATTCCCCTCGACCATGTTGATGAACCAGTGGATGGCCTAGTAGTTGATCAATTGGATGGCCTAGCAGCTGATCTAGGGAGGTTCCTTAGCCTGATCCACCGCCAGAGCTTGAGCATGACCCAACTCCCGGACGATCTTCATGATATCGGCCTCCTCCTGACTAGTGGAGGGAGCCTCGTCATCAGTTTGTGGACTTCAGGACTTTTGTAGCTGTCTATGGCACCGCTGTTGACATTCTCCCTACCGAGGAACCCCGTTCCTACAAGGCTGCTCTAGCTAGCCCTGATGCATCTAAGTGGCAATCAGCAGTGGAGGATGAATATCAATCCTTGCTGAAGAACAAGACTTAGAAACTTGTTGACTTACCCCCTGGACGCAAAGCAATCTCTTGTAAGCGGATTTTTAAACTCAAGTTGAATGTACAAGGAGAAATTGCGAGATACAAAGCCAAATTGGTGGCTAGGGGATTAACCTAAGTCAAAGACTCGACTTGATACCTTCTCCCCATTGGTAGATGCACAGTCTATTTGCATTCTGCTATCTCTTGCTACCAAGTTGGACGTGGATCTCCAACAAATGGATGTATGCACTACTTTCCTTTATGGGAGGTGGGGGGGGAGACTTGGACGAAGACCTATACATGCAGCACCTGAGGGTTATGAGGATCATCAGTATCCAAACAGAGTACTAAAGCTAGTAAAATGCATCTATGGTTTGAAGCAGAGCGAGAGGGTGTGGTATATTACCATACACATATATCTCCTAAGCATATCTTTTGTCCAGAGCACTACCAACTCCAATGTGTTCAGGCTCAGCAAGGGGTCCGACTTCGTAGTGCTTGCCTTGTATAACGACAACGTCATCCTCGCAACACATGGTCAACCCGTGTTAGCTGAAGTATTGCCTATGTATATAGATACTTAGGGTCCACTGAGAAGAACTTCTAATTATCCATCTGATGCATAAATACATAAATTATTTTGCACAAGTGCAAGCTGGACGAAGCCAGACCAGCCACTACTCCTTATGTCATAGGAACGAAGCTTACTAACTTGCAGTGCCCTCATACTGTAGAAGAAGTGAGCGACATGAAGGATGTTCCCTACATGCACGATGTTGGCAGTTTGATATTGACAAAATTGTGAGTAATTGGACAAGGCCCGACATCCAATATTCTATCAGCGCATTCTCACAATTTCAAGATAATCTGGAAGGCCACATTGGATCGCCCTTGAATGCATCTTCAAATACTTAAAGGGCACATACAACAATGGATTATTTTACAGGAGGAGCGGACAGCGGAAACTCACCTTATTTAGGTTCACTGATGCCAACTGGGCATCCCACAATGACTCCAAGAAAAGTCTGTCAATATATTGCTTTTTGCTCTCCTCCGCTGCCATGAACTGGTCATGCAAGAAACAGTCCTCCATTGCTCTCTCATCTACAAAGGCAGTATACAAGTCATTAACAGATGCAACAAAGGAGGCACAGTGGGGAAAAAAATTCCTGCTTTACTTAGACCAGACACAACAGCCACCTACCTCCGTCTTGTGCGACAATATGTCATCCTTGGCTCTTATAGCAAACCCTCAATTCCACACAGGCATACACACATAAAAATACATTATCATTATATTAAGGATGTGGTGGAAAGAGGGGTAGTCAAGGTACTTGGCTACGTGCACACAGATGAAAATGTTGCTGATGTACTCACAAAAGGCCTTAACAAGCACAAGCATTCTAAGCACATGCCAGGCTTGGAGCTACATGACTACACAACATACTTCAATGGCAAGTAATTTATCTGGTGGTGGGTGGGGGCGAGAACCTAAAGGTTTCCTACGTTTTGTGGACGTGTCCTCAGTTTTTTGGAGACACAGATAACTGGACAAGCCCACCACAGCATAAAAAGTATCCATCTCCGTGATTCTGGCCATGGCAGCTTTAAGCTTGGCAGCCAGGATTGGAGCTGCCTCTCTAGAGTAGTAGACTTCTGGCCTCTGCTCCTGCTCCTATTCAGCCCTGGCCACTCCAGGCAGAGGGCTATGATTCGCCATCGCAAAGGCATTGACGCGTGCCACCAGCTCCTCCAAGGTCCCTAGGGCAGGTGTGCCTGACGGTGATGGCGCGCTATGAGTTGTTTTTCTGGCCTCTTTCCCTTCTCATAAACCAAGGGGCAATCATAGCTTCCTCCTATGTTGGTTTCATGATATTGATTCTCCTGGATATGAGGATCTGGAGGATTTGGACGCAACACAAGCTGAGCGCAATTTCAGCGAAGAGCAAAATGGCGAGAGTGTCCATGTCGGCAAGACTTTACGTTGGGAGGGAGCGTACAGGTGGTTTGATGGAGCGTACGTGAGTTCATTAATGGTGTGAAAGGCGATAAGGCTAACTGTGCTTACCGTAAGAGGGAGTGTTAGATATATAGCTGTTATGCTAGATATAAGACTAAGCAAGTTAGGCTTATTGAAACGTTATGCATACTTAGGATTACGTATTTATAGTGGACACATGACACAATTTTGTATTCCTTAATCATTATTGCAAGTTCTTTTGGTAGCACGCTCCTCACTAAATGAACAACACGGAGTTGAAAGAAGTGTCCCAGGTCAGACACTAGTTTGGAATGATCTGATTCCGAGACACCCACACACAATGTGGCGAACTCCTCCAACAAAGGTTCCAAGTGCACATTCTTATTTTTCATCTGATTTAGTTCGAGGATAATGAGAAGCATAATAATCCTTTGCTTTTTTGTGGTTAGCCATGGGGGGAGGTTATGAATGAAAAGGAGAACATGCCAAATGGAGTAAGAGGAGGATCGATGCCCGCTTAGATTGAAGCCGTCTGTTGAGATGCCTAGCCAAATATTTCTATCCTCGAGACCAAAATCATTCACAGCTTCCAATGGCCGCCAAGTGAGTGTGTCTACCATAATTTTCATCTTACGATCTGTGCTCCTATGGTCTTTACACTAGGTGAGTTGATGTCCTGTGGAAGGGCAAGCAAACATTATGCGAAGGCGCTCCATCACCGGAAAATAGAACATAGTTTTCCGCGGAACAGCCTACCCGGTGGTACGAGTCCGGAATCTAGGCTCGTCACAAAATTGGCAGGATGTTTCCAGTGCCCCTAGGGCCCCAATTTGTACAAGCCCCCATGCGTGGGCGACTACAGTAGTAGTCGCCCATGCATGCATCAATGCGCACACTTTCCTACCTAGCGTGTACGAGCATCTTTCGAACATCCCCCCTTAACATCGACATTGTGTTCGTTCTAGCCAGAATTGAGGAGGAAAAGAGGTTGAGAATGGCAGTCATGCGAGAGTCTGATATCTTGAACTGGTCTTGAATGTTGAGAAATGCCAATGCCCAAATAATCTCTTGTGCTTGGATTTTTCATCACCAGTGACAGAGCTCAGTGGTTTCGAGGCCTATGCTTCCAAACTAAACTGGCCCTCCTTAGAAATGTCGGCAATGAAGGTGCACATGGCTTGGCACTAGCGCACCGCATTCGAATCGGCAACTGGGCCTGCGTCTTCAGGGACATGAGATGCTACGGGGGGCACGAAATCCATCGCCTATTGTTACCCACCTCTCTTCGTAGGAAAGGGTTGTGGGACTGGACCAGGCTGACCTCCATCCTTAGCATCGTCTAGTCCATGCCAGGGGCAGGCGTCATCCTCATCTTGGTCGTCCTTCACCCGTGCCTGCCAAGACTCACAATATTTTCATAGGTTTCTACCAAAGTAATTGATTATTATTAATTAGAAAAATAGATATGTACAATAAATATGAATATTCATCTATATTTTTATATTAATGTGATGAATTTCAGGTGTGTGACTGCACTACTTTGTAATCGTTGGAAGCTGGCGTACGTATGTGTGTATGATGGTGTGCGTTAAAAAGGTTGGTGGAATGGAGAGGATGGACATGTGCAGTGGTGCATGGGGTGCTATCTTAGGACAGCGGCAGATCGCAGACCTGACGTGTGATGATTTAGCGGATTTGGTGGATTTGCATTGTGGCCTAGCGGCGAGGCGACACCAGCTAAAAAAGGCAGGTAGGAGAGGCGCCGGGATTTATTTAGCCTGCTCGTACGCTGCATTCTATTTTTGCAGTAAACCCCCCAACTGCCCACTCAAATTGCCGAGCGGGGTCGGCGCCCAGGCCCAGGCCCGAGCCCGAGCCTGGGCCCCCGCTGCACCCACACTGTACGATTCTACCTTCCCCCCTTGCCCGGCTCCCACCATGGTGACTTCTAGAACTTCCTATGCTCTTTCTTTCCCATTACCTTCTTTCAACTCATCTTCAATACTTCTGCCAGGTAAAACCCTTTTGTGAGAGCAGCAGCTCTTCGTTTTGAATTAGAAAGGAGGATGGCTAAGAAACCGATCAATCCTTCCGTCTTACAATGAAGCAGCTTTATTAGCCTACTCACATCGTCGAGGTCCTAGATTCCGTTCCATCCGCGCAATAGAGCATGGAGTCAAAACTCAAAATGCGTGCACTGCAAGTAGTT
The DNA here is from genome assembly GCA_010909165.1 of Anthoceros angustus. Taxonomy (NCBI): domain Eukaryota; kingdom Viridiplantae; phylum Streptophyta; class Anthocerotopsida; order Anthocerotales; family Anthocerotaceae; genus Anthoceros; species Anthoceros angustus. The sequence goes on from MU008203.1 coordinate 122,459, forward strand.
TACAAAGATGCCATTGGGCTCATGGGGCTGTAGGATATAGCAACGTTGCGTGGCTTGGCTTTACGGCACACCCACCCACAAAATTGTCAAAGCGAAGGAGCTCGAGGTGTTGGGAATGCCGATGCACATCATGCACATGGCAGAGCCCATTAGACTGTGGCAGGCTAGCAGTCCTCATAGGCGAGAATAGTCTCCTCTCCCCCAGATCAATACTCACCGCTATCCAGCCAAGCAGCAAGGCAACCCAGCATGCCAGCGAGCGAGCCAGCCAAGGTACTTTAGGGCAGGATCTGGCCAGGTGTTGGGAGTGCCATCCACAACATCCCACTGCCTTCCCATTGGCTGCGGCCTCCACCTCAAGGCTCCACTCTCTTCCCGCCTCAAACGACGTGCATGTTCCTGGGCTCCTCCCCTATTACTATGTCCGAGAGACAGCCCAAGATTCTCCTTCTCCCTTAACCGAACTGCTGCTCACACAGAGCAGTAGCCCGCCCTGACGCCGCTGCAGTTACGCACCACATTACGCGTCCGGCAACACAACCCACAAAACGGTTTTGCATGCCTCGTCGCCGGGGACACAGATCCGTCCATCCATCCATGCCCTGGCGGTTGGGCCTGCCTCTTTAGTTTTGGGCCAATCCCCGGCGGGCGGCGTCCCCATTGGGCCCCCCCTTCATGGCGGCCGGTCCTAACTCGGGTCCCACCGGGGTTACCCCTCTTAACCCTGACCCCGGGTTCACTTAACCGCTGGAACCTTCCCCTTGACTTGACTCCCAGTTATGTGTGTACTCGCAGCGCCTTCAACTTGACTCCCAAGAGTCCCAGTCCCCGTCCCAGTCCAGCCTTGTTTGTTGGTACTCGGTTGGTGGGTTGGCGTTGTCCTATTTCGGGCTTCGTATGGATGCATTTGGTAGGTGCTGCGAAAGGTGATCCCGTACCCACCACGCTCGATGGCAACAAAAGGCTGTTTCCTAATACAACAAGCCATCTCTATGCAAAAGGGGAGATTAATAGAATAGGAGGGAGAGGGAGAGGAGAGGGAGGAGAGGGAGAGGAGAGGGAGAGCACATGAACCACCAAACAATACCTTCTATTTGCAAACAAATGCCTGTCTCCAAGAGGAATACCAACAACAACAGCGGCAAGAACAGAGAAAGAGAAGCAGGCAGCGAGAGCTATGAGGTGAGCACATGAGCAGTCTGTGCATGAAATGAAGGAACTCGGTGTTTACTAATAAACACAAGGATGGCAAGCAGAGGGGAGATGAATAGAATAGAGAGGAGAAGACACCTTCTATTCTGCTCGTCTTTGAGGACTTCCAGTTCCACTAGGTGCCTTTGAATGTCCCTGTGGCGATTCCCGAGTTGCTAAAACCGGGCGTCACTCACATCACTTCACAATAAAATAGGCAGCCCCACCGGCCCCCAAATATAGCCAGAACGGCCGACGATGACCCCGAAATTGTGCCCATCCGAAATAGTAATTACTGTGACAATGCTGCAAAATCCCAAAAATATTCTCCCCTTGGCGTCATGGAATTTATTAAAGGCGCTTCAACACGGAAATAGGTACATAGCACGGGGATTAAAAAATGCAGCGGTGGGCGACCGGTCGCCGGTCCGCCACGCCCACCGCCCGGTCCCTGATGAGGCCTCGTGACGAGGTGAAAAACGAACCTGCCTGCTACGTTTACGTTTGCTTTCCGACCAGCGCTGCCGCGCCCACGCCTGCTCCTGCCCGATTGCTCATCACTCTCACGCTGCGCTGCCCCCTTTCTTTTCGGCGGGAGCCTTGCTGCGCCCTTGCCTGCTCTGCCATCGGCGCTCTTGTCGCATGTCGCCTGCCGCTGCCCGCCGGCCTTGAGCGCCTGCGCCGCGAGCTTGCTGCGGATCGCGCACTTGCCTTGCTTCTTCTCGAAGACGACAGTCTTGGATTTCTTGCTGTAACGGCTGCTTGTGCGGAGGAGGAGGAGGCTGGATTGAGTGAGGTCTTTGAGTGTGCGGGAGGAAGGAATTCGGCCGGTTGGCTGGCTGGCTGTGACGGGAGGTGAGGGACGTGCGGGAGGCCAATTCGTTCCGGGGCTGCGCGATTGATTGGCCTGCCTACTCAAATTTGGCGCCAGATCAGGTGGCGGGTGCATGTCTTTGCGCGTTTTTATGCGAGAGGCGGGGCGGCGGTGTGGGAGTACGGAAGGAGCTGCTGGAGTACCAGGTGCCGGGAGGTGCCGATTTTTGTTTGCCGTACCTGAGACTGGCAATGTCCTTGCGAAGATGTGAGGATTGATACCTGGTTTTCAATTGGCTACTCTGCGGCACGGTCTCGTGCGAGGTTCCCAAGCAGGCTCAGCTCTTGCTTTTGGTGGAAGGCCGCCATGGTACTGAAAACCGCCAGATCGGTTTCCCTCCCGCGGGCCGATGCATTGTTTCGGAAAAGGTGTCATCCCAGCAAGAAGCTGTGCACGGGCTTGAGGCGGGACAGCTACCCGGCCAGCCTTGCGGGAGTTTCCTCCACTCCGTGCCTGGCTGAGCGGCCGCTCTCGAATTTCTCCGTGGACATTGGGAGCCTTGAGTCCCTTGATGTCGACATTTTGAAGACTGTGTCTTCCCGTCTGTCGGTTCCGGACCTCTGCGTGCTTGCGCAGGTGAGGCTTGATCCAGGCTCGTGGTTGGAAGGTTTCGGCCTGTGTTTTGTTTGTGCGTGAGAGTGTCGTCGAGCGTGCTCTCCGGCGTTGAGATTGCGCTCCTCATCTTTTCCAGCTCCCGCTGTCTGGGCAGGGCTGCTGTGGGATAGCCAGGCAGCTGCACAGTTGTGTTGCAGGTCCTCGCTTTCTGTGTGGCTGAGAGCGGTTTTGACTGCGCTGAGCTTTAAATGCTGAGGCCCTCCTTGTTTGTGCTGCCAGGTAAACAAGAACTACCACGAGGTCTTCTCCTCTGATGAGATTTGGCAGCACCACTCATCTATCAATGGAATCTGCAAGACTGAAGACGAGAAAAGCTGGAAGTGGAACTATATGGCCGCCACGACTGGTATCCTCAGTTGCAGACCTCGCGTTGGCAATCTAAACTTCTATGGAGACATCGTGATCCTTGACCCGTAAGTGATCTGCAAAATTTTGTTCCTTGGTTTTGAAATTGAAGTCATTTCATCATGCATTCAAGAACCAACGCCCTGGCGTTCTGGCGTCTGATTGCAGCCTGCGGATCTTCTTTACGAATAACGCGAGCCGCCAAGCAGAGTTTCAGGAAACTCTCAACAGACATGGGCTGACAGATCTGGTTGTGACCTATCGTGGAGTCAGCTGTGCTATTTTCCCCACCACCTATGGCCTCGACGAAACGGCGTTTGAGGTATTCAGAGGGACTCGTGAAGGAAATGCGAGTGCCGACATCACGAATTCAGGCAGAGTTGCCGTGATGCCATCTGAGCTGTTTACTATGCTCAAGGAGGAAAACTCCGATCCGTTTCTGGATCATGGAGTTCGAGTGAGTGGGGTGAACGGCCAGATCTTCAGCAGCCATGATGGAGACTTCTATATCCGCCACCCCGATCATTCAAGTGGGATTCCCGTGGAGATAGCAGAAGGAGTGGTTGACCATGCTGATGTTCTTTGCACAACAGGTAAACTCCGAACCATCCCGCTGCCTACCCGTTTTCCTCTCTTCCTTACTTCCGAAGTTCTTGTGCACTATATCTTACCGGGCCTTGTCCTTTGCAGGAGGAAGCTGGACTTTAGACATGGATGAAGACAGTGACGATGAAGATTGTACACTGCTAAGTGAAGGCAGACTAATGGAGGTCATCCGGGACATGTCAGACTCAGATTTCGAGGACTTCGATGAAACGACAAGAGAAGGTGACATGTGATGATCTGTTCCAGAACGGCAGGGCCGGTTAAACTGTTGGGTTAGTTCCTCGTGGGTTCAATTCTCAGAGGAAGGTGTACACTACAGAATGGAATCCGCATGTCCTTAAATCTCGACATCATTCCGTTAGGTTGGGCAGGCAGTTCCAGGCGGATATATGCATATATATTGGGTGTCAGCTCTATAGGATGCAAGCCTTCTCTAACACGAAGCTTGCTCGGCGGGTGGGATGAGCTGCACTCGGGAGTCTCATTATACAACTAGGTTTTGTCCAAATTTTTGGCGCAGATTAGGGATGGTCTGAGGGGCCATTAGATACATTCAATAGTGTAAGGCCAATTGATTTCTTTTCCTGTATAGTACAAGCTCAGCTACAATTGTTGGCTGTCACAGCTTGTTCTTCATTGTAAGTAACACGGTTCTTTGAATCACTTCTACCTATTAGTAATTCCGTCTGGGCCTAGTGTCTGTACTCTCAGTCCACAAGTTCCACCAGCTGTGAGTTGAGTGACTTCACCATTTTATAAATATCTCCTGTTTGCCAATGCCTACAGTCTCCTACCAGAAACATATTAACCTGCTGATCGTGCTCGATCCAGCTTTGTCCAGGCACCTTCCGCACACCCGCCTTTCGTCTTAATTCATCTACCTCTGCCGCAGAGTCCCACATGCCAGCAAGGGCATAGATATTTGACATAAGCAAGTAAGATGCACAGTCAGTGGGTTCTAGATGGATGGATTGATTAAAAGCACGCCTTCCTAACTCTACATTGCCGTGTTTCTGGCAAGCACCAAGCAGCGCAGACCACACGGCCAAGTCAGGCAGCATTGGCATTTCTGCGATCAGCTCTTCTGCCTTGTCCAAGTGTCCAGCACGTCCTAGGTTGTCGACCACAGCAGCGTAGTGCAGAACATCTGGAGTGATTCCATGAAGTATAGACATGGACGCGAAGTACTGCAGCCCTTCTTCTACCATGCCAGCATGACTACACGCAGACAGGAGTGACAGGAATGTGACTCCATCTGGCTTCACGCCTGCCTCTGCCATTTGTTCAAAGCACTGAATGCTCATGTGAGGCTCACCTTGCTGGGCATAACCAGAAATCAGTGCCGTCCATGAGCACACATCATGCTGCAACAACGAGTCAAAAGCTTTCTGAGCTTCCACCATGCTCCCACACTTGCTGTAGGTACGAGTAAGGGAGGTCAAAACACTCAAACTTGAATCATAACCATGAGCCGAAACATCATGATGAATCTGACCACAAATATCCAGTGCCCCTGTATTACTGCAGGCTTGCAGAACACACAAAAATGTGGCTTCATTTGGTTTCACCCCTTCTTTTTGCATTTGGGCGTACAGCTCCAGAGCCTTCTCGGATTGTTCATGATGGACATATCCTGCAAGTATTGCATTCCACAACACCACATTTCGCTGGGAGGTTGTGTCAAAGACATGCCGCGCATCAGCAATGCTTCCGCACTTTGAATACATGTGGACAAGACTGCTATTAACATACACGTCTGAACCGTAACCCCCACAAACAGCTTCCGCATGTAACATCCTCCCCTTTTCCAGGAGCTCCACCTTAAGGAACTGTCCACCCACAAGTGTGCTGTCTTCCTTAAATCCTAGGCTACTACATGCTGTAAATAGACGGACGAAGGTCCGATTGTCTGGTCTAATGCCTTCCTGTTGCATCTGGGCAAAAAGCTGCAGAGCTTGCTCTCCTTGCTCCTGCTCAGCATAACCTGCAATCATCGCATTCCATGAGACCACAGTACGTGCGGACAGCATGTCAAATACATGCCGTGCATCCAACAAGCTCCCACATTTTGCATACATGTAGATCAGAGAGCTTCCGACATACTTATCAGAGGTGTAACCCAATTCAGACGCTCCAGCATGTACTCCTTTCACCTTCACCAGCGAATTCAGTTTGACAAATTGGCCATCTAGAGGAACGCCTTCCTCCCCCTCTGCGATGCTGCCACATGCTTTCAGCAGACTAACAAAAGTCCGGTCATTTGGGCTGACACCTTCCTGTTGCATTAGGGAATAGGCAAGCAACGCCCTCTCTCCTTCTCTCAGCTGCGCATAGCCTGCAATCATTGCAGTCCATGCTACCACGTCCTGCAGGGTCAATGCTTCAAACACTTGTTCTGCATCCTTTCTGCTTCCACATTTTGCATAGGTGTGAACAAGAGTGTTCCCAACAAAGGCATCCGATTCAAATCCTCTTTGAACGACTTCCGCGTGCATCGCCTTAACCTTTCGCAATAATTCCTCTTTGAGGAATGTTTTCTTTGAAAGACTGTCTTCTCCATCTGCAAGACTTCCCAGTGCCTTAAGCACACTGACATATGTCCTCTCAGTGGGACTGATGCCTTCCTCTCGCATTCGGTCATACAGCTGCAGAGCCGTCTCTCCTTGCCCCTGCTCCCCATATCCCTCTATCATTGCACTCCAAGTCACTGCATCACGCTCGGACATCGAATCAAATACCTGCCTTGCATCGATGACGCTTCCACACTTCGCATACATGTCGACAAGAGTAGTGCCAACAAACAAATCAGGCTTGCACATGTACTCAACAACATCAGCATGAATCCTTCGACCCTCCTCCAGGTCCAACAAGCTGCAACAAGATTTCAGTACGCTGAGCAGAGTTTGCTTTGTGGGGTGGACACCTTCCTCTCGCATTCTCTTGTACATTTTCAGAGCTTCCCTCCTTCGACCTCCCTTGACGTACCCCGAAATAACAGCATTCCAGGAACATACAGTCCGCTGAGATAATCTGTGAAACACCTGCAAAGCATCTGCAAACATCCCGCACTTTATCAACATGCTGACCACAGATTCTCCCAACATTCTGTTTGTCTCCAGCCCATTTCTCGCTAGATGAGCATAAAGGCGCTTGCCCTCAGCCAGGGACTTCTTTCTGGTGCATGCCTGCACCAAGCAGCCATACATCTGCACTGAAGGTTGGTCCACTCGAAGCAATTCATCCAAGGCCCTCGACACCTGTCCTGCCGCACAAAGGCCCTGTATTTGACAAGCACCATGGACATCGCGTCGTCCTATGCCATCATGTTCCCAATAGTCGTATCCAATTGGCTGTCCTACGAGAGGAGAGGGAGGAAAGGGAATGGGCGTAGCCATGCCAGCACTTGAATTGACAAAGTATTAGTCATAGGAGGATGTATCACAAAAATTTGGCCCATTTCCGGTCATGTGCACCAACATTCTGCGTCCTTGTGCAACCTGTCCTTCCCCACAGTTTGCCGCCTGCCACCTGCTTCAGCCACTCTGGCCAAGTAGTTTAACAAATGTTAAAACAATTTACTACGCAATTCCACGACTCCTTAGTGGACTACAATAGATTCTTCTCTTCTACTTCCTGCTCTGACGAATTGGGCATGAAGGATATTGTTTTAGGTCTTGATAACTCATTAAGCCATAGACAACCGGCTCACGGGAAAAACTTTACTTGATTTCTCTCGCAAATAACTGATGAACGGCATCGAGGGGGGTTTGAGGATGGGATAACGAGCTGTCTAGGTCATATGAAACATGGTGAAGGAGTATCGGTCCCAAGCTACAGCCGTCTCTCGTGATCAGAAGCAAGTATTCACGCTTCACGAGCACAGAGAGTTCTACACGCCACAAAACAATAAGACGTCTTGGGCACCTCACCCGTATCCATGATATGGGCTGACATCAAAATCCCCATCTCACGGCCGTGGGATGCCCTTCCCTACCTAATATTTCACACGTCCATCACCTTCCAAAATGATGTCTTTGAACGACATTCCCCCGGGTATCATCGGCAGGACATGTTCCTGGCACCCCATCCCACGCCGCAAGGTCAGACATTGGGACAAATGACCAATTGTAGCCCTGCAGCAAAAAGCAAACAAATCTCACTTACCTGGTGAGGAACCACGACATCCAGGAGATAAGGACCGGGAGTACTCAACATGGTTTCGAGAGCAGCTTTCAAATCCGCCTTTTTTGTTACACGAGCATATGGCACCTGAGAACAGCCAATCAAGGAAAAGATATAATAAGCTTGTGAACCACTCATGCAGATGGAAGGGAGCCCCCTGCCAGCTGCTCTCACAAGGCAGACCAGAAGCGCAAAGAGAAAACACTGGAGTGCAGCTATGCCTAGTTACCTTAAATCCCTTCGCAATTGTGCAGAAATCAGGATATATCTCTTCCTCATGATCAGGATCCCCTAAGTATGTATGTGCCCTATTCGCCTGAAATGACAGAAGGGAAAGCTGGTGATTACAAGAAGAACTTTCGACAACGAAACTTCGCACTTCACCCCACACAACCAAGCCCACAAACCTTGTAAAATCGGTCTTCCCACTGTACCACCATCCCCAGATGTTGGTTATTCAAGATAACTATCTTCACGGGTAGCTTCTCCACATGAATAGTGGCCAGTTCCTGTGGGGGGTCAAAACATGTAAGATAAACCCTGGAAGTTCATCATTCTCTTCTCGAATGCATATACCAACAGGCACTGAAATGGAAAGAGCCACACTTCCTCATCATCCAAGACTAAGTGACCAAGCAAAGCTGCACGACTCTTAGCACCAATTGACAGTCATCTGTCAACGTCATCGACATGTATGGAAATTTACAACACAACTCTACAGGACGAGCAATACCTGAATGTTCATCAAAAAGCTTCCGTCTCCATCGATATCAATCACGGGAATCGTAGGACAGGTTGCAGCCGCACCAATCGCAGCAGGTAGTCCGAAGCCCATTGCCCCCAAACCTGATTAGTCCCACGTTAGACACCCTTCATGGTCTCAAGGAAGTTGACAGCAGCCTACTCCCACAACAACGGTGACAGAATACCAGTCCAGCATTAAGCATGTGAACAGCAAGGGGTCGAAAAACGCTAGTGTCCAGACTCCTACCTCCTGACGTAAGCCATCGTCGAGGCTCCTCATATTGGTACCATTGTGCAGCCCACATTTGGTGTTGGCCAACCCCAGTCGCTATAATAGCCTCACCACCAGTGAGCTCATGAAGAGCCTGTACAACAGACTGAGGTGCGATCGCATCTTCAAACTCCCGAAAATCCATGGGGTGCTTCTCCTTCTGCTCAACAATGTCCTTGATCCAACTCGAGTAGCTAAGCTTCACCCCACTCTGCCTGATGAGGTTGTTCAAGATCTGCAGCGCTGGCTTCACATCCGCAAACAGCGACACGTGAGGCTGCTTATTTTTCCCAATCTCAGCCGGATCTACGTCAATATGCACAATACTAGCCCTGCTCGCAAACGCCTCCAACTTCCCCGTCACCCGGTCGTCAAAGCGCACTCCAAAAGCCAGCAGCAAATCCGACTGATCTATAGCATAGTTAGCGCTATAGGTCCCATGCATGCCAAGCATCCCAATAGACCGCTCATCAGACTGCGGAAACGCCCCAAGCCCCATGAGCGTGGACGTTACAGGAATGCCGGTGAGCTCCACAAATTCCCTAAGCTCCCGGCTAGCATTCAGGCAGCCGCCCCCGCTGTAAACCACGGGCTTCTTCGAACTCTGCAGCAAACGCAGCACCTGCTCCAGCTGCGCCCGCTGCGGCGGCGGCGGCAGCCGCTGCAGATACCCCCGCAAATTCATCGGCTGGTTCCAGTCCGGAATCGCAAGCTGCTGCTGCACGTCCTTCGGGATGTCGACAAGTACTGGCCCCGGCCGCCCGGACGCGGCCAGGAAGAAGGCCTCCCGGATCACCCTCGGGATATCATCAATGTTCATCACCAAATAGTTGTGCTTGGTAATAGACCTGGTCACCTCCACAATAGGCGTCTCCTGGAACGCGTCGGTGCCGATCATGCGCCGCGGCACCTGCCCCGTGATGGCCACCAGCGGAACGCTGTCCATCATGGCGTCCGCCAAGCCCGTCACCAAATTCGTCGCTCCAGGCCCGGATGTAGCAATGCACACTCCCACCCGGCCCGAGGCCTTGGCGTAGCCCTCGGCTGCGAAGATCTCCCCCTGCTCGTGCCGGCACAGGATGTTGCGGATGGAATTGGAGCGGGTAAGGGCCTGGTGAATTTCCATGGACGCGCCCCCGGGGTAGGCGAAGAGATTCCGCACCCCCTCCCGCTCCAGAGCCTCCACCAGGATGTCGCAGCCCTTGCGCGGCTCGTCATCCGCAAAGCGCGACTTGAAGCCGGGCGGAGTCGGGGCCACCAGCGTCTTCCCGCTGCTCACCCGCGGCTCCTGCTCCTGCTCCTGCTGCCTCGCCGCCTGTTCCACATCCGTTGCCAGCAGCTGCCTCGCCACGCTCGCAGCCGGAGCCAGAGCCCCACTCCTCAGCCTGCTGCTCACCGCCCTCTGCTCTCCCGCGCGCAATGCAGCCGCACCAGCTCCTCCCAAGAAGAGGCTCCTTCCTCGAACCTTCCCTACAACTTTCGCGCCTGCTGCAACCTCCATAGCCGCGCCGCCGTGCACCACCGCGGCGGTCGCGCAAGCGGCCTGCGCCATCGCTCTCGTTTGGCTGGCTGCTGGCTAACGTCAGCTGCTGAGCGGATCGGATCGGATGAAAAAGAAACGAAGGCAAGCTTGTCGGTCGCGAGAGGTGGGTCGCCGCCTCTGGGATTTTATGCTGCCCTTTCTCTTTCCTCGAAAGCTTGTCACTCAAGTTTTCGTCAGTGCTGCCTAAGCTTCCATTACCAGTTAACCGAGGTCCTTCTTGTCATGCAACCTCAAGCCGACTCCTTCCCGATCTGTAGCCACACTGATGAAAGAACAGCAGGAGGATTTTCATCACTTTGCGACCACGTCTTGCGCAGATGCTATGTCATACCATCTGCATACCCTTTTACACGCTCCGGAGGTTCCTATGAGGCTCACCTGCTTCTGCCTTCTCCATACGTAGGTATAAGAGAGTGCAGTCAGCCAACAAATGCCCGCCTTCTTATCCCACTAGGAAGGGAGTGCAGCCAGCAAAAACTGCCCACCTTCTTCGCTACAAAGAAAACAAAAACTGCCTGCGAAAGCCTTTATTATCTCCCATCCTCACTAACCTTTGGTTTGTAAGATAAAAGAGTAGTTGAGATATGATGTTGCAAACACCGAACTCCAACTCACTATGCATTCTATTTTAGGGTGAAGCATTAAGGATAGGAGGACTACTATTGGACAGAGATAGCAGTCCAGTTTCTATGGAGACAAGTTTTCATATTTCAAAGTCTTTTAGTGAACGATCATATATGCTTCAAAGTTGATGTATTATGTCAGCAATCAAACTATTGCCTGATTATACGTTCTCAAAGTTGATGTAATAAAAATTTATGTATTATATTAGATATATAACTCTTGTTTGGATTTTATAAGGCAAATAGTATTGTATGCTGGTTATGAGACAAAATACAGGCACACATATCGTGCGGTCTCTTGCAGTGATATGGACCATGACTACGCATTTGAGCAGACCACTATAGCCAATAGCAAGCAAATATGCAAGTGTTAGGAGAAAGCAGAGAGAGAGAGATAGCTAATACGTTTTAATAGATATACATGTAGCATAGTATACATTATATGTACTATATACATATATATACATATATATATACATATTTTTTTCTATATATGAAAAGACCAAGATGATTTTACCAAAGTTATTTCGGTGTACGTAAAAAGCAACATAGATAAAAGGTTTGTTGAATCCAATTAAAAAAAGAAGAGGAGAAACAAACTTTTCAATCATGAAAAGTGACTCATTTTATGCCCTTGTTCGTGCCTCCAAGATTGTTACTCAAGTTTTGGTCAAGTGCGTAAACATCCATTAAAACATAACCTTCCACTAGCAATCGTCAACACATTCTCCCCTATTTATAGCTAAATACCAATACCCATCATACCTACAGCTGAACACATCTCTCCTATTTATAACCCCTACATATGAACACATCTCCCCTATTTATAACTCCTACAGATGAACACATCTCCCCTATTTATAACTCCAACATCGATGGAAGAACACATTCTCCTATATCTTCCCCCCTTTTTAGTGAGAACATTGATGGGAGAACAATCTTCACATCATTCTTCCTCGAGTTTTAGCCACAACATCGACAAAAAAGAACAGGAGTATTTTCACTTTATAATACAATGACATACTCTTGTACAGGAAAAAAGGGAAACAAATGACGATCCGCAGGTTGAAAAAAAAATTACAAAAAAGGAAAAAAATAATGACGTCCACGGAGGTTGAGAAAAAATTTAATGTCCACAGAGGTTGAGAAAAATGAGAAAAAATTTAACATCCAAGGAGGTTGCGAAAAAATTTAACATCTAAGGTTGCGAAAAAAATTAACGACGTCCACAGAAGGTTGAGAAGAAATTTAACGACGTCCACGAAGGTTGAGAAAAAATTTAATGTCCAGAGAGGTTGAGAAAAATGAGAAAAAATTTAACATCCAAGGAGGTTGCGAAAAAATTTAACATCTAAGGTTGAGAAGAAATTTAACGACGTCCACGAAGGTTGAGAAAAAAATTTAACGACGTCCACGGAAGTTCTTTCTATTTCGCTGACCTGATTCTGCATACACACGAGGAGGGTGTGGTCAACAATAACTGTCGAGTTTAGGTTCTCACATAAGCCTTGTTATTTCCTGCTGTTTTTAACGTTCAGCTTGTACATCGGAGAACACCTGCGTTAGTTCGGAATACACGTGAACAATGAAGTTGATACTATCCTCGCCTTATCAGCAAACTTAGACACCAAGTAAAGCTGAAGAGTGCCCGGTTGACAAAAGTTTACTCATCCCTTTGACAATATGTACAAGCCGCCAATGTGTACAACTACAAAAAAGAATTCTCATCTCCTGCAATTTGTTAGGGCATGCATAAGTTTCATTGCCTGCCCTAGCGATAGTCCTGCCTTCGAACAAAGAAACTGACACCTAATCCACCAACTGCCTAAGTTCCCGCCTAATCTACTCTTCCCTCGTCTACCTAGGAAACTAAGTGAATACGCTACAATATTGCTTGCAGAAAATTGACTTCCACCCTGGGGCCCTGGAGGAGCACAGGACATGGTTACACTACGCTATCTAATAACACAACGTAATGGTCATTGCAATGGCAACGCCCACCAAATCAGGACAAGACAGGGATCCAAGGCTCTATTCTATGCGATGGGTGGGACCCTGAGAGAAAATTAACCGCATGTACAAAGCTGATCTGAAAACGAGCCTGTTGCTACAAGTCTCGCATGACGCATACTAGAAAAGGAAGACCCCCTATCCCACACCCTCTCAGGTCTTGTCAGGAGGAGCAACAGGACCTTCAACTCGGCGACGTGGAATGTATTTAAATGGGGCTTGCATGCGATACACCTTCCTTCCCTGCACACCACCACTGACACCACCGCTGCTCCCCCCTCTTGATTGCTCACCTCTTCTATCAAGACCACTGTTGCCACCCCTTCGACTATCACCTTCATTACCGGTTGAGCCACGGTTCGTATCAACATCGTCTTGTGAAACCTGTTGGCTATGCGATGTTGGCCTGACATCATCGCAACTTCCCATGCGGTCCATGTCTCCAGATGATCGTCCCACTCCATGCAAAGCTTGTTCATTGGCATCATCTGACCCACTTCCATGCGTGCTTGGTTGTCCTCCAGCCCCGGTAAGCCAGCGTTGTCTTGCATTCCAAACCTGTTGGCAAAAGTCCTTTGTCGGAGGTGATGGAACCTCAGAATTTGCTGCTTCAACATCTCGAAAACAACCATCCTCCCTAGTAGCTTCCTCCCACCCTGGCCACAGCAGAAAATCCAGAAGATACATTAGCAGGCAGAAACAAGCCTTCTCTTGGCTGAGCAAACAAACAAACCACAGCAGCTCACAAGCACTCACTCAAGCGATTGAAATCTTGCAACATTTTGACATATTGCAACATTTCTTTTTCTCTGTCAGTCCCCTTCAGGACAGGGCCACAATCCGCCCGCTGACTTTCGGGTGCTGTTGGTTGAGGCTCCTTGGTAGAGGGCACCACGGAGGTCGCCACTCCAGTTGCATTAGACCCTGGAACAAGATCACAAATCAGTTAGGGTCATACATTTCAAACAGAATAGACACTTGACCCCATTTATACACTCCACTTCAGACAAGGTACGCAGATGTTCCTGATCTGCTCAGCATCAGTACGACCTTGGTAGTCATGTACAGTGCTTAGGAGTCAAACATGACAGCCAGCATACATCAACTCAATACAAGAAAAGGTTTCAACACTAGCACCCTCTTGATCGTCATGAACATCTCTATTTGTGGCAAAGGTGTCACGGCCAAGCACAGATCCACAATCGGATAGTTCTTGGCGGTCACCAACCACGCCAACAGCACGCCAGACTTTAGCAGTTCCAGATCTGTTGGCTCCAGTAGGCCAGCCTTGCTTTGCCAACCTTTCATACCCAGGTAGAGGCATACCAGTGGGTCTAGCGTCTCCTCGCTCGCCAAGTGTACTGGCATGTGGCCTAGAGGGCACACTGGCATTGCCACCCACGTGACCTTTCCAGTGTCCTGATGGCACCTGGGTCTCCCCCGTTGTTGGGTTCTCAGTGGATCTGGTTCCGGTGTTTCTCAGACTGGCGCTTGAGCTGCTAATCCTCGTTGCATCTTGGTAGCCTGGATGCGGGATCCTGGAGATCTCCCTCGCTGCCACCTCTCTAGGACCAGAATTGTTCACTTTCAACTTGATGGGAACAGAACCCACTAGAAGCTGGCCGCTTGAGACCTCTGGATGTCGTGCATCCACAGCAGGGTGTGTAGAGCCTTCAGTTTGGACAGCCTTCCTCACATGCAGGGAAGCCAATTTGTACTGATCACTCCTGATAGCCCCACTGCCAGCAGAAGGGGCCCCGCTGCCAGCTTCAGTGCCTGTCAACACAGGGTTTTGGGCAGTCGATGGAGGGATTGGTGGAAATTCCAAATCAAAATCAAAGGAGGTTGACAAGGATGATGCAATAGGCACTGCAGGTATGGCCTCAACAGGACCAGCCGAGAAAACCTCCTTGTTAATTGAAGCCACAAGCTCCCTCCCCAGTACAGGAGGTGTGGATGTTGACCCACTTGCAACAACTGGCTTCGTACCAGCAAACTGTTCCTTCAATTCATCAGACTGCAGACTGCTGAATCCTTTCAATTCTGCACCATCCTTGATACCAGCTTCGCTCACTTGTGTCTCCTTAGCATCAGAACCCACACTGTGGACTGACTTAGGCGCCCACACTCCATGCTGCCCGCTCCCTCCTGGAGAAGGAGATCTAACCTTCGGAGACACAGTGTGGAGGCGCTGTGGCCTTAGCAAACCTAATTCAGGGGACGGAACATGAGCGACTGCCTCCACCTTAGCAGGGTGAGGTACACCAGGATTAGGCTTCCTCAACGGCCTGGATGGACTCTGCGGAGCAACCTCTGAAGATTTACCCTCCACCCCGGAGCCAGGCCTGTTACCCAAGCCTGCAGAGGCCATTCCCTCATGCATATCAGTTCGTGGCCTGGTCATCCTTAGAGGCTTCCTATCTGCAACATTCCGATCCGCTTCAGGTCTTCTGACATCTGAAACGGGCTTATCCTGCTCCAACTTTACAATCTTAGAGCCTCCTTCAGCTCGATTACCCTGCTTACTTGGAGTTGCAGGAGAACTCGTCCCCAGCTCAACACCGCCTAGGGATCCAGATTCCTGAGCACGAGACAGCGACTGCATACCTGTTGTCACACACTTATCCTCCACTGCGTCACTTGAGAGCCGCGTTGGACTCGGACGGCTCACAGGTGTCTCGTGGCTGAGTCCCAATGCCAACCCTGTTGGCTCCAAAGATGAGGCCTGGGAAGCTCCTTGAACATCAGCAGTTATCAAGTCCGGAACAGCAGGAGGCAGTACACTGGAGACCACCTCCCTACTGTCAAACTGGCCTCCAAATTCTCCATCTTTAGCAACTGAGCCAACAGATACAGAGAGAGATCGTGTCATATCCTCTTGTGCACCTCCTCCTTCAACATTGCTTTGAATATCCAGCGAGTCTGATTCAGTCACAACCACAGCAGACTCGAGAGGAGCACCTCCTCCTTCAACCATGCTTCCAAAACCCAGAGACCGAGGTTCTACTTCACTCGACATCTGACCTGACGAGACAGATCTTGGAGAATCCTCCTGTGCATCTCCATCAACCACGCTTTGAGTATCCTGCAAGTGAGACTCTGTTTCAACAGACATGAGAGCCGATGAGCTTTCCTTGCGCTCTCTCTCTTGCAGCTTCCTTTCCCTTTTCAACCTCCTCCTCTCAAGATTCTCAGCTTGCCTGCAGGCAGGTTTGGAACATCATCAGCACACCCAAAGGTCATCTCCCACAAGTAGCCACACCTGAATATGACAGGACAACACTCGAAGAAAAAAAAAGATGAAAAGCACTGCTGCTTACTTTCGTCGAGAAGCTTCCTCTTGTGCTTCCTCTTCTGCCATGAGGGCGTTGGAGCACTTCAGGGATTCTGTTTGTTTGTCCTTGATCCACTCCTTCAACTGCAGCCACAGTAGCCAAAACAGATTGATTGAGCTCTGTTCAACCTAAACCCTAAATCGCTACGAGTTTAGATGAGAACAGCAAACAATATCTTCGTGCAAGGAAACGTCAAGCCAATCTTTACCTTTGTGGTGGCTATGCAGAAATTCATAATGGAAAAGCCAATTGAACCCTAATCTTATACTGCAAGGTTCATGCAAAGGTAGAGACTACTAAGGACGATAATGCTTTATAGTCCATCATAGTTTCTGTCGGCACATGATGACGAGTGAATAACCATGAACTTACCAAAGCTCCTTCAAGAATGAAGGCTAGAAAGGACACAAGATTCTTGTCCTCCATCCCTACTTTCTCATCACCCGAGAAAACCTTGTTGTTGGCTGGATCTGTGCTCCCAACCAGAAAGGTTTTTTCACTGGCAGAATCAAAAGTCCTGAACAGCTTCTCTGCATTCCAAGTAACCTCTTTCTGCTCGTTCCGTACCATGCCCTGTAATTCAATCGGGTAGGACTTAGCACAAACGCACCCTTTGCAGCAGACCACAGTGGAAGGCTGATACAAGCCTCATCCAAGTCAAGCATAAACACAAAGTCTGCATCACTCACTAACCAGGAGATCCGTTCCAGACTTTTGGTAAGGCAAAGGTAGAGAAATTTGCTGTTTACTCAAGGCCTCCACAACCTTAGTAACTGAATAGTCTTCAGATGACGATCCCTGCACGTTTGATCATGCTGCCAATCAGTATTGTGAAGGATTGTCTAAAACTGGGAGGAGACCCAGCACTGAAACATAGTCTATTTACAAGCAACCTACGCTGACAAGCAACAACCAAGCCACATATGGGTGTCACTGTGTCCAACCTTCACAAGTAGACTCTTGAACAAGTCAAACCGCTCGCGAGGTGATTTCTGGTTACATGACACAAAATGAAGGTCAATTACTGACTATCATGTGCCGCCCACCATAGACTTGTAACTATGACAACGTTCACATACCCTTTCCCAAAACGCAGCAATAGCTGGCCGTGATTTGTTCCAATCCTCCTGCAACAGAGGAGCATCAATTCTATAACACTTCCCTTAACACATAAGAAAACAATCCACACTCAGACATAATTCAGCGAAGTACCTTGTCAGAATCAAAAATCTTCTTATGCGAACGGTTGTGTCTGCGGATGTTGATGTCAGAGATGAACTCCCGAGAACACTGAATCTTAGCACACTTCTGAAGCTGTGGCTTTGTGTTGTTCGAACCAAGTGACCAGCCAGGTAATTGATCTGCAAAATTACAGGATGTGAGTAACAATAGTTACTCCTTTCTCAGAGCCGCTTCTACCCTTTTTAAGAAGCCAGAAAAAGGACTCTGCCTTAGAAATATTTCCCAAGGACTGTCTCACCAGCCTTCCCTGCAGCTTGAGCAAAAGCCACAAGTGCTTGGAGCACTTTGAAAGGGTTCATCCGATCACCTGATAAAGGCAGCGACCTTGCCACACCTGCCCTGACAGAGTCACCCGAAGCATCTCTGAGCAATTCGGAGTCAACAGCACCGCCTAAGTTGTCATCAGCTCCAGTATCTCGTGTCTCACTTGCTGTCTTGAAAGGAAGGATAGAGCGCCTAGGCAAAGGTCTGTCTGAAGGTCTGCTTGCAAAAGACATGTAGGGTTCACGACCCATTGTTTGCCTGATGAAATTATCCAACGACTCTTGGACCTTCCTGTCATTGTCTGCTTGCTCTTTTGCCCTCAATTCTTCCGCTGTTAAGGCATCCCCACTGATTCGTCTGACACCACCCCCTGCCTTGACTGAAGCCATACTGGCCACCTCTTTCTCCACAGAAGCCAGCCGAGCTTTAAGTTGTTTGGCACACTTTTTCTCTGCCTTTTTCACCTCGTGCCCATTTTCAATCACGCTATCCTGCTGTGATAGTCTGATCCCTTCAGGTACAATAGCAGATGTGCGCGTGTGTCCCTCAACACGACTACCTCTCCGCCTCCTCAAAGTAGAAAGCTCACCATCTTCTCTCTCCACAGCATGTCCATTAGTAGATCTCCCGTCTGCCCGGTAAGAGATGTCTTTGCTCAAACTCAGTTCGTGCTCTGGAATATGAGACAACAATATTTTCGGAAACTGGTGGCCGTTGGAATGACTGATCAAAGATCCAGCAGTTAGGAAGTCTGCAAGCACATCTTTACCTAAGATGGTCTTATCTTGTGATTCTCTCTGTTCTCTACTAAGCAAAAGGCTGCCAGGTTCAAAACCAGCTTCTAGGTCCCGGAAGCCCACATCTGCATCTCCTCTCCTGCGAGGTCTGACTGTGTGGTCATTGGGTTGCCGAAAGCTTGCATAGGAACTGCACAACATAGTAGTAAGTTGGGCCCATTAAACACAGCATACCATATGGAAACATTTAAGACAAAGGTAAGCGACCAAGATACGTAGATGCAGACACTAGTATGCTACAAGAATGCCAACAACAAATCTACAACACAAGCTAGGATGATCCAGGTGCTGATGCGCTACACCAGGCCCGGGTGAATGAACAAATATGCGGATCAGATTCTAATAGTACATCACAAAAATAATTGCAAAGGCCAACCACAACACTGGTGGTCTGTTAATTTCAAATCCTAAAGTCATGTGGAGTGCAATAAACGAGAAAGATAAATGGACAAATGTGACCAGCATATTAGAGACTTCACATAGCAAGTGTAGAACCCAGGGCGTGTGGGCACTTGACACCAACCTGCTTGTACCATTCGTATCGGCAGCACTGACAACTTCCCCCGAGCCTAAATGTGTGATAAGAGGAGATTCGCCCGTCTCACATGCATACTCGCTGGTTCCCCTCAACGGAGGACCTGGACACTGTGCCGAAGAAACCAAGTCCTCAGAGCAATAAAGGTCCATCTCCTGAGAGATGAAGCGAGAAGGATCCTTGCGTACAGCCAGCGAGAGGAGCTGCTTGTCAACACTAGCACATCCCTGAGGGACGTGAAGAGCCTTGTGCGGCGAAGTGGAGGGAGAGCATTGGTTTCCCAAAGGCCCGGCCCAGGCAGGGCTATCCTCAGAGTCAAAAAATTCACCACCACCATCCTGTTGCAAATCTAAAACATAACTCAACTTGTCCGCTGCGACGAGTCCATCCGCGCATGGTGCAACTTTAGCCCCTGCTAACGGACCTGCGTCCTCGGCCACATCGCAACTCTCGAAACTTCCGGTATCAAAACCAGTGACACTGCCACCTACATCAACAACATGCCCCCTACAGTGATCGGATTCCTCAGAAAAACCCCATTCACCTGCATCAGTATCTGTACTACCCGAGGACGCGATAGACGGGTAGCTGCCCTCATCCGACACACCATCACAATCAGGTTCCCATGTGGCAAGCTTGTGGGCTAGAGAAACATGATCTCCAAGACTTATCAAGGGGCCATCACCCCGTTGACCATTTACAGAATCAGCAACCAACTCGGGAGATGGGGTGCCTTTCTTGCACGCAGACTGCTGAAGGCATCCAGCAGCCAGCACGCTAGCGGAATTGCAAAAGTTCACCTCCACTCCATGCACCCAAGTGTTTGTCATACCAGGCCAGGCGTTGGGACGCCTGTGGGGAAAGGCAAAAACGGTGAATCAAGCAGATGCAGCTAGAGACGGGAAAAAACCAGGCCGGCAAGCTGCTCCGACAGCAGCAAATGCGCAGCACAAGACAGGAAGAGCAGGCTAAATCAAGCAGCAACAGTCATCGCACCGACCGGCCAACCACAGCAGCGCGGGCGGCAACACTGGCGACGGTCAGATCCAGCGGCACGCATTCACGTACAAGCGTCACGCCCCAAACCTAACACGGGCACCGCCTGCACATGATCTTGGATAGGCGCAAGCAAAAATGCAGCCACCCTCCTCTCCCAGGCTCAGGCCTATACTCAGATGCTCAGGCCGGCCGCACCGCCACCATCAGCACGCCGATGCGCTACTCCCGATACAATCACCCAGGCCCGATAACCACTCACACTTGCATCATACTATCCACCGCCCGCACACATGAGCAGCAACCTACTCGCACAAGCCCGTAATCAGGACCCCGGGACGCCGCCGCACCACGCCACAGCACCAATTGCGTTGCAGCTAGATCCGCACCAGAATTGGCCAGATACCGACAGCCGACAGCAGACAGCCGACAGAAGGCAGGCAGAGGGGAAATGCGAGCAACAGCAATCGGACTCTGGGAGAGGGAGGGGCGGGGGAGGAAATGCAGGCGGCAGGCACGCACACTGGAATGCCAACCCTGGGATGGAGGCGGCAATCTTGAAATCTGGGGGCAGAGCAGCTACGGGAGCAATCAAACAGGGGGAGGCGGCCCGGATCAGGGCGGCGGGTGCAAGAATCCCGCAGCAAGCCAGGCAGGCGGCAGAGGCAGAGGCAGAGGCGGAGGCGGCGGCAGAGGACGTTGCAGCGGGAGGGTCACCTTCCTTCCCGGGAGGCGGCGGGGAGGCCCGGGCCGGGCGCAGGCCGCAAGAAGCAGTGCGCGGGCTGTGGATCGCAAGGAGGCGGCAGGCTCTCCCGCACCGCCCGAGCGACACGAGGCAGGAGGGGCGGACGCAGAGGCGGGACGGGCGACGAGAACGGGAACAGGAACTCCTGGAACAGGAACAGCAGCAGCAGGGAAGAGCTCGAAGGCGATTTCAATGGCGCAAGGCGGCGGCGAGCGGGGAAGGGCGGGAAGAGGAGGGGCCGGGCCGGGCGGGCGGCGCGGGCGGGACGACGGGGGCGGCGGGGCCTGGGCGAGCCTTGGGCTCGGGGCCTGGGCTCGGTGGCGGGCGGGGCGAGGCGAGGCGAAGGCGAAGGCGAAGGCGGGGAGGAAGGGAGAAGGAAAGGGAGGGAAGGGAGGCCAGATGAGAGAGAGAGGCAGGCGCAGGCCTACTAGGCCTACGCCTAGGCCTAGTACAGCCTACAGGGAGACAGAACGGAGAGAGAGTGTGTGGAGGGAGAGGGACTCGGGAGGCGAGCTTCGGTGGCTGTTGCGAGGGGAGTTGAAGGGCGCGTGGCCCGGACCGGGCCGCCAGCTCCGGTAACAGCTTCGGGGCTTGGGATATAATGTCGGTCCGCCTGTCTCCCGCCTGCATCTGGCTGCGTGCCAGTGTGCCTCGCCGTTGCGCACATTGGCATTCATGATCCGCCCCGACAGCACTGCACCTTTGGTTCGCTGGCATATTTGGCCGAGTGGAGTCCCGATCCCGACCCCGACCCCGGCCCCCGCTGCCTATTCAATCGCTTCATTTCCTTTGCCCTCTCACCATGCTTTCACATTACAACATACAGCCTGGTGGGCTCCGTCTCGTCCTGGTGTGCATCGGGACTTTCAGCACAAGCATCCGTGTAGCAACTACCAACTTTGGTCTTGTGTGCACTTCCAAGCATTGCGTATTCCTGTACAAGCTTAGCCTGCGTTTGAAGCAAATTGAGGAGGAGTCCTCATCTAACGGACAGCTTTGAGAAAGCAATGGGGTGCAAAATTGGAGACCAAGGTGGGTGTAAATCGAGTCGGGAAGGGGGAGGGTCTCCATTAGGAATGCTTGCGACCGAACGCCATACTAGACTTTTATGTCTCCATGGGCAATTCGGCATGCATGTGTGTCATCCCATGTATCTTCGGAGCCAAGCGCAATGTCCCCACGCTCCCGCGCCATGGGGCATCGCGTTGGCTTGTAGAGGTATAGAGGCAACTTTTCTCTCGGGTCATAGGGATTCCTATGCGCAAAGAACTCGGCATCCATGAAGCTCCATGAAGTCATCAAGCTCTGTGCAGCTGCAGCTTGGGACCACACCGGTGACGTGGAGGCTGCCCACCTGGACGTTGCTCGAGCCTTGGAAACCCAGCGACGTCAAATTCCTAGAAACAGCGAAACAAGTTTTTGCCGAAGGCCAAGGAGACCGCGGGTTGGTCCTTGACTTGGTCCTTGGTCCTTGGACCGCGGAAGTTTGCCAACCCAAGTCTCACGCTAAATATGCCAGGTGCTGTCCTCAGGGATGGCAATTGGAAATCTTGAAGCAACTCTCGGACACGCTTTCTGGCTCCGTCTTGATTGTCGTTGTGGCTTCTCTCCGGAATCTGATGAATTCCAGCTTGAGAAATTTTGTGGGTCGGCTGCGAGCAAGCAGGTTCCGTCAACCTGCAGCTTACAAGGAGCAGGTGCCTCAGACACAGCGGGAGCAACGCGTTCCCAGCAGATGGGTGTTTTTGGGATGTCCCGGGTCGGGGAAAGGCACTTTTGGCAGCAAATTGGCTGATCTGCTGGAAATTCCGCACATATCTATGGGAGATTTGGTGCGGCAGGGTGTGGCTGATGAGAATGGACCAGCTGCAGCTTATGGTCACGCAATGAAGCAAGGGAAGTTGCTGCCGGATGACGTGATCCTGCAGCTGCTGTTTGAAAGATTGAAGGACGGATTGCTCCAAGGAAAGGGTGGGTTCGTGCTCGACGGCTTTCCCAGGACTGTCAGCCAGGCGGAGATTTTGGAGCAGGTTCTGCCGATTGAGAAGGTTGTAAACCTGAGGATGCGGGAAGATGTGCTGATCAGTAAGTGCTTGGGAAGAAGGACGTGCAGTCAGTGCGGTAGCAGCTTCAACCTGGCGGATGTAGATGTGGAGGGAGTAGATGGAGGTCCTCGGATTAGCATGCCTCCCTTGCTGCCACCCCCAGCTTGCTTGGATAAGATGGTGGCCAGAGCAGATGATACAGAGGAAGTGGTGAAGAAGAGGCTTCAGGTCTACTATCAGCAGAGCCAACCAGTGGAGGAATTCTATCGAAGCCAAGGGAAGCTTGTCGAATTTCAAAACGGAGGCAGCATCAGTGAAACGTGGTCTCGCCTGTTAGCCAAGCTGAACTTGCCAGTCATCAAACATTTTCACGACACCCAGGATCAAACATCTAGTAACCGTTGTGTCGTCTCTGGTGCTCTGTGAGGAGACTCCAAGACGATTTCTAACATAACAACCATATTATTTGCGCAACCTACTGACTACCATTTTTCGCACTAGTAAAGGCTCTGCAACCCTGTAGCTTGTGTAACAGATGTAACAACGGTTGATGAAATTGAAACCTCGACATTCCGGGGTTCTAATCATGTTCCAACCTTTCAACTCAAACTGTGGACGGCTTGAGCACACCACGGTGTACCATCCCTTAAATGTCTGAACAAAGCCGGCTAAAGAAAAGGACTGTGGCAAAGGTGCCCAGCCTGCCCTACGTATCACTCAAAAGGACCAGCGTTATTCACATGAAATTCTGCCAGCACAAGACGGTTGGCCACTTCATGTGTTAGCGTTCAACCGCAGTTATTCCCGAAGTAGCACAAAGGTGCGAAATGGTTCAAATCCTTTTTCTGAGTCGAGAGCGCCAGATATTTTACTCCAGGAACACAAATCAATCGTGGTCTGCGCGCGCAGTTGGCCGTGACGTGAAAGCCCTTAGACATCTGCACATACACATACTGTATGTACACGTATCAGACCTGTTTTTTTGTGTAGACACGGAGTTGAAATAAAGACAAGGACTAGTGCCATGTCTACCGACTACACTTGGTGCTTGAAGCATGTGGGAAGCCATGCATCGTGAAAGCGCATCAAGAACCACCGGACAAGTAGATAACGATACCTCGTAGGCAAGTAAGCAACAATGTTTACCATGGCAAGCATTCTCTTCCAAATCAACACTCCTTGAGCCTCCACAAACATGCATACGACCTAACGACAAACCACCAACGTTGGATAAGGTGGTCCGGTTGCTCCTACAAGAAGAGTTGGAGAATTTCTTCAAGAAAGAAGAGAATGAAGACTCGCTGCTCTTCTCAAAGAAGGGAACAACACGTGGGAAGACTTCACAAGCCAACTCTGGAGAAGGATCAAAAGAGAAAGGTACGAAGAAAAAGCCAACTCTGGAAAGGTGCAAAAAAAAAAATGTGGGGTACTTGCCATTGTAGCAAAAAGCCTAACCATTATGCCAATTATCTCAAAACAACAGCGGCTGTAAAAGCCAACAAACACTGGCTTCTCCTGGCTGAGAACAAATGATGGATTAACCTCTAGCAATCTTTCCAAAAATTGACCACAAAGAATAAAAAAAATTTAAAATCCAAGAAACAGCATAAGTCGATTTCCTCATCTTTTCCTTGCCCTTGTTTGCATCTTCCAAAAGTTGTGCTCTAGTCTTGCTCTCAAACTAAAGGTCACCCAGTCCAGTTTCTAATGGAAGAACAAACTCGGAAAAGTCACTTCTTTTGACGGAAGAAGATATTTGTTTATTCCATCTTGTGGAGATGAAGTGCTATTATTGCTGGGTGGATACTACGGGACTTTGTTGTCCAATTTTTCTGAAGTCTTCCAGAAGACGTCAAAAAAGATTGTCTTACCAAAATCTGAATGCTTGTTGGTTAAAGAATTTCTTACTGAAAGCGCTTTGCACACTTGGCCGGAGGTTATTTGGGATAATCCTCACAGACGCTTTATTGTCCAAGCCATCCTGTATCTTGGCATTCTCTACCAGTATTATATATGTAGTGTACGGCAACTTGGAATCTACTCAAAGATTGTTTGATGGGTCTAAGTGCAAAAGCTCTGGTAACGTGGAGTGCTTGGATAGCAGGTTATTCCCAGAAGAGGATGAGACATTAAGCTCTTTATGTCTAATACTTCAATGTAACATGGTTGTACATAATTCAATGAATAAAAATGGACAGGATATAATCTCAACCCTAAAGATTCAGTTTAATCTCAACCTTGGTGGGAGAAGATAAGCAATAGGCAGGTAAAAAAAGAAAATTAAAAAAAAATCATCATAAGGTAAGAAGCCATGAATATTTGAGAAGAGCATTAAAGGACAAGGCACAAGTCGGGTTGATGCAAAAACATGTAACAATCCTAAAGAGGAAGTAACACATAATAACAACTTCTAATCCACAATCCATTCACAGTGTATACCACAAACTATAACACTTGAATTCCCAAGCCACCAACCAATCCAAAAGCTTATAACACTTTGGGGTGGTGTTACAAAAAAGTGTTATATGAGGGTGTAACATAGCCACCCATTTGTAGTAGTGGTGGCAGCACCCATGCACATCTCTTAAGATTGTCCTAGGATCAAGTTGTAAGCAAGCTCACGTACTTCTACATCTACGAACCCCATCCTTACCTTGATCCCATGGACTACCATCTTTACATTTTCAATGACTCTGATACTAAGTAGTGGAGTGTTGGAAGTGTCTTTAAAGACCTGTGGGGAAGCTATCTTCCTAGCTGATCCGAGACCAAAAGCACTTAACCAACGAATGTTGATCAAGTTGGTAGAGACACCACTGTCAACCATGATGTCCAAGGCTTCGAAATTGTTTACATCTATAGTAACAAACCGATTTGCCAACCACCTTCAATGCACCGACACCTTGTACTTTTGCTTTGGCCTTGCCCTTCTTAGGCTTTGCTTCCGTGGTACTTACGGCAGAAGTTATTTCTCTTCGAGCAGCAGGCTGAATTCCAAACAAGGGGCAAAAGATCGTCTTTACCTCTCGGTCTGCGATGTCTTTGACAAGTGAATATACCTAGGTGCATCATGAGACACGGTGGCAAGGTAGCACCTTTCTTCCTTCTCTTCTTTGGTTTGTCAACAATAGATGCATCATGCATCTCGACCTCAGGTCCAGCGAACGTGGTGTCCTTCTTCACTGCTTTCCAAGGGGTTTATCATTATCATCGGAATCCGGCTTCTAATGTACTGGATCAACGATGGCAACAAGGGCATGGAAAGTATGTGCTGTTGTGAAAACACGCACCATGTATAGTTGGAGGAGGTACGCTTGGCTCTTCTTCGAGAACAACACTGAGAGTTGGACTGCCCCAAGCATTAAACCTGGAGCCCGGGCCTCAAGCTCAGCCAACATTGCGTCCACGAGGATTTCCTCTAGAAATTAAAGAGAGAGAGTCCGCCCCCAAGTCCCCCTTCTGTCTACGGACTGCATAAGATACCGCGATAGCCCATATTGCAGAGTGGGGGTACCAGTGTGCATTTAAGTTTGTTCAAAGTGGACTAGCGGAGAGAAGGACCGTACCGAACTCGGGACCCTTTAGTGTGATGCCGTGTGGCGCTGCGTAGAATGCGGTTTTGTAGAGCGCGCACGCACATGGCGCAAGTCCATGCATGGATGTACATGGTTAGACAATTTAGTCAATCCTACTTCGAACTCTTGTTGGAGTGTCTTACTTCTTTGCGATGGAGGATGCTATTCATATAGTAATTGCAAGGGCTTGCGAGGGATAGATTGCTCGGCTATTACACACCAACATTTGCAAGGTATGTGAAATCGGTGAGCCAAATCAGACAGGCCACGGCCATCCCACCGAGAGATAACCATGTGCACTTGTGGGTGAAAGGAGGAGGGTCCAGCGGCGTGAATGAATCATTAAAGAAACCTACCCCTAACAATATCTATTCATGTGTGGATTCTTGACGAAGTTGTATTAGTCCATATAGAATATGGGTCAATTTCTTTGTTTGCTGCGAAGCTCCACCGCCACTGGCACACTAGGCACTTCCATGTTGAGGGGATCGTAATCACCTAGCCATCATGCACCCTTGAAGTTCACACATGCATAACTAAGACCTAGTGTCCCACATGACTTGTCACTCCATTTGACAAACTCAAATTACACTAGGGCACACAGTGGTTGTCACTTAGCGAATTTGTCCGGCTTGCTCCGGCGACAGCCACGCCATGTCGAACCCGATGGTGGATGTGGTGGATTCGGAGCCCGAGGATGAGGATATGATGGAGGAAGATGAACCTATGAAAGACGCATACTCGGCGCCTAAGCTAATGTCTACCATCAGCTGAGGTGGAGAAGATTTTGAAAGTAGAGCCTCGGAGCGATCCCGCAGAAGGACTAAGGGTTGTGGTTTCTGTGAACAAATTGACCTCTCTCTCTGCACTACAAGAGGAGTAGGGCTAGGAGCATTTGAACGGTTGTAAAAACATACAACAATTCTATAACTTTTATAAAAGTTTACAATTGGGGGAGAGTAGTTGACACGATGCTTATGTGGATTTACTTAGTGGGGGAAATAGCTGATGTAGCTTTACTTGACGTGATAAATTAGCAGCAGTGTTGCAACTACAATTGTAAAATATTGGAGAGATATTTTCACTTAAAATAAGATATATTTTTTAAAACTATATTGACTTGGATAATTCTAATAATTATGATATGGCCCTTATAATAATGGGCTTGTGTATTTAATTGAACATTATGTTGTAAATTAGATGATGTGGCAACACGTTGCAAATGCCATTGTAAAATTTTGGGAAGATATTATTTACTTAAATTAGGAAATTTATTTTCAAATTATTTATTGAGGTAAATAATTCTACTACTCATGATATGGTCCCTTATTATAATGGGCTTGTAGATTACCTTTTACATTCTGTTGTAAATAGGATGACGTGGCACAACTTTGCAAATGACGTTGTAAAATTTTGGAAAGATATTATTAACTTAAATTAGGAAATTTATTTTATTATTTTATTATTTTCATGGATAATCATAATATTTATGATATGGTCCCTTATAATAATGGGCTTATAGGCACGTTATTCATTCTGCTGTAAATAGGGTGATGTTGCAAAATTTCAGGAAAATATTATTCACTTAAATTTGGAATTATTTTAATTTTTTTTATTGAGGTGCATAATTCCAATATATATGATATGGTCCTTATAATAATGGGCTTGTAGATTGCAGGCGATATGGCTCGAGGGAATTTGATTATGTGGAGCCCGGCGAGGGTCCGGGGCCAATTAGTGTATGTCTGCCTATTGCTTTGTATAACCCAGGAGCTTTCGCATGGACTCTGGGACCCTCGTGTGTGTGTTATTTGGTTCCGTTATAGATACGTGGGAGGTTGTGGTAGGGTTTCTTGGTAGGGGACATTCGGATGGGGTTCTAGATTGAATATTTCCTTGAATTGTGCCTGCAGTTGTTTAAGGGTAGATAATTTTGGTGAGGAGGCCCAAGAGGATGAGCTCTGTGAGTTGTTCGCTGAGTACAGGGAGGTCAAGAACTTGGATCAAAGGGCTGGATTTGTGAAGGTGAGTGCATCGTTTTGAAAGTTGATACATGTGTCTTATATGGTTTGCTTGCTAGATCTGCTTCAACTTGTCTGATGTGCTGTGTGTTTCTGGGTATGCTGTCATAGAGTATGAATTGAGAAAAGAAGCATACGCTGCAATCGACAATTTAAGCGGACAAGCTCTGAAAGTTGATACATGTGTCTTATATGGTTTGCTTGCTAGATCTGCTTCAACTTGTCTGATGTGCTGTGTGTTTCTGGGTATGCTGTCATAGAGTATGAATCGAGAAAAGAAGCATACGCTGCAATCGACAATTTAAGCGGACAAGCTCTGAAAGTTGATACATGTGTCTTATATGGTTTGCTTGCTAGATCTGCTTCAACTTGTCTGATGTGCTGTGTGTTTCTGGGTATGCTGTCATAGAGTATGAATCGAGAAAAGAAGCATACGCTGCAATCGACAATTTAAGCGGACAAGCTCTTGGCCAAAACATCTCTGTTAATTGGGCATCCAGTCAGGGACCTTTGAATCAACGTAGTGCTAGGAGGAGGCTGTTAGGAAAAGAGTTGAGGCTTTATTGAGAGGGAACACAACACACTCATTCAATATGGGTTATATGGACTAGGCACACTAGGTACTAGTACACAAGCACACTTGCACACTTCACACCCCACACCTATGTGGACTTGGCCTTATATAGTCCTTAGCCTTGAATCCTGTTGGTCACTTGACTTGCTCTGGTCACTTGACTTGCCCTTTACTCTTGGGCTTTCTAGAAGATATTCGTTAGAAAATACTTGATTTTTCTAGAAAGTATACAAGTTTGTTATTTTTAGGGCACCCTTCATACCCTATATTTTTAGGGCACTATTCATAATATATTTTGCGGTTTGTGAGATTTTGCGGTACAGAGGGCAATGGGAGTTCTCTCATCAGGAGGATGGAGTGATTGGCAGTGGAATCGGCCTGATTACATTGCAGGACAGAAGCTGCAGCATTTCGAGGCATAAGATGGACATGTTTCAAGAGGCATGGCAGATTGGATGGCTATCGTCCCCGGAGGAATGTGAGCTCGTTCATTATCCGTGACAGTTGTTGCAGGAGACATGGCAGATTGGGTGGCTATCCCTTCCGGATGGAGGAATGTGGGCTTGTTCGTTATCCGTGACAGATGTTGCCTAGGGTTGTTGAGAAGTGCTATTCTGCCCCTCCACTAATCATCGTGCTTGGGTGTTACTTGACTGGTGTTGAGAGTCGCTTTGAGGCTTGTGTAGTGTGCGCGTGTTGCGGGGGATACTTGTGTTGCTCGAGGTTGCATTTCGAGTCTGGGGGCTGAGGTCCTGAGGAGCATCCCATACCGGCGATACACACACACGTACGTACATGCCCACCGCACATGTTGGCATCTCAAAATGCCTGAATGCGATGGCGATAGCCCTAAGAACTTTCGTAGATTGTTTGTCTGCGCACGTTGAAAGACTTAAAGGGTACGAGTACCCAGGCAACCCGAATAACACCTTACACCATAAAGCGTACGGGAGATGCAATGTCCCTCATCCACCTGCTTCTGCAGTCTGCTGTCTGATTTCCATATCAGCTTGCCTGAGGAAATCATCCCAAGCACTACCAGGGCCCGTCTCCACAAAATCGAAGGGCACCCCACTGCATGATCTCACGCCTGGTCGCACCAGGCCCTCGCTCATTACAATCCTAAAGTCTACCCTACTCCCTGCCTTTGCCATTTTCTCCTTGATGTCCAAGTTTTGCATGAGTTCTAAAGCATCCCCAGGATCAAGCCTGTCCACTCCCACGTCTAAAGCCCGTCCACCATCACACGCAGGTTCACAGTTTTGCACATAGTGCTGGTAATTCTCCTCCAGTTCCTCCCAGGAGAAGAGCAGGGGCAAGGTGGACCCGCCCCAGGGGTTGAAGTCTATCAGCTTCACTCTCAAATCCTTGAGCACATAGCAGTCGAAGGTGTAATCCTCTGCTCCAAATCGGGACCTCACAGTATCCTCAAAGAACTGTACTACCGCAATCTCCAGTTCCCGCTTGCTCTCCACCAGGGAAGGGTAGAATCCGGTGACCTCCCTCTGGGACACACCGACCAGCAGGCCCCGCCTGACGAAGCACCGGAACTCCATCTCCGGCCGCAGGTCGTACCACTTCCTGAGGGCCAGGTAGAAGGTGGCGGGCCTGTCCCTGCTCCGATCCTCGCACGAATCGAAGGCGTGCTTTAGGTCGTACGCTATGCTGTCGGAAGCCTTGAGCAGCAGGCTGATCTCCCCGAAGTTGCTGCACCTCAGGCTCCCCGAGGAGCTGATCCAGGCAGCATCGCTGGGAGCGCTCCAGTTGAGCTTAGGGAAGACCTGCCCTCCC
This sequence comes from Anthoceros angustus, assembly GCA_010909165.1. NCBI lineage: Eukaryota > Viridiplantae > Streptophyta > Anthocerotopsida > Anthocerotales > Anthocerotaceae > Anthoceros > Anthoceros angustus. Next base: position 153,383 of record MU008203.1, read on the forward strand.
AGAGCCTTGATGCACGCCGCTACCTCCTGCTCCAGCGCCGGGAACGACGGCGCATCCGCCTCTTCCTGCTCCCCGTCCTCCTCCTCCCAGTGCTGGTAGTCCTCCGCCTGCAGCTCGGGGCACGAGACCTTCGTCCGTGCCGGCATAGCTTCACTGGAGCTCGGCAGGAACAGGCCGTCCCGCTGCAGGTAGGCCACGAATTCCTCCGGCAGCTCCACTAGCCTCGTCCTGGTGGATGCCTGCCGGAACCGCGGGTACCAGTCGTGAATCTGGCATCGGAGCACATCTTCCTCCTTCATCGCTGCCGCGGCCCGCCGAGGTCAATCAGTCGTCCTTGCCTTCGCGTCCTTCCTTTGTTCCAAACCTACTCCTTGCCGATCTGCTCTTCCGTAGCTCAGCACCGTCAAGAGCTGAGGAAAAACCAGGGTTAAGAAGAGCCATGAAATCCACCATCGGTGCCAGCAGGATGTTACGGCTGTCCAGAAGGACCTGCTCACAACGAGGATGGTTTCTGAAGGCAATCCATAACAAGATTTCCTGCTCGAATGAGGTAGGACCAAGGAGCAACGTATGATGTGTTTAGGGTTCTCGAGAATCCTTGGCATGGTGCGTTCCATGACTGCTTCTGATTTTCAACACTGTGGAAGACACTCGAGGCTTGCATTCTTGCGTCTTGTGACGAGATAGGCTGGGTGGACGGGGAAGGTTTGGGGACTGACTGAGCAGATTGGGACACAACATCGTGAATGAGGAAGACATTGCTCTCAACTTACAACTTTGGTTGTCAAGTGCTCAAGTTTTGGACGAAGACGTTCGAAGAGGACAGCCATCCATGACCTCCTAGTCAAGAATGGCTGACTGTCCAGAGACATCTCATCACCACGTACATACTACATAATGCCAGGTCGTCCATTTCTTGATTATCCAGGACCGAAAGCTTTTGAGTGAATGGCATAAACGTGGTGGCAAATTTTCAATTCTGTGAGGTGTCACGATCGAAAAAAACGGATATTCCCTGCAGCAGCAAATGTGATGCTCCCACGCAGGCAAAACTGCGGGCATGTCGCAAGGACCTTCGGCGAGCATGACGAAAATGCTATGGCGCGCCGCGTGGCCAGATAGCATTGCTCTCCAGACTCTTCCCCTGCTGGCATCGGATTTGAGGAGCCTCGCAAACTCTATCCTCTCGTGAGCGATTTAAGCCACGGGTTCCCACTGTCCCGCAGATTGTCGATCTTCCCTCAGCTATGGCGTCACTCACCGCTGCCTCCGCTTCTGTTGCCGCCTCCGCCAGCTCTTTGGCCGGGGTATGCATCGGCAAGGCTACATCCGCCAATGTCGTCTCCGTGAAGGTAAGTACAATGCGCCGCGCAATTGCTTGTATCTGATCCCGCTTTTCTTTCGATGCTCTAAGCTGACGTCCACACCAACTGCTACGTAGGTGAATCAATTTGCTAATAACCGATCTGCTGGTGACCTGTGTGAACGCAGATGGCACCTGTGAGGTGCTCGGCTGCGGAGCAGAAGGCCGAAAGTGAGGGCATGCAGAGGAGGAAGATGGTTACCCTCGCTGCCGCTGGCGTGTTGGCAGCTCTGGCGTCCACCACGGGAGCTGCTAATGCCGAAGAGCCTAAGCCCGGAACTAAGGAAGCCTTGAAGAAGTACGCCAACATCTGCGTTGCCCAGCCTACTGCCTCGATCTGCCACGGCTAGAGCTTCATGCTTGCTAGTTCAAGAGATGCTGTTGACAGTTCCCTTCTGTATACGTAGTTCCCTTCTGTATTCTAGCTCTGGATTGCCAATGGTGACCGTTCAGGCACGATTGTGAATCTACTTCCCTCCTGCGGAAATCAATCCTCTGTAATCACATATCATGGAATTTCTTGAATGCTGGTTGATCCTCGAACTGTGACATTGGTGACAAAGTTTCCGAGAAAGTAAATCATGCAGCAAGCTTGTCACTCCCCTCGCGTCAACATCTTCTCATGTTGGACAACAACCTACTCTGCCAAACGCATGATCCGGTCTTTTGGGGGAAGGCCTTGTTCTTGTGGTCCGGCACTCAGAATACCGATAATTGCCTCCAGTCGAAGGTGGAAAAAAATGACAAGTCCGTATGTTATTTACTCACCTTGCACACATAGCCCAATGAATGTACGCTGTCAACACTCTAAGTATCATCGACGGTGTCCAGTACTCAGAGATCCCACATGGTCACAAAGTCTGAACAGCGAAAGAGGATGAATAACATTACATGTGTTCATGTACATTCAGGTGGGGAGAGGAATCGGCAATTCGCTCTGGAAGCTCTCAAGCCATACGTATAGGGCAAGGACGAAAAGAAAAGCCTGGATGGTCAGACGCCATCCGAAATTCCACGCCCTATTCTGGCAAGTGATTATCTCTCCCATCTCCTGGGAGATTTCCCGGGATGATTCCAGTTGCTCGACTTGCTTTCTCAGCGCAAGAACCTTTGATTCTAAAGCACATCTTAATTTCTCACCTTCCCTTAACTGGTCCCCGAGCAACTGCTTCTGTTCTTCTAAAAGCTTATTTCTATCCGCTCCACTGTGCCTCCACTCGGATATGAGACCTTCTTGGTTGCAGCCTTGGGAGGAGGTAAGACTGGCTTCAATTTCAAGACCTACCTGGTGCTGGACCTCAAGTTTAGAATCCATGAGTGCTTGCAAATCCTTCCACTTCTTCTCAAAGGAGTCACTCTGATAACTCAGCTCCTTCAACTTCATGGCCTGCTCGGCACATAAATCACTCAGTCGCTCCGACTGCTGCTCCGCAGCCAGTCTGTTTTTCTCTTCCTGTTGCAAATTTTCCTGAAACCAATCCAAAGTTTGCCGCATCTCATTTACTTGATCGGCGTACAAAGCCAGCTGGCTACCAGGCTCTTGGGTTCTGTCCACAGTACTCTCTCGAGGATGCTCCTTCCTCCTGTTTGCAGCTGAAAACTGCAGGCGGCCAAAGTCAGACATCATCGCAGTCATTTTGTCATCCTCGCGAGTGTGACGGCTACTGCAACCTTTCTCCTCCTCTTCATCATGAGTAGTTAGGGAACATGTAGCATCCTCTTCTTCTGCCAGACACATCAGGCATCTCAGAAATGAACAAGCGAAAAATTCACAAGGAGCTATACGCAATCTCCTCCACGCAATGAAAGCATACCTTCTTGATCTTCAGTCTCAGAGAGACAAGCATTCAGCAATGGACTGTTGTAACCTCCGGTGTTTCTGCCTGGACTTCCCGCTTCAGATTCCATGGCGAGGTCTTCTGCCTCACTGCTGTCATCCTCATCGTCAGTTGTCAGAGCAAACGATTCTGAAAGGCTTGCAGACTCCACCTCGTCATCATCGCTGTCAGTGTCCTCAACATCAACAACACTGATGTCGACAGGCTCACACACAAACTCGTCATCAATAAACACAGCGTCTTCCTCTTCCTCATCCTCTACCAATTTCACATTTTCCACAGAGACCTCCTCACAGGGTACAGTATCCGTGTTTTCTGTAATAGAGCTTTTAGAGCAGGAGCTGACGAGCATGTCACTGGACTCAACATGCTCGAAGTCAATCTTCTTGACAACTGAGCCGACATCCTCCCTGCCCACAGAATAATTCATAATTACGCCACCTGCTGCAGCACCGCTATCCTGCTCCCAGTCAAATGACAGTTCTCCCTGACCGGGGGTTGGCTCGCAGCTTTCCTCTGTTCCTTCGGAAAGATCCCTTACATTCAAAACGGACAACGGACTGGACTCCAGCGCTGAGGAAGTACGGACAGAACTAGTATCGGTCCCCAGCATCGAATCACCCAACGAAATCTGAGAAGGACTGCACAAGCTACCCTCAACAGCATCAACCTGAAGGGACGCTAAATCCTCTTTAGACAGCTGAGGCAAAGACGTGGCCACCTCAACCCGCACATCCCTCCTGCGAGGGCCCCTTTCCAGCTTCTTGGTTTCCCCGTGAAATCGCTCCGTTTCAGCGAGCACCACCATACTTCTCTGCCGCTTGCGAGATTTAGGGTTTGTTTGAGGACTCCCTGCTGGGGTCACTTGGACTGCCTCTCGAATCTTCCTAGCCACCCTAGGAAAACGGACACATCCAGCGGCCAAGTCCTTGTTCAAAACCTCTGTATCACTGTTACAGGCAACCTTAGACTGGCCTCCCCCTTCGCTAAAATACGGAATCCCTTTCCCGGTTATGGAAATCCTATTCCTGGTTATGGAAGTTCTATTTCTTTCCAAACTAGCATGCCGGGACAGCAGAGCCGCATTGGAGGCCCGTGCCATGCCATCAAAGTTTTTGATAAGTTTTCCCAGTCTCTCCATATCTTTTCCCAGCGATTCCAGCTCCTGCTGCACTGCCTCCCGTTGTCTAACAGATTCCAACACTTCCTCATTCCCAACAACCACATCACTCCCCACCACTCCATCCCCTCTGCCGTCCAATATCTGCTTATAAAGCGCCCGCTCTTTCTCCAGATGTTCCTCCAGCCTCTGGTCTTTCTCCACCTGATCCGACATCTCAGTCTTGATAAGCTCCTGCACCTGAATCAGCTCCGTCTCGAATTTCTGCAGCTCAGAATAGCCGTCGTGTCGCAGCCCCGATACCACGCACAGCAATTCTGCTTCCCGCCGGTTGAGTAGTACGAGACGCGTAGTCACATTCTTCCACTCCGACTTCAATCTCTCACGCTCTTTACGGTGTTTTTTAACTGCATCCAGTGCACTTTGAGTGCGGTGAAACAAGAACGCGGAGTCGCCTTCGCCAGGTCTCCATTCTGACATCACCCGAGCTCCTGCTGCAGCCCGCACTGAGGGTGAGCATAATGACCAGACACGGGATCATGCACCACAACCATGCCCCATGCACGTCCAGGCGAGAGAGTGATCTAGCCAGCTCCCAAACCCCGGATCCCCACCACAACAGAGCAAGCAGCCACCCCCTAACAATGCACCTCGGAGACCAAGACCCGAACCGAACGCCAAGAATGCCTGCCGCAGCTCAAGAACCTCTCCAATACCATCACACTAACCAGCAACGTTACACACGACCACAAACTCTCCATGGCTGGGAACGGACAGACCCCATACCTCCTGTTCCTGTCCGTTCCCCTCTCTACTCCGCACTCGTCAGCCCGTTAACGTTCTTCCTACCGCTCAACGCGCATTCTCTGCAATCCGGCCTGCGGAAGATGTTTCAGGAGAGTACAATGCGCCTGTGGCCGTGTCGCCAAAACCCGCCACTGCCGCCGTGGAATGGCCTGCAGCAGCCCATCTGGACTGCGCACAATGGTCCCGGCGCTGTGCGCATTGCCTCCTCCGCACCAAAATTATCGAGAATATCACCCAAAAATAAAAGCGACCAAAAGTGATGTGATTTTGTGAAGGCAACGTAAGTGTCAACAAATCTACTCCATACCTACATAAAAGCCATGTTAGATAGACATGGCAGGTATGTATGTACGTATCTTCGGGTATGTAATGTTTGTCTGGTGAAAGCATGGATGATCGATATCGATGAGCAACACCGATGCATGCCATCTCACTAAAAAACACCGATGCATGGGAGCTGAAGGCGATTGCGTCAACAAGGCTCACTAAAATCAGCCAGGCTGATTTTGTGGGAATTACGAAGCCTTACTGAGATCCGGGCTTTCATTTACGAGAAAGGGGAGACCATCTGTGGGGAGACTGGTCAGGCTTCCAATGGAGGACAGGTACTTCAGGCTCCTCTCCTGAATGATGGCTAGCTTTGGGCGGCCGTTCTTTCTGCTCGGCTTGAAGCTGATCCGTGTTGAGACATGTTCTGTGTAGATTCAACACTCCCCACACGGCTGCAATCGAGGTGGATGTTTTAGGGCACAGTCTTCACATTGTTCAGGTTGGGAACACAAGTTTGTCGGAGTTGTGGCTGCTATGTATGGCAGAATTGGTTGTAATTTTGTGGAGGGAACGCAGGATCCTAATTCTAAGCACCTGGGTACGACAGTGTGGGATTCTTCAGTGGTGTTCGTCAAGTTTCTGGTGTGTGGGCCACCCTAGTCATGGTTGCAGACATCCGTGGTAGCTGGGATTGATGAGGCTCTTGATGCTGTGCAGGAGAAGAACAGCAGGAAGGGGGAGTTCAGTCGTGCCAACATGACAGGGAAGAGAGTAATCGAACTTGGTGCTGGGTGTGGCCTAGCGGGACTTGGTGAGAAGGCTCTATCATAAGAGGAATACTATGCCACATGTGCAAAAGCTTCGGCCTGTGCAACTGAGAGACAAGAACCTCGATTGCTGTCAGGCATGGCTCTGCTAGGATGCGACGTGGTGGTCACAGACCAGGTGGATGTACTACCTCTTCTTCTCAGAAACAGCGAGCGGAATTTGGCTCGAGCCAAGTACACGGCTTCTGAAAGTTCCTTCTCAGGTCTATCAACTGCAAACCGTCAAGCTCATGGCACTAGTTCCATAAGTGCACATTTGCATCTTCAGGACTCATCAGGAATTTTAGTTATCTGTGCAGGGCCTGTTGGATCGGTGGAAGTAGCAGAGCTGGATTGGGGAAACGAGCTTCAGATCGCTGCTGTCAACCCCCCATTCGACTTCATCATTGGCACCGACGTTGTGAGAACACCTGTCTAATAAGCCTCTTCTACTAGCAGCAGCCGCAACCATGTATGTCACTAGTCTGCAGGAAGTTGTTCCTTAAAGATGTTTCAGGGCAGGCGGTACCGAAGGCAATGCTAACTGATCTCTGAATGCACACAGGTATACAAAGAACACTTGCTAGAACCTCTTTTCAAGACAGTCGATTTGCTATCGGGACCGAAAACCAAAGTCATTGTAAGCTTGATTCTTTTCGAAGAAAGTGATCTGATTGCTATATGTTCGTAGCTCATCTCTCACTCTTTCCTGGTTCCTCGCAGCTGGCTTACGAATTTCGTGCAAGTGACGTGAAAGAGAAGCTGGACAGACTTCTGAAGGAGAGGTTTTCTGTGAAGAAAGTCCAACGATCTAAGGTGAAACCTACTAAAATGCTCGTGATTGTTGTAGCCTGTAAAACCAATGCAATGCATACTTTCTGTGCAGATGGACAGCAAATATCAACATGCCAATATCGAGCTGTACATCCTCGTCCCGCTGCCTGAGCAGGTAATCTATAAACTACTTTCGAAGGATGAGTATTCCGTAAAGTCACTGCATACTTTGCAGCATTACGAACTTACCCACCTTTGTAGCAGGAAGTTGTAGCCGGGAGGTCAGCAGCTGCTTCTCTTCAAGCTGATTCTTGCTGTCCTATTGAATCGGACTCTGACGAACCTGTTACAGCACGTGGAATTGGGAGCCAGTGGGAGTCTCGCAGGATGGGAGCTTCTGCTGCACGGCTGCTGGCCTGTATTGAGGTCCCAGCCACGGACACAGCTCATGATTGAGCACAATTAATAAGCAAAAACTTAGTAATGAATCGTATTTCTCGTATATTAGTGTCAGTGTTTAAGACGTAGACAACTTGTTCTGTTATCAGGTGTCAAAACTTAGTCGAGTCATTCTACGCGACGTGCGCGTCTCTGTTTCAAAGGTGCATCACACCCTTCACCAGTCTCTAGTCACAGCGGACAGGAGAATTCCAGGTTCGAGATGCCTGAGATATGACCTTCGTCTGTGTCCATGGCTCCCTGCTCTCCCGTTTCATGTCATCTGGATTTCAACATGTAGGGCATCCTTGGGTCTGGGAGACCACCCAAACCCAAGTCTACAGGCAGTTTGAACACTCGCTTTACCTCAAGGCTCAGGTATAGTCAGGTCCGTGAACATCTACCTGGGTTCCAGCGTAGTCAAGCTTAGTCTCTATCCACAAGGAGGCTGGCGGGAGAGGGGACTTCAGTCACAGAGAACAAGGCCACTCGGCAGTTTGGATGGTTTCTTACCTTCGAAGCCCTTCATTTACGTGAAGTTGGACGCCGGAGAACAGTGCCTGAACGGGAGGTTAGGCCAGGGTGTGGCGATGGAGCAGCCAGGCCAGGGTGTGGTGATGGAGCAGCCAGGCCAGGGTGTGGCGATGGAGCAGCCAGGCCAGGGTGTGGCGATGAAGCAGGGTCTTTTTACAGGAGCCAACAGTTCAGAATGCCGGTTAGTTCATCGCATAGCTTCTAATCAAACCCTACTGACGCCCAACAAAGAGACCGAAATACGCACAAGAGACCGGCAGAGAGAGTTAAAAGGTCAAGATCATTCCTAAAACGACACGTCATCTGCCATGACTGAATGTACAGCATATACACCATACCAAAACTCCTACGTTAGAGTGCATCCCTACGTTAGTACGCTGAAGTACAAGGGACTATAATAAGAACCATAGCTGCAAGGGCGCTGTGTGTCAGCTTGTCTACAGCAACGCACCCTGAGGTGCCTTCATCAAACAGGATGGTCAAAAAAGAGTACGACCAATGCATACAGAGCTCTACTCTTGCTACCTAACAGTTGAACCAGCCTAGCTTGGAAGTATGCCGGTATCCCACCCGATTTTCCCAGACTCAGTTCGGAACCGTCTGTACAATCTGCTGGAACAATCTCTGCTTTTTTAATCTGGTAGAGGTCATCAGCATCTTTCTCTTACCCTGTACTGGAGGCACAGCTGCTGAAGGTGGTACCCAAGATGAAGAGGAGGAGAGGCCCGAGCCGGATGGCTGCGTCTCGAGGGGAGCCATGTCTAAAACCTTGCCCAATTCCACGCTGTCGGCCGACAAGTTGCCGGTTCTCATTAGATAAGAAGCTGCATCCTCATCATCTTCAAGACCCGCCGAAGCCAACTCCTGGGAAATAGATGACGAGGACTCCCACGATCCTGCCCTAACGAAAAAGGACATGGCATCCTCCTCATCCCCGACAGCAAGAGGTTGGTTATTCTCATCCCGTGCCGCTCCATTACCAGTTCCATCAGCCTGACCCAGCCCACCCTCACTCAAAGATGACCTCAGCTGCTGAACCATTTCTTCATCGTAGATTCCCTGCGTCCGCGCAATGTACGCCACGAAGTCCTCATCCTTATTGGGCGGCGTCACCCCCGTAATGCCGGAGCTCGCATACCCTCCAGCCAGCAACGCCTCAAAATCCTCAACATCGAACTGGCTGCTCCCCTCCATATCCCCGCTGCACGCCCGTTTAGTCTCCTTCCCACTCCCAGAAGAGGACGCCGAAGGCTGGCTCACCGCCGCAGACGAATCCGACGACGCCGGCCCCGCACCCCGACTAGCACTGGCCGAAGACGAGGGATCCCCAACCACATACAGCCCCCCATTCCCATTCCCATTCCCAACCCCAGCCCCGGGCCGGATAGAAAATGAAGTCAGGGCTCCTAGCACCTCGTCGGATGCCTCCATCCCTAATCTCCCTCCACCACCAACGCCCTCCCAGCGCCTCCTCCCAGCCAAGCTCCCTCCGGCACAGCACCTCCTCACCGCACCGACGTCCCCAGCCTCGGCGCCATCAACAAACTGGCAACCCTCTGTCACCTTCACCGCCAGCCTCCATGGCCCCCTACAACACACGACGCAAAACCGTACTATACATTACGCCGTAAACCTCAATCACACCGCACCATCTCACACATTCAACCTCCACAATCCAATCCCCTCCAAACCTCCAAACCTAAACAACTCGCATTAGCCATCATCCTGGCCACCGCACCCCAAGAAACCAAGAAACAACCCCCTACTCCACACAACAAGCACAAGCAGCCACAGCCGAGCCCTACCCTGCGCTTCCCGCGCAGGCGGGCGTGAAAGACTAAACGAATCGTGTCGGCCTCGCCAGACTCACCTCCTCCTCAGCCGACCGGCATCTCCACGACCTTCCGCCGCCGGCGGCGGGCAGCACACAGCCGCACGCTCTCACGAATCCTCCCTTCCAGGAAAGCGCGCAGGGATCAGGGCCGGCTCGCTCCGGGCGAGAGTCACCCGGCGACGGCAGACAACCAGGCTGCGTCTGAGGCTGAGGCTGCGGCAGCTCGCGCGAGGCCCAGCTATAGGTTCGGCCCCGGAACCCGGGCCGCAATTTATAGGCGGCGGCCCGCCACCCTCCAGACCAACCCAGCCTGGTCTGGGCCTTCCAGGCCACGGCGAAACCCCCCGAGCCTACCCGGCGCAACTCGGCCGAGCGGCGATACCCGCTCCGCCTTTACGGCGACATTGATTCGTTCGTCCAGACTGGGGCTGCAGTCGGCGACCGGGGGGCCCGGCCGCAGTCACGTGACTGGGCGTGCAAGCGTGGCAGCGGGCTTTACCTGGCGCCGCGCGGCGGGCCGTGAACTTCCCACGCCAGCGCTCTCGCTGGAGCTCCAGCGCCAGGCAGGCGCCGGTTGACGCGACTAGCCCGGTTGTTGCATCCTGTCCTGACCGGTCGTTTGTGGCAGTATATTCCAAACTCGCGTCGCCCACAAACCCCGACCGTACGGCCAGGCTCGGGCTTCCGAGCCACACACAGGTTTAGGCCGGCTCTTCCCGGCGATACTTTCGATACTTCAAACCTTGAACGTTGGAAAACAGTTTGGCAGGAAACCAAACAAAGGGATGCGGGATGCGAAGGGAAGGGAAGGGAAGGGAAAGGGAGGGAAGGGAAGGGAAAGGAAGGGAGTAGTGAAAATAACGAGAAACCGTTATGGATAGCATATGCTAGCTCTTTCATCGTGTGGCTGTGGCGCGCCGCTAATGAGCGTGGAAGCGGACATCACGCTAAGGATAACAAATCCATGGAGCTGCTCAGCTCTTTGTTAGCGAGCTCCTCTTTGAGCGACCGGGCCAGTTCCTTTCTCAGAGCCTCCCTTTTCCTGTTGGCCTGCAAAAGCGAAGTCGGCGGTGTCGGGAGGCCGGAATGTGGAGGCTAGGTGGAAAGGGGTGATGGGCTGTGAAAGCACTTGTTACCTCTATGTCTTCAGGGCAAGGTTTGGCAAATAGTTTTGTGCGGTGCATAGATGGCGTGAGCCGCAAGTTGTCCTTGTCGCCTTCCAGGCCAGCCACCTTCTTCTCTCTCATGGCTGCCTCATCAAATTCTTACTATCACTTTACATGGACTCTCTCAAGACAAGCAATCCATTCCACTATGGGAAGCTATGCTTCAGATTAGAATTTACCTTTTTTCTGGGCAATAATTCTATCCCTCTGTTTCTTCAGATATTGCCGACGAGTTATAACTCTGAGACTGTTCTCCTGCATGCATTACAGATTAACTTATTAGGTTGTTATCTTTTTACTGTAGATTAAGATAATTCAAAGGGTGTATATTATTACCTGTGACTCTATATCTTGTGTAAGCCAGGGATATTCTATTGTTGTACTTGCAGCACTGTGCATACCCACAAAATTGATTGTGAACACAGACTTTAAGTATTGAACCATGACTAAATCATGAAGTAAGTGTCAAAATGAGTACAAGAATGTACACTTGATAAGCAATTTTACTTTGCTTCAATTGTTGTGATATCATGGGCTTCTTCAATAAGCTCTATATTTTCTCTTCGACAACAAAATTCTCCATTGCCACACAATCCGGGCTCCTCTCGGCCACAATCCCTATTGTACACAAAATGCAGCATGAGTGGATTTGATAGGTATCAGTTGAAAGAAACCTCATATAATCGAGATCATTTTACTTTATCTTTCTCCTTGTAAGTTGTTCTGGAGCTTCAATGATGTTGTCTGGTTCTTTTTCTAGTTCTTCGGCTTTTTCATCAATTTCTTCAAGTTCTGTTTGTTCAGCACAATAATCTGTGCTGAATTTGTTAACTGTAGCCTTACACCCCATCCTAGGTGGGGTGGAGTTTTCTTCTACATCAGGATCAATGACAATTGTTAGTAGTTTTTTGTTTGATTTCAATTGAGGTTCGTTTGGACTCAACTCCCTTGAGATGTCACCTAAACTCTTAGGCCTCACTTCTATGTTCCTATAAGTAGTTATAGGAATGATTGGTTCAGATCTATTTGATTCGAGTAGGCATTGTCCTTCGTTTAGATCACATGAACAATATTCTAATGCACATCCTTCGGCCATACAATTCGTTGAAAATTTTCTACATCGAATACCATTCATGCAACATTTATTGTTCCCATGTGGAGCGATTATGGTATTTTGTCCCTGTTGCGAACTAGAAGTGGATCCACTCACTTCTTGGCCTAACTTTTTACGTTCCTCGTCACTTGCAATTGACCTATATTTTGAAATTGTAATTATGTCACAGAAAATGGTAATATGCTATGGTTTAAATAAAATACTTGGACTCTTATGCAACTTACAAATTGATTGCTGTCTCTAATTGAGCTTGTTCTGCATCTTTTACCTAGAGATCACCCATTACAAGAAGTTAAAATAATTTATAAATAATTCATTGAGTTTTTGATAGATTTCTAGTCTATGAAGATATCTCACAAACCTTATTTTGCTCTTCAAATGTGCGAAGAGACAAATAGATAGCTTTATCAAATTCACTTTTTTGGGCTTCACTCAATTCTACATAGTTTTACAATAAAACCCTGTGTTCAAAGTTAGTTCAAGAAATAAGGTTGTACATGTAGAAAAATGCTATGATCCGCTTGCAAGAAAATTTCTTATCCTACCCCGATGCAAATCCTTTTCAAATAAATATTCCTCCTTCGATAGACGTAAAACCTCTTCCAACTCCCTAGCATGTAATCGTGGATTTTGCAAAGCATGGATGGTTGCGATTGCATTATCAATTGCGTACTTTGATCTATCTCCATGTAATCGCTCAAGTTGTTCAAGAGCTAATACTTGATTTAAAAGTTGAGCATTTCTTTTTATCATCATTTCCTATTGTGAGCCATATGTCATTATGCAATTGAGATTATGTGTGAAATGTACATTCAGTGTCAGAATTAAATATTGTAGTACCTTAAATAAAACAAAATCTTCCACTGTTAGAATGGATGTTACAACTATACTATAAAAATCCAGCTGTAATTGTCTGCATGTACAAATTTGGTTATTCTTGCACATTGCATTTTCTTCATTTTAAAACAAAACTCACGAAGTTATTTTTAGACAAGAGGAGACATTACCTTGCAAGCATTTCAACAAATTGATGTATTGGAACTCCTAAATGAGTAACAAAGTCACATATGAGGCCATCAACTAACTGCTTGAAGTTTTCATGAGCCTAACCAAAAACAAAAGCATATGCACATTGTGTGAAGATATTTCTGACCAGTCCATTTATCCAAATACTTGCGATACATTTGAGAACGACATAATATGAAATGGACGGATGAAAAATAAGAAAGCTGATACTTACAATATTATACTCAGGCTTGTTTTCTTCAGAACTATCAAACATGCTGCAATTTTCGTCTATGAAATTTAAGAGTGGTAATGAATATGTAGGACTATGCAAGAATTTATGCACTGCAATTTCCATGGATTGTGTATTTTCATCATTTTGTAAGGCTCTCTCTATATCTTTATCCATATTATTGGGATTCTTACCGGAAGCAACTAGCTCACGCTTTAAGGCTAGAGATGGATCTAAAAGCATTATGCTTTTCAGATAATAAGCAACCCTAGAGAGAGAACATTGCATTCCCTACATTTTCGGATAAATATAAATGCTACTGATTAACCTCATTAGGTGTCAAGGAGCCCATTTGTCCCCCCAAGAGTGGTGAGTGGTGCGCTCAAGGCAGCACATGGGTGCTTTTGCCTGGACATGGGCGCGGTTTGCTCAGATGGCCAGTCGACATCAGCCCTTGCCACGACAACAGGGTGTTTTTCTCCGGTGCCACCAACCGGTTGCCTTCCCCGACCACCACCTATCTGTGAGACTCGGGAAGGACATCATCTGAAACACGAAAGACCTTCCGAGCAGAATCTCCTACTCTCGACACACCCAGTTCCTCTCCAGCAGTAACTCTCCGGTACCATTGAGTTGTTGTCGGTTTCATCAAATCCGATCGTGACAAGCTCGTCCAGTCTGCAAGCCGTGAACGGAACTGCTACATCTTCAGCAGCTGTCTGACCCCAGAATTGTGATAGCGATGGCCTGGCTGAGCCCAGTGATTGGCAGTTCACACTACTCGGCAATTCTCCATAGAGCGACTGCCGTGATGCTGCAGCTCGTTTCTCCTTGGGACGCCTGGGTGGATAACGTAGCAACCACCCGAGCTGGGCCTCGCGGCTCTGGCCTGAACACGGAGGAAGGTGCGACCTCTAGTGCTCGCGCTCCCCACCCGCTCAAATAGAGACAACCTAGGGTTTACGCCATCTCCCCAGCCGTGAACTTGACAAGGAGAAAAAAAACTTTAAGAAGTGCATTCCCTATCATACAAGATTGATTTACAGCCTACAAAGCCTTTATTAGAAATATGGTTTTTAATCCTCCAAACCTTTATTAGGCCACATATTAGGACAGATGTCTTGAGGACCATTACCCAGAGGGAAAAACTCAAAGGTTAGGGCACATTGAGTTGCAGCCAATTTCCCCATCATCTTCATAGGACAGTACTTGTTCAAAAGTTTGATTCTCACATAAGTTAGACATCCATAGCAATCATCCTTTACGGTAGGGTAATATATATCACTGAGACCAAAACAATGAGCAGTAATTTGCATGAAAGACGTTTGAGATACATAGCGCACTGGCCATGCTTGAGATGCTAACTCAATTGCTTCTTGAGTATTAGATTTTATTTCCTGCCATGTGTACAATAAAACAGACTTCTCACTGCATTCATGTTGATAGAGACTACGTCCTAGCCTTGGATTTTCTATTGGTGCTACAACTTTGGAAGAATGAAATTGGAAAACACATATCAGAATTAAACAACAATAAAAATACGAAACTTTTGGGTAACAATGATCCATCAAATCCGTCACTTGGTGTCTTATCCACACTATTGTGGATCCACACTTATCCACACTATATGGATAAATTGAAAAAAATAAAAATACACGGATTAAATAAAATGAACAGAAACGTTATTTTTTTTATATCAATAGACAAACATAATGATCGCAAAATGATGTGGAGTTATGTTGATATATATTAATGAGTTTTTTTATTCCTCTAATAAAGCATAAAGATACAAAGTTAGTTGTCTGAAATATTCTTAAAAAAGTAAAATATTATCTTACAACAACTATGACCAGGTATATTCTTTAAGTACTTTTCAATAAATGACTACAATATTGAATGAAGTAAGTTTTAAATAAGTTTGCATATAATGCAACATTATTTGGATAAGATAACAAATTGCTGTACACCAGAGTTAATGAGGATGGCATTGCTGCTTGGGATCTTGCCATATGTTCTATGAAAAACCTAAAGATCTCCCTTTATAATATTTTATATCTCACCAGACTGAGTTCTCTTATGCCAAATTGGATGTTGGAAGGCCTTTGATACCAGATGCGAGAGAAGGAGTTTCATGACATCTAGATATATTATATCCCGGTTGCTACCTTTAACTCACCTAGAAAGCGCCTGGGTGTGTGGAACTTGTGATACCGGGAAATTTGGTGGCTGGAACCAGGCATGCTGCTTGAAACATCTTCCATCCACGCTTGATCCAATTTTGTAGCACCATGATGGCCACGAAACGTGAGCAGAATGGCGCGAGAGTGACAACAAAACCCATCGCCCCGCCAATGAGCACTGCCGGAAGTGCCAGGCCAAGAGACTCTCCTGTTGCGCCCGGGGAGACAGCCTGCTGGAGGACAGCAAGTGTTGTTTCACAGGGGCATGCCGAGGAGGGGGTTATCGGCGAGCAGCCGGCAGATAGGGGTAGTCCACATAGCCATGGTTGCCTCCATATCTGGAAACAGGGAAGGTTTTCAGGTCGATCCTTACTGCACACATTGTCGGGCATGGTATAAGATTGCGTGCGACATCTACATAAACGACTTTGTTGCGAGACGGAAAGAACTTGTCTGGTACGGGGAGACTAGGTGGCTTCCTCACAAGTCTACGGCAAAAACAGGAGAAGTAAGATTTGCGAAGTAAAAAGTCGAGCGTTCCCAACACGACAAGAGATAGTTGGATGAGCAGACTTTGCCGTGACATAAAATACGAAACACAACCATAGATACGGTTGTTGGTGAGCTGCATGCCCTGCAAGTGGTGATGTTGGCAATCGCATTGGGAGCCACACCAGCCAGTACAATGTTCCGCAAATTCAAGCTTCGCCGAAATGGTATTGCACCCAAGGAATTCGGGATGCGGCCCGTCAGCTGATCGTTCCCCAGAGCAAGTTGTTCCAGAGCGGCATATTTCCTAACCTGTCCGGTATGGCCCTTGTGAGTTTGTTGTCGGATGAAAATCGCACCTTGGGGACTGAGCCCAGCGAGTCTGGATCAGACTCGCTGTCCGGTATCACTCGTTGGCAGATTGATTCCTTTGCTAAGTTGCATCTTCGAAGCCCTTTCATACCGGGTGTGGGGCACAGATTTTCAGAACCAGAAATGCCTCATGCAGCTGGAGAAACATCGTTGCTTCCACCTGCCGGGCAGGTGCACTATCCGTGTACTTGATATGGAGCCAGTCTTCAAGACGTACTCGGTAAGAATCCCTTTGATCAGGACGGCAAGTGTCCCCGGGGTGGGGCCGGTGCACTACTGTACATCTGCCAGTACGAGGGTCCACAACTTTCCTCTTCGACCCATCCAGATTCTCAATCCGACATCCCAGTCCAGTCAGGAATTGTACCAGCTTGCTCCATTTGAGAGTGCCCTTGACTTTCCTGCATGGAATGTCTCGAATTGATATATCAGCCTTCTTAACTGGTCGAAAAACAGGAGGCACTTCATCACATTTTGATTCCTCGCCACCACCGATGGAAGCAGGCGTAAATTTTGATTCCTCACCCCTGATGGACGCAGGTGTAGACACCTGTGAACAACTATCTCCACCACCACTGGCAGGTGTAGATACCTTTGCACAACTATCTGCACCGATGAAAGTAGTTGTAGATACCTCCGAACTTTCATCTGTTACCCCAAAGTCTGATATTTCGGAGTGTTCCCGTGTCTTGATCTTGAACAGGAAGCGGTACATATTTTTCTACCCTTCCATCCCCGACCTCCCAAAACAAACCTGGGTCCACAGCTGTTACTTTGGCAACAGTCCGATCTTCCACTGTATCAGCCTGTACCCTGTGTTGGACAGCCAGGGCCTTTTTTTCCTTCTTAGCAACGTCCTTTCTATGTTGGTACCGTCGAACCGCTTGCAAAGGCAGTAGAGAGTATTCATGCTTCTTGAACTCTGGGCGGATGATTCCGTGATACAGAAGGGTATATTTGGTCTTGAAAGCCTCAAACATCTCAGCAGTCAATTCCTTGGATTCGGAAGCCAGCAGCGGAAGCCGCATGAAGGAGGGCAGATTTGCCCGACGAATCTGTCTCTCTTACCAGCGAGGTCTCCAGCAAGAGACCTTTCGTGGGAAGCGAAACCGGCTTGCCTTTGCCCAACAAGACTTCAAGATCATCCGAGGTGGATACCACCACTCCAGAAGTTGGATCAAATTTGTATCTCCGAATAGCAGCCTTGATCTCCTTCTCGTTAGCCACAAAAAGTCCCGCATGAAGTAGCACTTCCATAACCCTGAACCTGGTGCTCAGCTCGTCAATTACTGCTATGACTTCCACCTGCACATCCTCCATCTGCACCGTGAACTCACTGGCTCGGCGGAAGTCTGAAAACAACCCTTCCTCGATCGGTAAGGGTAAAATGGAAAGGAGTGCTTGTTCTGAGCCGAAGTTCTTGGTCAGCTGGAAAGATGACCAACTACGGCAGAGCCTGCAGCTCATCCAGCTTCCCTATGGTTGCAGTTGTTAGATGAAAGGTTTAGAGAATTGAGGTCAAGCCAGATCACCTAAAGCAGATGGTATCGCACCACTAAAACCATTGCTGGACAGGTCGAAATACTTGGTGCTTGGTTGAACTACCTCCTCCAGGTTGCCTTTCCAAATGAGCTCAGACTAAGAGGGACATACCCAGACGGGGAAACATTTAAGTCACATTCAATGAAACCTCGGAGCGATGACAGGTTCTGATGAATGTGTGCTGAAAAGCTGTTAGCTAGGTTTAGGAAAGAGATTAAAACAGGAGGTTATGGTGTCAAGATGGTACCAGACAGAAATCATGAGACCCGAATCTAAGGGATTGGCAGCTAAAATGTTCAAGGCTTTGTAGAAAAAGTATACCTCTCTTTATCATGGAATCATCCGCCCAGAGTTCAAGAAGCTCATGTATGTGCAACTGAACGACAATGCGTGGACAGGCTCCATTCCAGACTACCCCTTCACTTCCCCTGGCTGGCTGATCATCCCCAAGCTTGTTGTGCTGTGATTGGCTGATCGCGATCCTTGTTGTCGAATCGTGAGACCCGATTGAGCCCGAACACGGGCTTGAATGCAAGGCCTGCACATCGATACCCGAAGACGACCCGCATACCCATGTCGTCACGAAGAACGACCGTCCTCCGCTTTTGGACGGGGAGTCCACAGCGTGGAGAGACCGACCACCGACCTCTAATGATCGTGGTCCGCTTTATCCATGCATAAACATGCCCCATGCCCAACCGCGCGCTTGCGCCTCGTCCTCACCGTGCGATCCCGTTCTAGCAAAAAGTCTCTCCACTGCTGAGGAAGTGGCGCGAGCAGGCGGCAGGACGGCTGAGTCGGCCTAAATGGCGAAGAGCTCATGAGTTGGACCTATCCACCATGGGTTTAAATCCCATACCTCACCTTAAGGTTCTAAGGGATGGGTTTAATATATAATGAATATTGGATTAACTTATTTATAAAACTTTAGAGAATTTCGAAGTTAAGCCACCCTGCATGGATTCAAATTGTGTGATTCATATTTTCCTTGAGAAATATTTACCTTCTCAATAAATGAAGAACCATTCAAAATATAATTGAGATTTATTTTCCTCCTATCTTCTTGACAAATGAAGAACCATATATTTTAAGTTTGAGAAAGAAAACTGGCTTCTGATGTAGGATCTTTTTTGTCTCGCCCACAAAAAGGACCCTTGTTAAAAGGTCCTTTGGGACTGCACGAAATATAATCTTTACTCGTAATAAAGCAATGAAGCACTGGTGAAAGGCTCTCACAAAATATGATTTCTGCTCGCAATGAAGTACGTTGTAAGGTTTTCTAAGGGCTCTACTAGGTTGGTGCAAAGCTCTCACGAAATATGATTTCTACTCGCAATGAAGTACGTTGTGAGGCTTTCTAAGGGCTCTACTAAGTTATCCTTCCGCAAAGCTCTCACGAAATATGATTTTTACTCGCAATGAAGTACGTTGTGAGGCTTTCTAAGGGCTCTACTAGGTTGGTGCAAAGCTCTCACGAAATATGATTTCTACTAGCGGTAATCGTTGTGAGGCTTTCTAAGGGCTCTACTAAGTTATCCTTCCGCAAAGCTCTCACGAAATATGATTTTTACTCGCAATGAAGTACGTTGTGAGGCTTTCTAAGGGCTCTACTAGGTTATCCCTCCGCTCTTATGAGATCCATTAGGGTCCTTTCGATTAAGTGACATGCAAATGTTCAATCTATTCACAATTTAGAAAACATTTGAGTGCTACCTAGGTACTAAAAATATCTAAACTTGCATTGCATAATGATGTTATTCGAGAAAGGGATATTTTATTGAAGTGAAAAAATGATGGGAAGAGCCCATCCAAGAGGGGACAACCAAAGGGGACCCCGAGGGTCGAGGTGGAGAGGAGCAACTGAGCTCCCTACCTAAAGTCACCTGCTGCACCCACAATGTCATATGCAGGAAGAAGAAATGGCCTGCAAACCACGGAGGTAGAGGAAGATGCATCACCTACTGTCGCCGCATTGTGGAGGATGGCCGTTGAGAGCGCCCGTTGAAAGGCAATTAAAACCCATTGTCGGAAGTATGCTGTGAAGTAGGAGAGGGTCAACCCCGTACCGTGCCTGCGCACATGGTAAGATTTGGCACAGGACTTGACAAATTTGTCAAAGTCCTCATCCATTACCATACGTTTCTAGTGCAAGCGGAATAAAGAGGTGGCCCGCTTGCATCCTGCTATATTTGCGGACCTTGAGATGGCCCGCTTGCATCCTGCTATATTTGTGGACCTTGAGATGGCCCGCTTGCATCTTGCTACATTTGCGGAGCTTGAGAGCCGTTGTTCCGGCAGCAGCCCAACCTGGCCAGTTAGTGATGACCTGAGCGAAGATGTGTCACGTGAAGGATCAATAACCACTACATCCATCTGCCACCGAAACCTGGTTGCTACGGACAAGGTACAGGTCAGCCCTGAGTGAACGACATGTACGGAGAGTATACCTCGCTCCCTCTAGGCCTTGTAGCCGCTTTCGCGAGTGATGGCGAACATGATATCGCGGATGGCATCGTGGGTGGCAATACGATGACCATGGGGACAACGAGCAAGGTGTATTCCAGAATCATCGAGGGTAGAGCTACACTCGCAAGTAAGGAGCGAAGAAGCCATAGGCTGGAGCAAGCCAAGACGGAATCGCATCGCAGTGAAGGTGGTTGGTGCGATATGAAACCCCGTATGCATGGATGTGAAACCCCGTATGCATGGGCGAGCCAATAGCCAAGCACCTGCACCCTTCCCAAAACAAGAGCGAGCCGGGCTCTTGTGGTCTTGGGATGGAGGGGTCCAGTAGGACAAACAGGAAAGCTTGGCCGGGTTGCTTCTCGAATGGGATGGAGGTCCAGATGGGACAACAGAAAGCTTGGCGAATTGTACTGAGCAGGATGCTGCAACCCCGAAACCAAGGATGCCTGCAACCCCCAAAAACCAGGATGCCTGCAACCCGCTGAAACCAGGGATGCCTGCAACCCCCTAAAACCAGGGATGCCTGCAACCCCCTAAAACCAGGGATGCCCTGCAACCCCCTATAACCAGCGATGATAAATGTCATGATGTTATTCTTATGGGTACACAGTTGCCTATTCACTCATTGTCATGATGATATTATTCTTATGGGTACACAGTTGCCTATTCACTCATTGTCATGATGATGTTATTCTTATGGGTACACAGTTGCCGATTCACTCAGTTATCTGCCTTTCAAGCTCTTGAGGTTCGGGTCGGGCTCATGGGAGCCAGCCGTATGGTGTGGTCGTACGAAGTACATAACTGCCTTTCGAGCTCGTGAGGTTTGGGTCGGGCTCATGGGCCTGCGTCTCAATCTCCGAGGCAATCACTGCTTCGCGCGTGTGAAGGCTGGCGTGGCATGCCATGCCTCGCCCATCACGATGCTCTCTCATCGTGGTATACTTTAAACGCGCGCACCATGTACAGGTCCATACAGGATGTCACTGCCGTATTTTGCCCAGCACGGCACAACCCCTAGTATACGCACCCACCACAACGAGGTTGTGATGTAAACCAACCATGCTTGATTTTAGAACCGTGCGCGAGTATGAACTGAGCGCGGGTGTCTTAAACAAACCATCCCAAAGACAAAGCAGTTAACCTAAACCAAGCACCCAAAGACAAACAGATTAACCTAAACCAAGCACCCAAAGACAAACACATTAACCTAAACCAAGCATTCGGCGCCAAGCGTGCTCCGTCCATGGAGTGTCCGCTGAAGGTGCAATTTTGTGGCTTGGTCAATTTCGCACGAGAATCTAACTTGGCGGTTTTGAAGGATTTGAAGATTGCCTACATTCCATGGAATAGAGTAGAAGATTTCATTTCGGTGAAGGCTTCAAATGTGCTGCAAGTTTCTATCGGAAGGATTCAAAGACTCAAAATTCACTACCACCACCAATTGTGCCGTCCTTAGACACCGCAATCACATATATCGTACTTTCGCAACTTCCAAGTTCTCTACACTAATTTCCACGACCATTTGGGTTTCTGGCTTGGTGGCCTCTGTCCATGTGCTTTCTTTGCCTTAAGTTGAAGCCAAATCTTGGTATTTGTGTGTGTTTCTATGTAGGTATTGGTGTTCATATGGACGGAGGATTTCATGCTACCACACCCAAGAATGTGCGCATGAAGACCGGATGTATGGCCAATTTTGTTGTGAAGCGATTGCGCTTATTCCTGAAGTTGCTCAAATCCTTCTTCATGAAGAGGCGACGAGATCGAGCAGTGATATCCGTCATGGTCCGAGTATGTGGGACACCCTAAATTGTCTAGAGCTCCTTGGATCTCGAAGAGAAAAAGGATTGGGTTAAACATTGTCTTTATTGCAAGGTATCGTGTCGGAGATTATGCGTCGGCATGTTGCGATTGTGTCGAGAAGATGAGTCACTACATAGGACATGAGCGTGGTGGTGACGTCGAGATGACTACATGCGGAGGATGTGTTGAACATGAAGCGACAAGTGGAAGCGGGTGAGTGGAAACTAGACCACGATGATGTAAAGTCCACGAGATGTGGCTCAAAGTGAATCTTGACCTTATCTTCCATAGATCGAACTGGTGAACCTTTTGTTTTAGGGTTGCAAACTCCTTTCATGCGGCATATGTT
Organism: Anthoceros angustus; assembly: GCA_010909165.1. Lineage (NCBI taxonomy): Eukaryota > Viridiplantae > Streptophyta > Anthocerotopsida > Anthocerotales > Anthocerotaceae > Anthoceros > Anthoceros angustus. The sequence goes on from MU008203.1 coordinate 175,885, forward strand.
CATCAAGCATGGTAACAATAGTGTGTTAGCCATGGACGCCACATTTGGTATGAACAAGTATAGGTACCACTTATTTACGGTGATGGTTTTGATCAACACCTTAATGGTATTCCAGCTTGGGCACTAACACGGAGGCTACTATACTTTCTTTGGTATCATGGTTGACGCCACTCAGGCATGTCGCTCTTACAACATGTGCAACATGGGTCCCTAGTTGCTTCTAGTTGATGATTGTTTTAGCGAGATAGGTGCCTTTAAAGCGGTATGGGGCCAACATACATGTTGTGTTGTGTCTATGGCATGTAAGGAAGGCTGGCGTGAACCTTTTAAAGAAGGTAAAGTGCATTATTGCAAGGAAGAAGATTTGGGCAGCTCTTGCGGAGATCATGTATGTCAGAGGCCATAATACGCAAGATGGTACAGTCGCATGGGGTAAGGTATTGTTAGAGTTCTTCTACAAGGAGTGGCATGGAAGTCAACCAGCCTTTGTTGAGTATTTCAAGAAGCAGTGGGGTGACTCTATAGGTATTATTCTTTGCCCAAAGTGCACTAGTTTCTTTGTGCGGTAAGGGTTGCTTGAATGGATGTTTACATGGTGTCGGCTGTGTGTAATAATGTTTCGCATTTCGTTATGCCGGACATGTGGTTGAAGAAGCTGAGGATGTTTCCCCACCGGACAAGATACCACGCTCACGGAGGCCTTTCATCGATTCTTGAAGGAAAGAGTATCTTTTACCAAGGCTGCGTTGCGGAAGGCGTATGGATTGGCTTCTTCATCAACTTGTGAGCAGGTAGCACTTCACGGTACCTTGATTTCACCAAGAGGGGTTACAAGGAATTTAAAACTCGAGAAGGTATATGAGCATGTTTTGTCCATGAGCACCATCGAACAGTCATATTCCGTCTGTAGTTGGGTCTCTTGCATATTGCATGTCCTCGAGGATAGTGACAAGGTTTACGTCATTGAGGCACATTCTCCATGGGCATTTTGTACTTGTGGGATGGGGCGAGAAAGGATTCATTTGCAACATGTTGTGAAGGTGCAACGGTATGTGGTATATTTGAACATACTTCGATTATTGCGCCTTGCTTGGTGTACCAATGGATCTTATGTTCGGGCACAAGAAGAAGGAAGAACATTACGACCTAAATCTTGTTCGAGAATGAGATATCACATGATAATCATGTTCGTGATACAACGGCAATCTGTCAATCTTGTCGCACATCTTCCCATCAACCTGTAGCTTGGAGGAGTTGAAGTCAAACGACGCCGAGACTTGGATGCAATCATGGGGTATTCCAAGCATTGTGGAAGCCAAGCTCGCTATTTTGTTTGAGGTCTGCAATAATGGAACAAGCACAACATCGTATTAGGGAAGTTGCATTTCGGTGGGCGAGGCCTCAAGCGATAAACCGGTATTAGAGGAGTTTGTTCAATGACGGGACCAACCGTTAGTGCGTTCAAGGGCATTGAAGAACGCTCAAGACCAAGAAGAAAAAGTGATTACTTTGTGACACCTTTAGGCTAAGGGCTGAAGAATTTTGCAATCGAGGGCTGAAAAATTTTGCAATCGAGGGCTGAAAAATTTTGCAATCGAGGGCTGAAAAATTTTGCAATCGAGGGCTAAGAATTTTGCAATCGAGGCTAAGAATTTTGCAATCGAGGCTGAGGAATTGCAATCGAGGGCTGAGGAATTGCAATCGAGTGAGGCTGCAAAATTTGGAGGAATTTGTTCAGACTGTTTCTGACCTTGTATAGCCTGGACTCCTTTACTAGGATGTTTTACAAATTAGTACAATAATGAAGGCTACTGTATGGCTAGAAGGCTACTGTATGGCTAGAAGGCTACTGTATGGCTAGAAGGCTACTGTATGGCAATTTCCTACCTGAACAATTCTGATTCAAAAATACGTCCCATCCACGATGTCCCCTGCCTTTGCTAGTTGTCCTCCCTCACTTTGGTGAACAGACATCAAGACTCCAACCGGCAGGTTTACCGAGGTCACGAGTACCTGAGATAGCTGTGGGGCTGGCCAAGTGCATCTCCAGTTGTGACTTATACGAGCCTGCCCTCCAAGCAGCTTTACCTGCATCATTTCTAGGGGCCCCTGCAAAGATGAACCTACAAAAACACTTCCTCCCGCACAACAGTCCGTCTGCTTCCAACAGTACATACTAGCGATGCTGTTTATCGCTGCCATACTCGGCTCATCACCCAGCTCTGCATTTGACCCCCAGAACTTGCCATCCACCGGGAATGGAGCCGATCACACATCACTCATCAGAATTTGAGTGGCAGAAGAGCCATCGACGACCGCGGCGTCCCAACCCGCCACATCCCCACCTCCCCGCCTGCGGCCTCCCAAGGCCGCCCAGCCTGTGGCCTCCCAGCCTCCCCCGCCCGCGCCCCCGCCTCCCAGCCTCCCCGCCTGCGGCCTCCCCGCCCCGCGGCCTCCCAGCCTGGCCTCCCAGCCTCCCAGCCCGCCCAGCCTCCCCCGCCCGCGGCGTCCCAGCCTCCCCGCCTGCGGCCTCCCAGCCCCGCCTGCGGCCTCCCAGCCTGCCCCCCCCGCCTGCGGCCTCCCCGCCTGCGGCCTCAGCCCGCCCCGCGGCCTCCCAGCACCCCTCCACCCGCCCTCCCTCCCTCCCCGCGCCCCGCCCTCCCTCCCGTCCTCGCGCCCCGCGCCTCCCGTCCTCGCGTCCTCCCAGATCGCTCCTGCCTTCCGTTTTGAGACACCCGCGCTCAGTTCATACTCTCGCGCACGGTTCTAAAGTCAAGCATGGTTGGTTTACATCACAACCTCGTTGTGGTGGGTGCGTATACTGGGGTTGTGCCGTGCTGGGCAAAATACGGCAGTGACGTCCTGTATGGACCTGTACATGGTGTTGCGTTTAAAGTATACCACGATGAGAGAGCATCGTGATGGGCGAGGCATGGCATGCCACGCCAGCCTTCACACGCGCGAAGCATTCATTGCTTCGGAGATTGAGACGCAGGCGGGCTCATGGGAGCCAGCCCGGATTGTGTGGTCGTACAAAGTACCTGGGCATCCTGCCACAAGTCTGTTGTTAGACTCATCTTCCGGCAGCGGTTCCTGAACGATGGTCACAGTATGGCAACCGGACCCGTTGTGGACCCAACAAAGTGGTGTATGTACAGGGATTCTACTAGGAGCTCCCGCTCACCTCACTTTAGGGAGTCAACCCCTGGCAAACAAAGCCTCCAGGTGCTGCAGTGTGAGGAGCCCAGCAATTCCACTTCCGATGAAATGTGTGCGTGGGGACGGGTTTTCCAACGATGGTCGTCGCCAGGAGCAGGAGCACTTGTGGCAACAATTTTTTCTGGACCCTTCCATGTGGTGGGACAACAGACGAGACAAGAAGAGCTCGCGTTCGCCTGACTTCCGGCGTAAGTGCTCCGGCGAGGTGCTGTGGTTAAACAGCATGTTTAAGCCAGCTTGGGTTGATGAGCAGCTCGTTTCCTTGGATATGCAGATGGGTGATGGTGCCTCTCCTTCCGAGTCCAGCTCTCCGGGTAAGCCTGAACCTGGTAGGCGTGCAGGGTCGGAAATAGGCGTCATTACGGCTGTAACCATGAGCACGTTATGTCAGCAGGGGAAGCTTTCTGAGGCCGTTAGAGCCCTGGAATCTCTGGCGCAGACGGACTCTGCTGTTTCTCAGTCTATGCTTTGCACTGTGCTGAAACTGTGTACAGCCAAGAAGGATTTCGTTGTCGGGCGACGGGTTCATGACCTCAGTGTCAAACTTGGGTTCGAGTCGAATGCGTACTTGGGGAACCATATCTTGCGCATGTATGCATGTGGAGGTAGGCTAGAGGAGGCCATGGATGTGTTCACCAAGGTGGTCAGACCGGATGCCTTCATGTGGTCTTCCATAATCTCGGCTTACGCTAAGCATGGGGAACCTACTGAGGCCGTACAACTGTACCATGAGATGCGCAGGTCAGGAGTGAAGGCGGATGCTCACGTCTTTGTAGCTGCCCTTCAAGCTTGTGCATTAGCAGCCGATTTGGAATCTGGCAGAAAAGTGCACTCTGATGTGGTGCAGAGTGGCATTGCTCCTGACTTGTTTGTCGGCAACGGCCTGGTGGACATGTATGCAAAATGTGGCGAACTGGAAAGTGCACGCCAGGTTTTTGACAGCATGGCCACAAAGGATGTGGTGACATGGACAGTGCTGATTGCTGGGTATTCCCAGCAAGGGCTCGGACATGAGGCACTTGTTGTGTATGGACAAATGGAGCAGGAGGGGCTCATTTTGGCTAACCATGTTACTTTTGCTTGCCTTCTGAAGGCCTGTGCAAGCACTGGTGCCTTACAGAAGGGCAGGCAGCTGCACTCACAGATTGTTGAAAGAGGACTGCTGGATAACGTTATGGTGGGCAACTGCCTGGTGGATATGTATGTAAAATGTGGTGAACTGCAAAACGCTCGCCAGGTTTTTGACAGCATGAACACGAAGGATGTGGTGACATGGACCACCCTCATAGCCGGGTATGCTGCGGAAGCTCTCGGCCAAGAGGTACTTGTTCTGTATGGACAAATGGAGCAGGAGGGCCTGATTTTGGCTAACCATGTTACTTTTGTTTGCCTTCTGAAGGCTTGTGCAGGCACTGGTGCCTTACAGAAGGGCAGGCAGCTGCACTCACAGATTGTCGAAAGAGGACTGCTGGATAACGTGTGGGCAACTGCCTGGTGGACATGTATGCAAAATGTGGTGAACTGGAAGATGCACGCCAGGTATTTGACAGCATGGTCACAAAGGATGTGGTGACATGGACCTCCCTGATTGCTGGTATGCACAGCAAGGGCTCGCCAAGAGGCGCTTGTGTGTATGGACAAATGGAGCAGGAGGCCATTTTGGCTAACCATGTTACTTTTGCTTGCCTTCTGAAGGCAAGCACTGGTGCCTTACAGAAGGGCAGGCAGCTGCACTACAGATTGTTGAAAGAGGACTGCTGGATAACATAGTGGTGGGCAACTGCCTGGTGGACATGTATGCAAAATGTGGTGAACTGAAGATGCACGCCAGGTTTTTGACAGCATGAACAAAGGATGTGGTGACATGGACCACCTGATAGCTGGGTATGCAGCAAGGACTCGCCAAGAGGTACTTGTTCTGTATGGACAAATGGAGCAGGAGGGCCTGATTTTGGCTAACCATGTTACTTTTGTTTGCCTTCTGAAGGCTTGTGCAGGCACTGGTGCCTTACAGAAGGGCAGGCAGCTGCACTCACAGATTGTCGAAAGAGGACTGCTGGTGGATAACGTAGTGTTGGGCAACTGCCTTGTGGACATGTATGGAAAATGTGGCGAACTGAAGGATGCACGCCAGGTATTTGACAGCATGGTCACAAAGGATGTGGTGACATGGACCTCCCTGATAGCCGCGTTTGCTGAGCAAGGGCTCTGCCAAGAGGCACTTATTGTGTATGGACAAATGGAGCAGGAGGGCCGGGTTTTTGCTAACCATGTTACTTTTGCTTGCCTTCTGAAGGCGTGTGCAAGCAGTGGTGCCTTACAGAAGGGCAGGCAGCTGCACTTACAGATTGTTGAAAGAGGACTGTTGGATAACATAGTGGTGGGCAACTCCCTGGTGGACATGTATGCGAAATGTGGTGAACTGGAAGATGCACGCCAAGTCTTTGACAGCATGAACACAAAGGATGTGGTGACGTGGACCACCCTGATAGCCGGGTATGCTGAGCAAGCTCTCGGCCAAGAGGTGCTTGTTTTGTATGGACAAATGGAGCAGGAAGGCTTGGTTCTGGCGAACCATGTTACTTTTGCTTGCCTTCTGAAGGCCTGTGCAAGCACTGGTGCCTTACAGAAAGGCAGGCAGCTGCACTCACAGATTGTTGAAAGAGGACTGCTGGGTAATGTAGTGGTGGGCAACTCCCTGGTGGACATGTATGCAAAATGTGGTGAACTGGAGGATGCACGCCAGGTTTTTGACAGCTTGGCTACAAAGGATGTGGTGACATGGAATGCCCTGATAGCTGGGTTTGCACAGCAAGGACTCGGCCAAGAGGCTCTTGCTTTGTATGGACAAATGGAGGAGGAGGGCCTAATTTTGCCCGATCATGTTACTTTTGCTTGCCTTCTGAAGGCCTGTGCAAGCACTGGTGGCTTACAGACGGGCAGGCAGCTGCACTCACAGATTGTGGAAAGAGGACTGCTGGATAACGTAGTGTTGGGCAACTCCCTGGTGGACATGTATGCAAAATGTGGTGAGCTGGAAGATGCACGCCAGGTTTTTGACAGCTTGACATCAAAGGATGTGGTGACGTGGAATGCCCTGATAGCTGGGTATGCACAGCAAGGACTCGGCCAAGATGCGCTTGTTGTGTACGGACAAATGGAGCAGGAGGGTCTGATTTTGGCTAACCACGTTACTTTTGCTTGCCTTCTGAAGGCCTGTGGGATCACTGGTGCCTTACAGAAGGGCAGGCAGCTGCACTCACAGATTGTGGAAAGAGGACTGCTGGATACTGTACTGGTGGGCAACGGCCTGGTGGATATGTATGCTAAGTGTGGTGAACTGAAAGCTGCACGCCAGGTTTTTGACAGCTTGGCCACAAAGGATGTGGTGACTTGGAATGCCCTGATATCCGGGTATGGTGCTAATGATGATGGTCACAGAGCACTAACTTGTTTTGAGGAGATGTTAGTTGCTGGTGTTCAGCCTGATGGTGCTACTTTCACTTGCCTTCTAGTAGCATGCAGTCATGAGGGACTGGTCCAAGAGGGTCGCCAGCACTTTGATTCCATGACTGAACAGCACGGCATCAAACCTACTGTTGAGCATTACAATAGCATGATTGATCTTCTTGGGCGTGCAGGCCATTTGGACGAGGCAGAGAAGGTGCTATTATTATATGAGGGCCAAAATAATGTTGTGGGCTTGACGTCTTTGTTAAATGCGTGCAAAAGTCACGGGGATGTGGAGAGGGCGATGTGGTGTTTTAAAAACATTGTTAAGCTGGAACCTCAAAACGCATCTGCGCATGTGCTCATGGCCAATGCCTACGCAGATGCAGGTAGGTGGACCGATGTAGACAGGATTGAAACTCAGAGAAAGGCAGCTGGAGCTAACAAGAAACCGGCCATGGCGAGTATTGAGGTGGAAAAGGAGGTACATACGTTTCTGGTTGGAGAAAAAAGAGAGGATATTGCGGTTACGGTAGAGAGCACGAATGCACGTCTGAAGCAGCAAGGAGGCCACGTACCCCACACAAATTTGGTGTTGAAGCCATTGTGTGAGAAGGAAAAGGAAGATGCGCTTTGTGGGCATGCTGAGAAGCTAGCTCTGGCGTTTGGTCTCTTGAACACTCCGAGCGGGACTCCTCTGGTGGTAACGAAGAATCTACGCATGTGCAGTGACTGCCACAGTTCCACGGAGGTCATGTCAAGGCTTGAACAGAGAAACATTGTTGTAAGGGATGGGTACCGTGTGCATCGATTCACTGCTGGTTCTTGCAGTTGCAAGGGTCGACCCTGAGAATGAAGAAGTAGCCAGTGCTCAAGTGTCTACTATGCCAGGGAATGTTGCTTTCGGGGGGAATGTGCTTGCCTAAATCCATCCCTGTCCAAAGTGAGACATGGACATGGATGGGTAATAATACTGATCCACCTCTCAAATACGAAGATATCAGACTTGGGTGGCGCCTGCCTCGTCTGGGGGCTTGCAATTTGGTAGGGTCACGGAGTTGGGCGAGCTCACTTGCGAGGGATGGGCAGCTGTAGGAGATCGGTGATGGGGGGTGCAGCCCTCAAGTTTGGCTCAGATCCCATGGAATCAGGGCTGAACTTGCCGGATTGAGCTTGCAGCCAGGGCAGGGAGCGCCCGACGAGGGCGTCCGCGGTTTGGTGGAGCTGGGGAGGCACTAACCCAGCAGATCAGACGCGAGGCTCTCCACAATCGAGTTCTCCATTTCTCGCACAATCTTAGGGTGGGAGATTAGCTGTCCATTGTTGCCCCAAACGCTATGACCTCGGATCGGCAGTCATGTCTGCTTCCAAGATGGTTTTTGTGGAGGCTTCCGAGAAGTGCGTCCTGCATCAGTTCCTCACTGCATGTTGGTGGTGCTCTTGACCCACACAATCACAATGCTACGCTCCTGTTACATGCCTCCTCCCCAGGTATCTTTGCATCACATGTTGGTCCCTCCTACATATCGGTCAGTGAAGCTTTGAATCAACGAACAAGTGTTTTTATGCACTTCGCTGATGACGCATGAAACATGCCCCGCTCTATGTAGCTTCAGTATGTGAGCATCACTGGTGATGTAGATTAACTGACAGACGTCAACGTGAGGAAGTCAAACCTTTGGTTACAATCCCGTTTGCTAGCCAGGTATGCTGCCCTCCCAGTCATATTCATGGACGTTGTCCTTGCTCATCTTTCTGTCCAAGGCTTCAACCATATCATCTGGAGAGCCCGGGTTCAAAAGTCTTTGCTTAGACATTTTCCTAACCTCGAGAAACATTTCATGATGATTAAGAAATGTAAGCATAACTTCCTTGTAGCACTCCTCGGGAGTGCTTATGCTAGGTAGCATCTCCTGCCACAGTGGCTTCAGGTCAGCGTTCTGTTCAGCGGCTTGACTCTGCCTCTTCGCTCCCTTCTTTCTCATGTACACTTTGACAGGTTGTCGAGGCGGTCTGTAGATCATGAATGGTTTGAAGGTCATGAAGTGCTGGGATATATTCCAAACGGGGGCTTTAGGAAACTGCGTCACTGTAGTCTCGATGTAGGCATCGTGCGGAAGAAATAGCTCACATACCCTGTCCCTGGCCGAATCACTAAACAAGGCGAGCCTGGCCAGCCTGCTTGCAAACTCGTTGGATGAATTTGCCTTGAACTTTGATATGAAGTCATCGAACTGCGACCTGGCATGCTTCATGTCTTTTTTCGCAAAAGCACCGGATCTGTCCACTATTGCCACTGCACCCTGGTCAACTAGTAGCGCGTACAAGAGGTCGAGCGCGGAGGACCACCTGAGTTGGGGTTGGGAGCCCTGGGCTCCAGAGCTGATGAAATCTCTCCGCGCAATGTGAATAGACCTTGGGCCGGGCCCCTTTTCCACCAAGTCCTTGCAAAGCTCAACCCCGCTTCTGTGATCGGAAAATTGTAACGCTATCTTGCATTTCCTGATCTTCACAACAGCAGATGCAACGCGGTCTCGAATGTGGAAGTACAAATTTCCGTAGAGGTCGTTGCGTGGAACATGAAACCGCTTGTCGCTCGTAACCTACAAGGTGGCAGCATTTCCATTTGTTAGGACTGTTTATAAGCTGAAGTAGTCTGTTGCACTTCGTGGAAGATACATGTGTCCAAATGAGAGGACATGGGAGCATACCATTACCTGGTGGATAGGCCAACCATATAAAGGTTCACGCCGTGTGGCCACGGCTGACCAGCCAGCACGTGGGTTGTCAATGGCTGACACCAGAGTTGGGTTGGGGAGGCAATGGTGGTAGGAGGATTGAGCTGCAAACGGCAGGAGGAGCCCCGACTCAGCAAACTTTTCCAGGGCAGAATAATGTGGTTCCAGCAGAAACCCATCGATTCCTTTGGCATCGTCACGTAGTCCGAGAACCGCTCCCCGACTTGCAGCCTTAGGTTCCATGCTTGAAAGTCCCATCAGAGTAAGGTGCTTATACAACTCAAGCCCATGGATTCTGACAGACAAGCTGGAACCCGAGCATGTAATCTGCTTTACAAATCCAAATAGAACATCACCGTTGTAAGCTGCACTGAGTTTCACCATGTCCTCTTGAATATCCAGTATGTGACGGTGAGGTTGGAATTGGGATGGTGGCGGTGGAACGCTGCTGCAAGGTAGGACGTTGGGAGTCGTGTTTAGAAGCTGTACGATGGTGTCCATGAGCAGCAAATATTGGCTCGGAGTCAATTCAGCAGAGTACCAGATGGCAATAACTGCATCCACGGCACTGAAGTCTGCAAGCTCACCAGATGCCATTTGCAGAAGTAGGGAGCATAAGATCAAGTTCCGTGCAAGGGCCTGACAATCAGGCGTCTGGACACGGATCTGTAATTCCCCTGCATATCCTGCATCAAGCTGGAAGAGAGTGTCAATCAGGTTGTTCAGATCAATCGTGTCCATGAGGAGTATCCGGAAAGGGCTCGGCATATCTCGATTATTTTTCATACCTGCCAGTACTCCAAAAGCAGGGACGCGATCCCAGAGAGTCACCGGACTAGGATGTGCCGTTCTCTTGTTCTCCTCAGCATGATCAAGCAGTGCCTTCATCGTCATCCGGTCACGTTCCAACGAATCCTGCAAAGCTCTCGCGCATTCATCCTCATGCACCAGTTTCCCGTGCGCTATCCGGCACTTCCTACTGCAATAAGCAACCAGCTCACAACGAGGGCACGAACTTGTGGCTGGCTTACGGCAACACTTGCTGTACTGTGGACTCAGGTTTGCACAGGGTAATCTCATAGGCGTCTCCAGAAACACGCCCGATCCGTAATGGACGACCCTGCCCGCATCACGGAGGTGCTTGAGGAACTCCGAGAAGAAGATGGCGGGGTATATCCCTTGCGACAAGCAGAGCTTCGCTATGGAGAGCAGAATCCTCCCAGTGCGTTGGCACCGAGCCTGCATTGCATGAAAGGGGTGCGAGGAATTCGAACCAGCCTGCACCTCTGCCCCTGGATCATCACCGGCAATGTCAGCCGCATCCGCAAAATCCCCGCCTAATTCCGCAACCAGCTGAGGAAAGCGCTCCAGAGACGCTGTCACCAGGGATTTGATCTTGAACGACGCTGGAAGGGGCTCAATAAGATCTGACAAGGCTGTCAAGTCCATCAATGGAACTGCCGTTTCCTTGAGCAAGGTCACCTTCCTGGAATATGAGTAGAGAATCTCCCCCCACGAAGTCTTGCTGCAATCCATTGGCGCTCACAAGAAAATGCCTCAGTCCCCTGAAGGAACGCTGAGCCCCGCTGTGCAACCTGCACCACGGCGCATCAATAGCCCAAGGCCAGGGCATCACGAAGAACGTCCCCCGGTTTTGGACAGGACATTCACTATTTACAACATACATGCCATGATCATGCGCTATGGTCCATGCCCCATGCCCCACGCCCCATGCTCAACCGCGCGGCTGGCTTCCACACCGTGCGGTCCCGTTTCTTAAGAATAACCATAAGTCATGCCCACTGGCCCACCGCTCACGCCGGGCTCGGGCACGGGGGATCGCCCGTCGCAAGTTTAAATAGTGCTGAAGGGTCTTCCAGAGTAGGTTTGTCAGTGGGGCTTATAAGCAGCGACCACATAGGGATCTACTGGAAGGAGGGCGACCTAGACCATGTGCACATCCAAGGAAACGAGCTGCTCGTCAGCCCAACCCACAGCACCTCGGCGAAACGGGGGTCGTAAATATCCCGTTTCGTTTTCACGGGAGTTCTCACTTGGCCGGTGCCGGTGTGGTACAAATGGTTTAGGCCACATGGACACACACATTTATAAGAACATCGTTATTAAGTATTCTGAGCTTGGATCGATATTTAGATGGGGTGCTTAAAGGGAATGGATGCCCTTGGTGCAAGTAGCTTAGGCATACCATGGTACAAGTTGTTAAGTATTAAGTCCGTTGACGGAAATCCGTCCTTAATGGACTTAAATAAAATTCTTCTTCTTCTTCTACACCATACAACAGGAGCTGAGCTGCTGACATGGCACTCTCAAAACCAGTCGCCCAGATGGATCACCTATAACTCCTAGAATGTCATAATCAGAGAGATGAGATAGCCTACACATTATTTATCTAGGATGCGTCCCGATCCGTCGTCGTCGTCCATAAGATAGCCCTTGCAAATGCCCATTGGAGGGCAATGGACTCTCTCTTTTAGAGGGGAATATTATGGACACCCACTTTTGAAGGGCAATATAGACACCCGCTTAGAACGATATGAAATAGAGAGAGTAGCTATTTCTTATCTTCTTGCAGTGGAACATGACTTGTTAAATATGTCAAAAGTCTTTAAGTTTTTAAGACAAGTGGGATGAAGAGGTGGCCCGCCTGCGACCCTCGCACTTATTAAAGTATAATAAGTGGCTGCGAAGTTTTTCAATAGACCCTATCTACTCTACTTAACAGATGGGATGTTTAACATTTTGCATTCGGTCTTCACCCATTATCCCTCGTACCTTCTTGGAGGGGAATGTACTTGCTTAACTCCATCTCTGTCCAAAGTGGAGACATGGACATGGATGGGTAATAATACCGTCCACCTCTCAAATACCAAGAGACTTGGTCAGAAATAAGCGGCGGATGCCTCGTCTGGAGGCTTGCAATCTGGCAGGCTCACGGAGTCGGACAGGGTCCCCTGCGAGGGATGGGCAGCTGTAGGATGCCAGGGATCGGGGGTGCAGGCCTCGAATTTGGCTCAGAACCCGTGGGATCGGAGCTGCGCTTGCCGGATTGAGCTTGCAGCTATGGCAGGGAGCGCCCGATGAGGGCGTCCGCGGTCCTGCGAGCTGGGAAGGCACAAACCAAGCAAACCCGACGCGGAGCTCTCCACGACTTATGAGTCCTCCATTTCTCGCACACCCTTTTACGGTTTCGCTTAGGGTTGGAAGATTAGCTGCCCACTGATTCCCCAACCGCTATGATATCGGATCGGCGGTTATGTATGCCCCCAAGAAAGACTTTGTAGAGGCTTACGAGAAGTGCGTTCTGCATCAGTTGCTCACTGTCTGTTGGTGGTGCTCTTGATCCACACCATCACAATGTTACGCTCGTGGTACTTGGCTCCTCCCGAGGTATCTTTGCGTCACATATTGGTCCATCGTACATATCTGGACAGTGAAGCTTTGAATCGAAGACGTGTTTTTATGCACTTTGCTGATGACACGTGAAACTTGTCCCGCTCAATTTAGCTTCGGTATGTGAGCATCACTGGTGATGCAGATCAAACGACAGACGTCAACCTGAAGCAGATCAAACTTATACTGACAATTCCCAAACAGATGCCCGGTAATCACGTCCTCAGTGCTATCTGTGGCTCCACTTCAAACAGGAAGGTGCTACCCAGGTATGCTGCCCTCCCAGCCATATTCATGGACGTGGCCTTGCTCTGCTGCGTCAAGGAGTGCATTCATTTTTTTCAAGTATCTAGCTATATCATCCTTAGTGAATGTATGATTTCCATCCTTAATGACTACCTGAAATCTGTCCACGGCTTTAGCTGTATCTTCTTGAGAGCGCGGATCCCAAAGCCTTTGCTGAGAGATTTTCCTAACCGCGAGAAATATTTCATGGTGATTAAGAGATGTAAGCATAACTTCCTTGTAGCACTCCTCGGCTGTGCTGATACTAGGTAGCATCTTCTGCCACTGTGTCTTCAGGTCAGCGTTCTGTTCAGCGGCTTCACCCTGTGGAGGCCTTCTGTAGATCATGAATGGCTTGAAGGGCTGGGATATATCCCAAAAGGTGGCTTGAAGCCGGAGCTTTTTAGGAAACTGCTTCATTGTAGTCTCGATGTAGGCATCGTGCGGAAGAAATAGCTCAGACCCCATATCCCTGGCCCAATTGCTAAATGAGGCGAGCCTGACCAGCCTTCTTCCAAACTCGTTGGATGAATTTGCGTTGAATTTTGATATGAATTCGTGGAACTGCAACCTGGCAGCCTCCATGTGATTTTTCGGAAAATCACCGAATCTGTCCAGTATTGTTATTGCACCCTCGTCAACCATTAGCTCGTACAAGAGGTTGAGCGCATTACCCACCCTGACATGGGGTTGCAAGCCCTGGGCTCCATGGCTGATGAGATCTCTCCTTGCAATATGAAAAGACCCTGTGCCGGGTCCCTTTTCCACCAAGTAGTCCTTGCGACGCTCAAGCTCGCTTCTGTGATCGGAGAATTGAAATGCTATCTTGCATTTCCTAATCTTCTCAACAGCAGATTCAATGCGGTCTCGAATGTGGAAGTACAAATTTCCGTAGAGGTCGTTGCGTGGAACAGGAAACCGCTTCTCGCTCGTAACCTACAAGGTGGCAGCATTTCCATTTGTTAGGACTGCATAGCAGCTTAAGCATTCTGTTGCACTCCGTCGAAGATGTGTCCAAATGAGATGCCTCAAGTCTGGACATGGAAGCACACCATTACCTGGTGGATAGGCCAACCATACAGAGGTTCACGCCGTGTGGCCACGGCTGACCAGCCAGCACGTGGGCTGTCAATGGCTGACACCAGAGTTGGGTTGGGGAGGCAATGGTGGTAGGATTGAGCTGCAAATGGCAGAAGTAACCCCGACTCAGCGAACTTTTCCAGGGCAGCGTAATGTGGTTCCAGCAGAAACCCATCGATTCCTTTGGCATCGTTACACTCACATAGTCCCAGAACTGCTCCCCGACTTGCAGCCTTAGGTTCCATGGTTGAAATTCCCATCAGAGTGAGGCACTTATACAACTCAAGCCCATGGATTCTGACAGACAAGCTGGAACCCGAGCATGCAATCTGCTTTACAATTCCGAATAGAACGTCATCATTGTAACTGGCACTGAGTTTCACCATGTCGTCTTGGATATCCTGTATGTGACGGTGAGGTTGGAATTGGGATGGTGGCGGTGGAAAGCTGCTGCAAGGTAGGATGTTAGGAATCGCGTTTAGAAGCTGTACGACGGTGTCCATAAGCAGCAGGTATTGACTCGGAGTCAATTCAGCCGAGTACCAGATGGCAATCACCGCATCCACGGCACTGAAGTCAAGCTCACCAGATGCCATTTGCAAGAGTAGGGAGCATAAGATCAAGTTCCGTGCAAGGGCCTGACAATGAGGCGTCTGGACGTGGATCTGTAATTCCCCTGCATATCCTGCATCAAACTGGTAGAGAGTTTCAATCAGGTTGTTCAAATCAACCGTGTCCATGAGAAGTATCCGGAAAGGGCTTGGCAGATCTCGATTATTTTCCAGACCTGCCAGTATTCCAAAAGCAGGGACGCGATCCCAGAGAGTCACCGGACTAGGATGTGCCAACCTTTTGTTGTCCTCAGCATGATCACGCAGTGCCTTTCTCGTCACCCGGTCACGTTTCAACGAATCCTGCAAAGCTCTCGCGCATTCATCTTCGTGCACCACGTCCCAATGCGCGTCCTGGCACTCCTTACTGCAATATGCAACCAGCTCACAATGAGGGCACGACGTGGTGGCTGGCGCACGGCAACACTTGCTGTACTGTGGACTTAGGTTTGCACAGGGTAATCTCATAGGCGTCTCCAGAAACACGCCCGATCCATAACGGACGACCCTGCCCGCTTCACGGAGGTGCTTGAGGAACTCCGAGAAGAAGATGGCAGGGTATATCCCTAACGACAAGCAGAGCTTCGCCATGGAGAGCAGGATCCTCCCGGTTTGTTGGCACCGAGTCTGCATTGCATGAAAAGGGTGCGAGAAACTAGCCTGCACCTCTGCCTCTGAATTATGACCGGCACCGTCAGCCGCATCCGCAAAATGTCCGCCTAATTCCGCAACCAGCTGAGGAAAGCGCTCCAGACACGCTGTCACCAGGGATTTGATCTTGGATGATGCTGGAAGGGGCTCAATCAGATCTGACAAGGCTGTCAAGTCGATCAATGGAACTGCCGTTTCCTTGAGCGTTGTCACCTTCCTGGAATATGAGTAGAGAAGCTCCCCCCACGAAGTCTTGTTGCAATCCATTGGGGCTCACAAGAAAATGCCTCAGTCCCCTGAAGGAACGCAGTGCCCCGCACAGCCTGCACAACGGCAGATCAATACCCCAAGGCCAGGGCATCACGAAGGATGTCCCCCGGGTTAGCACAGAACATTTACCATATACATGGATGATCATGCGCCATGGTCCATGCCCCATGCCCCATGCCCAACCGCGCGGGCAGGTGGTCCCGTTTTACCGTGCGGTCCGGATTCCTAATACATCCATAATAAGTCATGCCGATTGCTCACCCCGGGCACGGGCACGGGCACGGGGATAGGCCGTTGCAAGTTTAAATAATGCTGAAGAAACTCAACAAGGGAGGCCTCAAAAATGGGTTCCCCCACTCCGTGGTGAAATGGTTTAAATTCTCCAAGTTCAACTCCCGTAAGTGCAGCTGGTTGTACCCATAATAGTCGTCTAGGAAGGAGTAGGTCATACGACCCGCCATCTTGTTCAATATATTGTCAACGAAGGGCATCAGAATTTGGCAGATACGAATTTGGCCGGGCTATTTCTTTGGAACCACCACAATAGGTGCCACCCACTCGCTGTTTACAATTGGAAAGATGATATCTGCCTCTAAATACTTGTCTAAGACCTCCTTCACCTTGAGCGAATGTTTCGGATTTAGCTTGTACACCCTGATCCTTACGGGCACCGCTCCAAGCTTCAAATCAATTTTGCGCTCACCTCACTTCTTTGGATCCCCTTCATGTCCGTTATCTTGAAGGCGAACACCTCGCACGCAGAATTCTCCCAACATTTGCTTTAGTCCCTCCTTTAAGGCAAGATGCATCCCCTTCCTGAATTTTAGGAACTTCTCCGGCTTCACTTCCACGTCCTCCACATCATCTGGGTTGACCGTTTCCCGCTCTCGTGTTGCCGAACTGCAACCGAAACCTTCATCCTCCATTCGCAGGTCCTTTTCCCGCATTCCCCATTCCCTAAAGAGTTTGTACGAGGTGAAACACGTGACTCCTTCGATATCTCCATCTTCACTCACTCTCCCTTGACACTCCTCTGACTTCGGTGCCCGGTCTGTCGTGGCACTCACAATCTTTGCATCTCTTGTCTCCTCTACTAGTGCCTCTACCTGTTACCCATAGCTTGCACATATGACGGCCGCTTTAGAATTAGGAAGAAACTCTAGGTTTTAACGTTGCATGAGCTATTTTTCGTCCCAAAAATTCCCCGAAGAGGTCTGTCGTTATGGGGTTAACTTGACCTACTTGTACCGTCAAGGAGGAATATGTGCTTGGCCTTAACTCCATCTTGAAAATACTGATCCACCTAGATGGTCAGAATTAGGCGGCGGAATCTGGTTTAGGGTTTACAGGCTCACCTGCGAGGGTTGGGCAGCTGTCGGAGACCAGGGATCGGGGGTGCAAGCCTCAAATTTAGCTCAGATCCCGTGTATTCGGGGCTGCGCTTGCCGGATTGAGCTTGTAGCTATGGGTGGAAATGCCCGATGAGGGCGTACGTGGTTTTGTCAAGCTGAAGAGGCACAAACCAAGCAGATCAGACCCAGGGCTCTACACTACTGAGTTTTCCATCTCTCGCACACTCTTGTAGGGTTTCGGTTAGGGTTGGGGTATTAGCTACGCTTAAATTACCCTACTCGGATCGGTGGTCATTTTACCTTCACAACAAGGAGTTTAAGGAGGCCGACGAGAAGTGCATTCGACACTAGTAGCTCACTGTATGTTGATGGTGCTCGTCACCCACACTATCAGAATATTATGCTCCTGGTATTAGCCATTTGCGGCTAGGCCTAAATATCGGTTCGCGGTGCGGCGATGAACCGACATGCCATGCCATGAGCATGGCCTTCCTCTCCTACTCCTCTCTCTTATCCGTGCCAACCCGCGAGAGCAGTGGGAGCGACGATTCAAGTTCCCGTCGCCCTGATTGTCGTAGCAATTCCCACGGTGATACTGCTCACCCTTCGTTCGTTTCACTTGAGAACGAGAGCAGAGAGAGCGCTCTGCTCAAAGCAGGGCACACGGTAAGAGTTGAAAGACCGAAGGCTAGGAAGGATGCAAATATACTGATCGTGCTCCAATGATGGATGAGGTTGCAGCGCATTGTCCTTTGCGATTAGGAGGAGGTGGAGGAAATTTTCTTTCAATGACTTGGAATGGCAGCAATCCTCATACAAGCATCCATCTTGTCCTGGCCAAGACAAACAACGATAGCTAGCTTACATCCCTTGGACCAGAGTGCAGGATTTCATATAGGGCATCAACGCATTGCCACAGGCTCCTACAAATTATTACAAGGCATCTCGTAGAGGGCCAGACAGCAATACTTCAGCAATAAGTTGTCTGAAGCTAGATGCAGCCATTTTCACAACACGGTATGTATGGACCCTAAGGATTCAATGCGTTTACTTTGTGCTTGTTGGTATAATTGAAAGATTTCATCTTCAGTGTTTTGCTTGCAGTTATTGGTGTGGATATGGGCCACAAGACTTGCGGAATGTTCCCATGCCTCCACCACCTGTACCTATTGCTATGGAGGGTGAGAAGAAGCGTAGACGATCTCGGATTGCTAACGGTGAAAGCATCAAATACGGCTGTCAAACTTCATTTGCCATTGCACAGTTACAAAGATGGCCAGTAATTGCATAAGCTATATGAAACTATGCACGTGGATGTTTCTGGAAGAGTGTGTCATGGCCTAGAGTACGTAGGCATGCCAAGAGATGTCAAGGCTCCTCACTTGAGTGCTACTAACAAGAAGGCATGGGTGAAACATGGTTTACTGTGTAATGTTTCTGTGGTAGAGATTCTTCGACAACACTAGGAGCAGGTGCGGGCGATATGTTATGGGCTTTCAACAAGCTTGGAGCATGAGTCACAGTATGTCTATGTTAGAGATGATTTCTTGACACGTGCAGACATTGACAATCTTGCCGTCAACTTGCAAGGTACAGTATGGAAACATCATCCGGATGACAATATTAGTGTGGCTATATGGATGCGGCTCAATGCTGCATTTGTGTTTCACAAGTCCACTGCTGATTAGTCGTTTTATTTGGGGATTCAGACCCCGTTCATGCTTCAGACCTGTTTGACACATGGTAAGAATAATGTGCTCGGGATTGATTCCACGTTTGGTGTAAACCAGTACAAGTACCAGCTCTTCACAATTATGGCTTTTGACCTTCACATGAATGGTATTCCGGCAGCATGGGTTTTGGCAAAGGACAGTACAAGTGGCACCATAGCCAGG
This sequence comes from Anthoceros angustus, assembly GCA_010909165.1. Lineage (NCBI taxonomy): Eukaryota > Viridiplantae > Streptophyta > Anthocerotopsida > Anthocerotales > Anthocerotaceae > Anthoceros > Anthoceros angustus. Next base: position 194,847 of record MU008203.1, read on the forward strand.
TGGCTGACATCTTTTCATGAGGTTCTGTTAAGTAAGGATGCAACTTGGTTGCCCCCCGCAATATGGGTTGATGATTGTGCAGCTGAGATTGCTGCAATTCGAAAGGTTTACAATTACAGTGTTCTTGTTCTACTTTGCCTTTGGCATGTGCGTCGTGCTTGGCTCCGTAATCTTATTAAGAAAGTCCAAAACAAGGTAGACAAGGAACTAGATGAAGCGAGGTGGGTAACGATGTACGTGAAGGGCTCCAGCACATCAATTCGAGATACAATTCGGGAGGGTGAGCAGTTGCTATTTTCCTTCTATGCCAAGTGGGAGAAATGGCAACCCGCGTTCGTGGGCTATTTCAAAACAACCTGGGGTGCACAACTAGGTTAGTCCATATCTCCACCCTCGTATTCTCCCTTTTCAAGCTTGTACACATACACATCTTCACAAGGCCTGTTTTGATTGCAGGCATGTTCATTAAAAATGCCCGCATGCTTCCGCATACAGGGCAAGACTGTGCCTCTGCTATAGAGGCATGGCATCGGTTTTTTAAGCAGAAACTTAGTTTTACGAGGGCATCTCTTACTAGCAAATGAGTAGACTGGCTGTTACATCAATTGTGCTTCGTAATTGCGTCTCATTATTGGTATGTGAACCATTGCAAAGAAGGAGGGTATGTGGTTAACATAGCCGAGGAGAAACTGGTGCACATTGCAATATATGGGGTAACTCTGATTGAGGATGATAATGTTACTTTGCTTTCCCCGCCTTGTACCACAGCTTTATGGAGGAGTTCAATAGATGCCCATGTGACATATGCAATTGAGAATGCAGATTCCATGTGGGCTACATGTGAGTGTGCTCAAGGGAGGAAAGGCTTTATTTGTAAACACATCGTGAAAGTGCAGGATATGCTTGAAGTGCTCTCATACACACTCCGGATGAAACGCCGATACAAAGAACGAATGGTCTCGTAATTCAGAGCACATGCGACTCTTGCTTTATGTGATAATAGAGAACAGGTGATGGAAAGCGTTTCGTGCAACCTGCAACCCGCTGTGGAGAGTGTTTTATGTAACGAAGGCGGAACAGAAGATCAGGTTCGCTTCCTGGAACAAGATTGCAATGCTATTGTGAATTTGATGCACAAGAATAAGGAAGTAGTGGGGGATGCAGCACTTTTGGTGAAACGTACACTCATGGATGTCCAACGTTTGATTGCATACGAGCAGGATATGCCTGCAGCACGACAAACTCTTCAAGCATTCAACACCAACGAGGGAGACAACAACATCGTCAGGACTAAGCCATTCTTCTCAGCACCGAAGAAAAAGAAGAAGAGAGTGACTTGGAAGTTATCAGCAGACAAAGAAAACTTGCGTAGGTGTAGGTGCGATGTAGGTGCCAGTAATGTCTCCCTTCAGATGTTTTGACCAATGCTGCAATTAATCAAAAACTCAATCTTAAGCTTGGTGATTGTCCTCTCCGCTCGTCTTGGTGATCCTCCTCTACGCTTGCCTCAGTGCGTCCCAGCTGCGCATGCCTGAACGCTGTACGTGCCGACGAGTTCGACTTTGTATCATGCCAGAGTATCGCCGCGGTATTCAGGATGATGGGAACTTGAATTAGTTCCCCGCCCGTGGCCGGCCGGCCGGCCGGATACGAGAGAGGGGCAGGGGAGAGGAAGGCCATGCTCATGACCGCAGGCGCTAATGGTCACTGTGCTCTTAATGTGAGCACGGAACCAAAGCGCCAACTCACCATGGTGAGCATGTCACACCGCAGCGGTCATGCCATCGCTCTCATCCACTCTCCCGTTTGGCGCGACGGCATTTCTCGCGCCCGTCGCCGCTTCACTAACCCTAATGTAACGTATAATATAGCTATGCCGTATGTACTTTATATTGTACCCATATGTCTACGTATTCATGAACCCGTCTTTAATTTGAAGAAGTGCAAACTCTGAAAGTGCCCTACCCCGCGCACTCGCGAGGCCAAGCTCCAGAGCTAGCCGTAATAGAGCAAACAGAGAAGACAATCCCGTAGATTTTATGGATGAATCAATTAGAAGGCTGGGTGCCCCGCCCGCCTCAACCTTGCCCTTTTGAAGTGCAGAATCCGGGTCCCGGTCCTTTTTGTAAGGAGACATTGAATTGGCAAGATGGTGAGCATCTTGTCCGGCAGACGGTGACTCGTGTGAAACGTTGCTACATTCTTTGGACGAGGTACCCAGATTTCATTGTTGGCAAAGAGAAGTCGACGTTCTTCCCCACCAAATTGATAAGGGCCAATGTTTGGACCAAATCTGGTGTGAGGCAAAGAGGAATTTCATCTACCACTCCTCGGCACTACATCAAGTTTGCCTGTGCTTATGGCTACCGAAGCAAACTCCTCGGATTCCGGTTTGTGGACATCACTAACAAGCCAAGTTAGGCAAAGGCGGGCGCTCCAAGATTGCCTGTGGAGAAAGCAAGAATCGTGGGTGCCAGTTTTTGTTATTTGTAACACAGCTGGAGATGTTTCATGAGGTTGCTGAACTGAGACTACATCAAAGGGAGCACATTGATTCAACGGGAGAGTATTGTCATGGTTTGCTAGCGAGTGATTCAGCTTCAAATTGTACCCTTGCTCCTTAGCTGTCCACAACTAAGAAGGAGTGGGTGAAGTATAAGTTGCTATGTAAGACGACTGCTTTTCATTTCCTAATTGACCATGAGTCTGAGGTGTTTTTAAGGAAGCATCGTGATGTGCAAGCAGTCCTTGAGCGGGATGATTTTTGCCTAGAGACATAAGGAATTTGCAGGCGAGTTGGACTCCGGTGTGGCGATTCCATGTAAGCGATGAGGTGAGTGTCAGTGCGATGGATGTCCATAGAGGAGAGTGTTTTTCCTTTGCCGGGAGAAGAACAGCATGCCAAGGATTTTATGTTAGGCATCCAAACGGATTTTCAATTACAGTCCATGTTGCGTTGCGGTCACAAGTCAGTCATATCTATGGATGCCACGTTTGGCACCAATAAGTGGAATTTCAGCTATTCACTTTGTTGGTTTTTTACGATCATTTTAACGGTATCCTATCGCTTGGGTGATTACCAGCAAGGCTACGGCGGCCAATTTCACGATGGCTAGAATGCTTACGCAAGGATCTTTGCTCATGGATGTCCAACGCTTTTACGGTGAGCGATTGTATGGCGGAAATTAATGGCATCAAGGATGTGTTTGGAAGTAACATACTGGTTTTCTTGTGTCTATGGCATGTTCGGAGGGCTTGGCTGCGGCAATTGCTAAAAAAGGTGAAGGCACCCGACACCAGGCATGCAATTATGAAATCCTCAGGTGACATCGTGCATATGAACATTGATGTCGGGGTAGAGGTAAACCAAGCATGCGTCCAAAGACTTGAACTGTTTTATGCTACCTTCCAGGAGTCTGCTAGCAGCTTTGTGAAGTATTTTAAAGACCAAGGGGTTCTAACATGCTACCATGGATTAAAGCAATTAGGACAATTCCACATGCCGGACAAGAGGCGCAACTCGTCCATAGAAGCATATCACAAACATAAAATCTGAGATGTTTGCTCTCAAAACCCTTCTAATGTTGATTAGATTGGCTGTTGCATATTTTGTTCGTAGATTTGGTATGTAGCCCAGTGTAAGGCAGTTGGCATGCTTCGAAATTCCAAGCAAGAGAACATTGTGCGGAGTGCTCTCCAAAAAGCAACAGCCATATTAGACAGCCATGTGGTCTTACCAACTCCAGACTCTCCAAATATGTAAGCAAGGGACGCGAGGTTTCATGTGCAAACACCAGCTCAAGGTTATGCTGCTCATGGATAAGGTAGTCCCCACTCAAAAGCTGGTTGTTAGGTATTCGAGGTTGCAGCTTGCTCAAACCGAGTTCCAACGACTTTCTACCGATCTTGAGAGGACACTTCCATGTGGGAGAATTTCCTCCCACATGGCGGTAACAGGGACAAGTAGCCAAGGTGAGGCGGTATTCCGTTCTTGAGCAAGCAACCGTGTGCACAGTAGGTAGATTGAAGACGTCTCCAAGTTTGGGAGCTTTGTGCCAGCAGTTGACACTCGTTTTGGAAAAGTGGCCTTTTCTTGAGCAGCACGTGAAGGGCTTATTCCAGCAAATGATCAGACAGCTAGAGGGCATGGGAGCTGATGCAGTAGGTAACACCATGCTTCCAACACTACCAGTGCTAGCTGATAATAGCAATTCAGATAACAGCTTCAAAAGGAAGCTTGCTTTTTGGGAAAGAAGTAGTACTTGGAAGCTGCCATCTAAGAAGAAATAGCCCACTTTCGTGGAGCTTGCTGGACGAGTGGACACCATTGTTCCGTAATATGTGGTAGGGAATCAAGCCTATTTGTGGTACATGGACATATAAGACATCAATTGAGAACCAACTGTAGTTGGCACTTTGTAATTTACGTTGGACAGCTCGTGTCTTTGACCACTTACAAAAGCTTGAACATTATAATTGCTGCAAGAGAAACTACGAGACATATCGCAGCAAGACTCTTTGTTGGAAGTGAAACCAGCACAATAGTTACAACCATAGACAGAGAGCAACAAACGACAAGAGGCATAGTAATTGACAAAGGCTTGTTCACATGTTTGCTCACAAGGTCTTCACAGGCTCTGCACTCATTTGTGTCCGCATGAAAAGCTGAAATTGTTTGCACTAGAGGCGTCTGTGGAGCTGTGCAGAACTGTGGCAAATTATTGGCTCTATCGTCCATCACACCAAGGTCAGGAAACAATTCTGACGTGACATCAGCCCTTAGAATGATGATGATCTTGGAAGGGTGTCAACTTGACGCCTTTTGATGGAGAAGAGGCAGGAAACTCTTGTGCGGGGTCCAAGACTTACATGCCTTCTCCTCGTAATTCCTTCAAGCTAAACTCTTGATGAGCCTAATAAAATCTCTACCGGTGAATGCGTCGCCCATGCCTCACAATTGGAATCAGCAAGGAGGAGTCGAGGCAGATTGCATTTGCCATTCACCTTACATTATTTACACCACCCTCCCGGCGAGATACCAGTGAAACATTTCACGCAACCTCTATAGACATGTGAGCCTCTATCGTAATCACTGCGGTGATGCGAGGCACAAGGCGGGTGGGTCGTCCTCCTCCAACTGAGCGACCACCGTGTTCAAGTCAAGCTTCATTTTGCAAGTTCGGTCATGGCCAGCTTTGGAGCTTGGCCTCGCGAGCGCGTGGTATAGGGCACTTTCAGAGTTTGCACTTCTTCAAACTAAAGATGGGTTCAGGAATACATAGACATATGGGTACAATATGAAGTACATATAGTATAACTATATTATACATTACATTACGGTTAGTGAAGCGGTGACGGGCGTGCGAAATGCCGTCGCTCCGAACGGGAGAGTGGATGAGAGCGATGGCATGACCGCTGAGGTGTGACATGCTCACCATGGTGAGTTGGCGCTTTGGTTTCCGAGCTCGCATTAAGAGCACAGTGATCATTAGCGCCTGCGGCTCATGACATGGCATGTCTGTTCGCCAGGCCGTACCCTGGCGAACAGGCCTAGCCGGTATTTGCCTCCTCCGAGATATCCATAAAGGGACATTTCGTGTGCACTTTGCTAATGAAACGTGAAACATGCCCCGCTTTACCAGGCTTTAGACTGTGAGCCTCACAGGGGCTCAAAATCAACCGCCAGACGTCCAGCTGATTCGATTAAACCTGTTGGTACAGTTCCCAAACAGGTGCCCCGTAATCACGTCCTCAGTGCTAGCTGTGGCTCAACTTCAAACAGGAAGGTGCTACCCAGGTGTGCAGCCCTCCCAGCCATCTTCTTGGGCGTGGGCGGAGCAAGGCTTGCTCTATTTGCTCGACGACTAGATCAAAATGTTAAGGTCTTCATCTAAATCATCTGAAGAGTGCGTTTCCTGAAGCCTTGGCTGAGAGATTTTCCTAACCTCCAGAAACATTTCATCATGATGAAGAAGTGTAAGCATAACTTCCTTGTAGCACTCCTCGGGTGTGCTGATATTAGGTAACATCCCCTGCCACAGTGTCTTCCGGGCAGCGTTCTGTTCAGCGGCTTTACCGTTCCTCTTAGCTTTCTTCTTGCTCGAGGACACGTTGAGAGGCCTTCTGTATATCATGAATGGCTTGAAGGTCATGAACTGCTGGGATGCAGGAACAGAAGATCCAAAATCCCATAAGTAGTGGTGGGCTTTAGCACGGTGCTCTTCAGCAAACTGCTTCAGCGTAGTCTTGATGTAGGCATCGTGTGGAAGAAATAGCGCAGACATCATCTCCCTGGCCCGCTCGTTAAGAGAGGCGAGTTTGATCAGCCTGCTTGCAAACTCGTTGAATGAATTTGCCTTGAAATTTGATATGAATTTGTCGAACTGCAACCTGGCAGCCTTTATGTCGGTTTCCGAGAAATCTTTGTATCTGTCCAGCATTGTTACTGCACCCCCCTCAACTACTAGATGGTACGAGATGATGAGCATGGAGACCAACCTATCTAGGGGAGCGTAGCCAGGAATAGACCAGTTGCTGAAATCTTCCCGCGCGATATGAATAGACCTATGGCCGGGGCCCTCTTCCACAAAGTCCTTGCGAAGCTCCCCAGCGTTTCTGTGATCGGAGAGTTGAAAAGCTATCTTGCATTTCCTTATCTTCACAACAGCAGATTCTATGCGGCCTCGAATGTGGAAGTACAAATTTCCGTAGAGGTCGTTGCGTGGAACATGAAACCGCTTCTCACTCGTAATCTACAAGGTGGCAGCATTTCCATTTGTTAGGACTGCATAGCAGCAGTGGAAGATACACGTGTGCAAATGAGATGCCTCAAGACTGGACATCGAAGCATACCATTACCTGGTGGATAGGCCAACCACCAAGAGGTTCACGCCGTGTCGACACGGCTGTCCAGCCAGCACGTGGGTTGTCAATGGCTGACACCAGAGTTGGGTTGGGGAGGCAATGGTGGTAGGAGGATTGAGCTGCAAACGGCAGGAGGAGCCCCGACTCAGCAAACTTTTCCAGGGCAGAGTAATGTGGCTCCAGCAGAAACCCATCGATTCCTTCCGCATCCATAACCTCATATAGTCCGAGAACCGCTCCCCGACTTGCAGTCTTAGGTTCCATGGTTGAAAGTCCCATCAGAGTGAGGCACTTATACACCTCAAGCCCATGGATTCTGACAGACAAGCTGGAACCCGAGCATGTAATCTGCTTTACAATGCCAAATAGAACGTCATCATTGTAACCGGCACTGAGTTTCACCATGTCTTCTTGGATATCCAAGATGTGACGGTGAGGTTGGAATTGAGATGGTGGCGGTGGAACGCTGCTGCAAGGTAGGATATTAGGAGTCGTGTTTAGAAGCTGTACGATGGTGTCCATGAGCAGCAGGTATTGGCTCGGAGTCAATTCTGCAGAGTACCATATGGCAATCACTGCATCCAAGGCACTGGAGTCAAGCTCACCAGATGCCATTCGCAGAAGAAGGGAGCACAAGATCAAGTTCCGTGCAACGGCCTGACAGTGACGCGTCTGGACATGGATTTGTAATTCCCCTGCATATCCTTCATCAAGCTGGTGGAGAGTTTCAATCAGGTTGTTCAGATCAACCGAGTCCATCAGAAGTATCCGGAAAGGGCTTGCCATATTTCGAGCATTTCTCATCCCCCCCAGTACTCCAAAAGCAGGGACGCGATCCCAGAGTCTCACCGGACTGGGATGTGCTGCTCTCTTGTTCTCCTCAGCATGATCAAGCAGTGCCTTCATCGTCACCCGGTCACGTTCCAACGAATCCTGCAAAGCTCTCGCGCATTCAACCTCATGCACCAATTTCCCGTGCGCTATCCGGCACTTCCTACTGCAATACGCAACCAGCTCACAACGAGGGCACGAACTTGTGGCTGGCTTACGGCAACACTTGCCGTACCGTGGACTCAGGTTTGCACAGGGTAATCTCCTAGGCGTCTCCAGAAACACGCCCGATCCGTAACGGACGACCCTGCCCGCATCACGGAGGTGCTTGAGGAACTCCGAGAAGAAGATGGCAGGGTATATCCCTTGCGACAAGCAAAGCTTCGCTATGGAGAGCAGGGTCCTCCCGGTGCGTTGGCACCGAGCCTGCATTGGATGAAAAGGGTGCGAGGGATCATCAGCGGAAGTGTCAGCCACATCCACAAACTCTCCGCCTAATTCCGCAACCAGCTGAGGAAAGCGCACCAGACACGCTGTCACCAGGGATTTGATCTTGTATGATGCTGGAAGGGGCTCAATAAGATCTGACAAGGCTGTCAAGTCCATCAATGGAACTGCCGTTTCCTTGAGCAAGATCACCTTCCTGGAATATGAGTAGAGAAGCTCCCCCCACGAAGTCTCGCTGCAATCCATTGGCGCTCACAAGAAAATGCCTCAGTCCCCTGAAGAACTGCACTCACCCGCGCAGCCTGCACATCAGTACCCTAAGCCACTTTAAGGCCACGTCAGCACGAAGGACTAGCGTCCTCAAGTCTTGGACGGAAGTTGGGACATCCACTATGTCTGAAGTAGGTTTGTCCTTCGGGTAAGGACAAACCTCCTTGACCTACTCGACTGGGGATGTTCAAAATTTTGCAGTCGATGTTCACCCATTTCCCGCGTACTTTCTTGGTGGTGTCTTCCAGTGGCTCGAGGCAGACGAAGAATTGCCTGGTGTAGATTAGAGAAGGAAAAACCGCGCGGTACAAGATCAGGGCTCCGTCCAGATTCAGTGTCACATGCGCCACACACCCGTCCAGTTAAGTTTTCTGTCCATTCCTTCGCCTCAAAGAGTGACGTGAGTCAGGATTGATGTCCTCGGTATCGATATACTTGCCCATACATAAACAATATGTAGGTCCTCCTGTTTGTAGTTTATGACCGCACCTCGATATGCTATGCAGCTTCAGGGGGAGCTGCATCTGGAGACTCATCCTTGACAGCTGCATCTGGAGACTCATCCGTGGCAGCTGCATCTGGAGACTCATTCTTGGCAGCTGCATCTGGAGACTCATCCTTGGCAGCTGCATCTGGAGACTCATCGTTGGCAGCTGCATCTGGAGACTCATCCTTGGCAGCTGCATCTGGAAACTCATCTTTGGCAGCTACATCTGGAGACTCATTCTTGGTGGTTTGCATGTCGCGGACAGGTACAACATGGGTATACTTAATTTGCAGCCAGTCTTCAAGATGTACTCGATAAGAATCCCTTTGATCAGGACGACAAGTATCCCCGGGATGGGGCCTATGTAACACCATACATCTGCCAGTAAGAGGGTCCACCACCTTCTTCTTTGATCCATCCAGATTCATAATATGACACCCCAGTCGGACTAAGAATTGCACCAACGTACTCCATTTTAAAGTGCCCTTCACTTTCCTCCATAAAATGTCTCGGGTGGATAGATCAGCCTCCTTAACCGGTCGAATGACAGGAGGCAATCCATCAACCTCTGATCCATCACCACTCGTGGAAGTAGGTGTAAAGATCTGACATGAACTTCCACCTGAAGTGGAGGAGGGGTTTGATGTTTCTGGGTGTCCTCTTGTCTTGATCTTTTCCCGGGTGGGAAGAGGCACATATTTCTCCAGGCTTCCATCCCCGACTTCCCAAAACAAATCTGAGACCGCTGGTGTCGTTTGGGGAACAGATCGATCTTCAACTATGTCAGCTCGTAGTCTGCCATTGCATCAGCAATAGTGAGTCACACTGCCCTGGCCGGGCTATAAGAAAGAGTGCTACAACAAACCAAGAAACTTTGGTGAAGTCAGGGTCAAAAGAAATGACCTGTTTTGGGCACTCAGGGTCCGCTTCTTCTTCTTGGCAACCTCCTTCCTGTGCTGGTATCGTCGAACCGCTTGCAATGGCAGGAGGGAATGTTCATACTTCTTGAACTCTGGCCGGATGGTCCCATGATACAGAGGGATATACTTGTTCTTGAAAGCCTCAAACATCTCGGCAGTCAATCCCTTGGATTCCGAAACAAGGGACGGAAGCCGTGTGAAGGAGCCAAGATTTGCCCGACGAACTTGTGCCTCTCTGACAAACAACGTCTCAAGCAAAGAGAGAGGTTTTCTGGGAACGGGAACCCGTTTCACATCCCCCATCAAGACATCATAATCATCCCCGGTGCATGTCACCGCTGCGGAATGGTCATCGAACGTATACTTAAGAATAGCTGCCTTGATCTCCTTCTCGGTTGCCACCAAACTTGCCGCAAGCAGGAGCACCTCAATAACCCTAAACCTGGTGCTCAGCTCGTCGATAATCGTCATAATTTGCACTGGTACATCCTGCATCTGCTCCCTGAATTCAGTGGCCCGACTGAAGGCAGAAAACAACGATGACATCAAGGGAAAATCATGCAGGGCAGCAACACCGAGCTTCATGATGAGGAGGTGCACGTCCAAGCCGGCCTCCAATGCCTCCCACTCCCTGCCAGGGTAAAAGGGAAAGGGATTCTTGTTGATGATATCCATGTGCAGCATTCTCCGTAATTGCTCCAGCTCATCCTGAGCAGACTTCGTAGACCAGAACAAATGAGCTATGCACTCCAACAAACAAGACTTGGCTTTCTCCTCCATCACTACAGAGCCATCAAGAGCCTTATCATATTTCTGCAAATACGTCACAAACACCTCTGCAGTGAGTTCCAATGTCCGCCAGAAAGAACGCTGGCTCTCAAGCCGCAGGAAGTAGGACAAGATCTTGGCAACGCTGGCCTTGCTCCGCGAACCCGACACATCCACGTTATAATACCTGGACATTGCCCCTGCAAACTCTGTGAGACCCCTCTCGTATAAGACAGCAGCGTCTGCGAAACTGTCGTAGCATTCCAGCAAGATGTTGGCATGGTTGGCAAAGAAATAGCGCTGCTCCGCGGCCAGCCCCTGCAGCTGGAGAAATTGGCTCAGCAGGCACGCCTGCTGAGCGTCCGGGGACTTCCGCACTTCCTCAGGCACATACACCGCAGGCAGTTTGATGTCGCGCGCTTTGAGCGGCTTGGGGTCATCTGGGAAAAGAACCTGCTGCATCTCCAGCCACCGCTTGCCCACCAGCTCCCGCAAGTGCCCATTTCGGATTGTGGCCAGCAACGCAGGGTACTGGGGCACTCCGCTCTCCGGGAGTCTGAAGTAGTTTGAAGACGTAGCCTCCTCCCAATCCTGGGAGCATTCCAGACATATGTCCCGCTGATGCCCACAGTAGCGCACATTGTTCAGCACAGTTGTGATACCCTCTTGTGGAGGACGGTTGAACCTCGACATGGTTACTTGACAATGTCAAGCTTCAAGCGCCTCATCTTCACTCCTCGTCCTGTCCCGCTGATGTCGTACCCTCTTCCGGAGGCCGATGGCACCTCGACTTTGTTGCTCGCAATCAAGCCCTCCTCGTCCTCCTCCAGGCTGCTTCTGGCACTGGGTCTGCATCCTCAAACTCTCCAAAAATCCGCCTGCCTGCGATCGACACACCCGTCGTCGGAATTGCTCCCTGTCTCCGTGCCACAAGCCAGCATCACTCTCTTGGGATACAGCAATCGCAATTACCGACATCACTCTCTTCCTGCTCTTGGTATCTCTTCCCCTCAAAGAAAGACGTGGAGCTTCACATAGGGTGAAGAGCCTATACCCAGGTCTGTAAATGGCATATGGCCGTAAGCATGGGTAATCACTAAACCCTAAAACCTACTTATTCTTAACATGTGTCTTCTTGTTTCAATCTTTTCCCGGGCTGAAGGGAACACAGATCCCTCCACACTTCCATCTCCCACCTTCCAGAATAAATGTGTATCTACAATGGAACACATCGGTCTTCAAGTATGTCAGCCAGAGACCTGTAATTTGCGGCAGCAAGTGAGCGACTGAGTCAAGCTGGCCTCGTGGGCTAAAACAAATGCAACACTTCGCAAGTGAAGTTCTCAAGAGAGGCTGAAAGACAACTATCTTCAAGGCAATGCAATCCGGGACCCAAAGAAATGATCCGTCTTTGGGCAGTCGAAGATTAGCTTCTTCTTAGCAACGATCATCCTGTGCTGGTACCGTCGAACCGCTTGCAAGGGGAGAAGAGAACGTTGGTGCTTCTTGAACTACGGACGGATGCTCCCGTGGTGAAGAGTAGAATACTTGTTCTCAAAAACCTGAATTAATTACCGACTCCGCTTGCAAGTTGCAAGTTGCAACTTGCACGCAAAAACAGTCTGCGGAACGTGGGACACGACACTGTTGGTTGGCACGGTTTCCACGCTCCACACTCCGTCTTTTTTGATCCCGCTGCCCATTCAAGTTCAAGCTGAATGATTCAGCTGGCATATGAATCGGGCTCGCCCGATGGGACGCACGTGAGGATCCGGCAGAAAGCGAGAGGCCCGGCGGTGGGTCGGTTGCAGATGCGGCCCGCAGATGCTGCACTAGCACAGGCAGATCGGGATCGGGATCGGGATCGAAGACCGAGTCAGGGCAGTTGCCGTTGATTTGAGCCGAAACCCGGCCCGTGCTGCGAGCAATGCTCGCAACGATGGCGCTGGGCTTGATTCTGCGGCTGGCATTCTGCACCGTCCTCTTCCCGCTTCTGCACGGGGCCATTCCCTTACGAAGCTTCCAGGCAGATCCGAGGAACACCGCCGGGGTGGATCTGCTCCAGCTGCCTGCGGGGCAGACATACCTCGCCTTCCCCGCAGCCCAAGATCGGCATCCGACATCGGCCGCGGTGGCAACCAGGTTGCTGCACGGAAGCCCGGTCCAATTCAAGGATGCGCAGAGCCGGGCGCTCTCCTTCAGCACGGCCTTCCAGGTGTGGGCGGCGGGGGCGACCTTGGCGGGCTACCGCGATGGCAGCAACGTGCTGGAAGGCCTGGCCTTCGTCCTGGTCCCGGACACCGCCACCCAAGGCGCTGCCGGGGGCTACATGGGCGTGCTGGACTCGGATTCCCCATCCTCGTCCAATTCCAGCCAGACCTTCGCAGTGGAGATCGACACGTCCTTCACCTCCGAGTTCTCAGATCCGAGCTCCCTGCACATCGGCATCGACCTCAACACCATGACATCCTCCTCGTCCGCCCCGATCCCATACGACTTCCCCGACTACGGCGCCTCGCTCTACGTCTGGATCGAGTACCACAGCCCGACGCAGATCCTGGAAACCAGAGTCTCCAACAATCCAAACCGGCCGGGCCTGCCCACGCTGGTGCAAACAATCGGGCTCGGGAGCTTGCTGGAGGATTCCATGTTTGTGGGTTTCTCAGCGTCCTTCAATCCGTGCTCCGGGCGGGACGATCAGGGGCAAGGCTGTGTTGGGTTTGTGGCGATCGAGAGATGGAGCTTCGAGACGTTCGAGGCCGAGTCACCGGCTGTGCCGGCATCGCTGCCGATGAGGGAGTCGGCTTCCCAGAGGAACACCCGGACGCTCAAGGCGATTGTGCTCGTGTTGGGGCTGGCTGCTGTCGTGGGGATCGGGCTGTGGGCCTACTTCCGGTGGGAGGACGAGCAGCTCGCGCGCAATGTCGGGTATGTCGGCAGGCATGGGGCGCGGGAGTTCGGGTACAAGGAGCTGAGCGTGGCTACCGAGGGGTTCGCCGGGAAGCAGGCCATCGGGGGCGGGAGTGTGTTCCGGGGCTCGCTGCCCGGGGGGAAGGGGGACGCGGCTGTGAAAAAGGTGGCGGTGGAGTCCAAGGAGGAGGAGAGCCGGTTTGTGGCGAGGGCGCAGGCTCTGGCGCGGGCCCGGCTCCGGCATGACAGCCTGGTTCCGTTGTTGGGTTGGTGTTATGAGAAGGGCGAGCTTCTGGTGGTGTACGATTACATGCCCGGGGGTAGCCTGGATCGGCTTCTCTTCCAGGAGCACGGCTCTGCCTTGTCGTGGAAGAACAGGTATGTTTCCATGATGTGTGTTGTTGGGCTGGTATGAAAGGTGGGAGAAGGAGAAGAGAAGGTTTCATGTGACTGAATCATGGTGGGTGGTTTGCAGGCTGAGGGCTGCGCGCGGGGTGGCCATGGCGGTGGTGTACTTGCATGAAGGAGCCCAGCAGCCCTTTCTGCACTGCAACATCAAGGCCAGCAATGTGATGCTGGACGCCAAGTTCAATGCCAGGCTTGGTGATTTCGGGTTTTTGTGCTCTGTGCAGCGTAACCGAGCAGCCAGTTTCGGCTACCGGGCTCCTGAACTTCACCGCTCGTCAGCAGGTGGGGTTGCTGAGTGTGGATGGCATGATAGGAGTAGACACGCCTGTCTTCTCCCATGAGTTTTGCAGGTTTCAAGCATTGAAATGTGATCTGTGTCCTGATAGATCAAGCAACGGCGGCAACAGACGTTTACAGCTATGGAGTCTTCCTTCTCGAGGTTGCGTGTGGGAGGGTGCCTGTGGACGCGAAAGCACCGGAAGAGAGGGTGTTCTTAGTCGACTGGGTGTGGGAGCTCCATGCGCGGGGAAGGCTGATGGACGCGGCAGATGCCACACTGCATGGACAGTACGATGCGCAGGAGATGGCGATGTTGATGCGTCTAGGGCTGGTGTGCTGCCACCCCGATCCTAGTGCGAGGCCGTCCATGCGACAGGTGTTGATGATGTTTGATGGAGCGCTGCCTCCTCCTGATCTACCCAAGTCCAGGCCAGTGACCGCCTTCGGTGACCGAGGGAAGGCTGAAATTGTGCAAGAGCTTAGAATGGAAGCTTGCCTGCAGGTGAGCGAGCGGCAACTGTGACTTGCTGCAGAACCCGTCAATCTCAGGCAGGTGATTTATTCGACCGAAGTGATCAAGGTGGAGTTGACAGATGATTGAAAGGGATCACTGCGTCTCCAGTCCATGTCTTCTAGCTTTGTGGACACACAACTCATCTCTCGGAGATCAGTGGAGGAGGTCACATTGAATTGCTCATGACCTTGCCACAGGCATCTCAGCAAAATTCCTGGTCTGCGACAGGACTCTAACTTCGTCCCCACGCAGTCCATTCCAGAAGTCTCTCGCGGACATCACTTTCTTGCCAGGAGGCTGGAGCTCCAGAACCTGCCAACAATGGGCATATGCACTTCATCAGCTTCAGGTGTGGGGCGCACGGTTTCAAGGCGATTACCGGAGATCACGGCAAACGTACCTCTAAAACTGAACCATCTCTGCATCGTATTGCTAATGCATCTTTGATGAGAACAACTTTGTCAGATAACTGATCCAAAATTGGAAACTCACGAACCCTTGAGGTTATGACCTTGATGTCTACCTCCTGCGACTCCCCGTTGGATTTGCAAAACTGAAAAGTCGCCTTTGTGCCAGGCCATTCCGCAAAAGCCCTCACCTGATAAAATGTGGAAAATGGAGTGTTTCAGCTCCATCACTATACCGTATTATGGCAAATTGGTAGTAAAATACGTGGCGATTGTAGTACCTTATTGTGGAGCACACTGGCGGATTCGTGAAAGAACAGCCATGCCTCGTCGGCAGTAACCTGAACGTTACAACCATACGTTAGTGCTTGACCAATTCCACCAGCTCTAAACATGCATACAAATGCCATGACAATTTCAATTTCACAAAGTAACCTTGGGTGCATGTGTGGCCCGCAAATGGTCTTGCTCTGTGGCGTTCTGCTTCGCTGTTCCATCTAAGATGGATGGAAGCTCCCTCAGCAGCAGCCTTGTTCCTGAAAATGTGGGCAACGCAGTCACAACTTGCCTAAAAAGGTTGCGAATAAAACAAAGAAAGTGAATGCCAGGTTGTCATTTATACGCAGTGATTTGCCACGATTAAACACACACCTATAGCAAAAAGCCTTTGCAGAGCATCTGGTGCCTACACAAATCAGCCTACAGTTGATCAGTAAATACACCTATAAAATCGGGTATCCACTTTTGTTTCTACTACAATCACAGATGTGAGGCTTACGCTTGCAAACGAAATAGATTTTAAAAGGAACACACCTTGATCGCTGAGTCCACCTCAAAAGTTTCGGATGCAATAATTGGCCCTGCATCCATAGTACGTACTGTGTATGCAACTGTGACACCTGTAACAGCCACACCATCCTGAAGCACAAAACAAAATGTTATCACCATTAGGGGGGGGAGGTCAGCCCGTGTGAGGCAATTACAGCCAAGCATAGGACACTCGCAGAAAACCACAGCTTCCCACCACCAAAAAGAAGAAAAAAAGTCACCGGCCTGGAGTGCACGTTGAACAGGAGCAGCTCCCCTATACAAGGGTAGCAAGCTTGGGTGGATATTGACCGTCCCTGCGTCCATAAGACGCACTTTGGTTGAACAACGTTCAGACAACAGAAACGAGAACAACCAGCATGGTATTCAACGGCAGCATGGCTACCATAAGCAGGTATGTCGAGGAATCTTTTAGGGAGATAATTGCCATATGCTGCTGTAATGCAGACCGCTGGATTTAAAGCCCTCAGTTCTGCCAAGAAATTTTCCTGCAGAGATCAGACAAGCGGAAGCTTTCTCCTAACAATCATACGGATACAAAAAAAAAACGACCAGATGCAGGCTCCTTGCAGAATTCAGTTTAGAAAAAACTGTGGCCGGAAGAAAATGAGGTCTAAACAGCAGTGAAAGCAGATCGACGGTACCTCTTTTGCAGTTTCAGGGGAGAAAATCAAAGAGGGTGGGAAATCTCGTTCTATTGCCCGCTGAGCGACAGGAGATGGGAGCTGCTTCCTGCCTCGGCCCCTAATAGAAGGAGGTTGAGTGACTACTCCTGCCACCTAGGTTGCAGAAACATTCCAGATCAGGTCGTCTGGGGGTGGAGGAACTCTTAAACCCTGAACCCTTCAAAATAACGGAGAAGAGGAGTGAAACCTCAAAGACCGAGCTCGCATCTTTCGCAGCCTCCAGCAGGGAGTCCAACACGCCAGCTGCAACCTACCAGGCAGATTCTGCTCAGTGATTGGAAACGTACGTGACAAAATCAACCCGAGTTATCGGCAAAATTCAAAGAAGCAGAACGGTGTCAAACACCTGAGGCGTGCCAAGGAAGACCAGCGATTTTTTTGAGGGGTTGTCACTGCCATGACAGCATCTGACCGGATGCAAACATCGCCACGGCCGCGAGGCAGACAGCCTGGACGACATGGAGAGCATCATAGCGTCGGAAGCAGGAATGGAGCCCTAACGTTGGTCTGAATATTCTAGGGCTCTGAAGACTCTGGTGAAGCAGGCCAAAATTCACGAGCATGAGGGCTCCAATGCGGAAGCATGGATGAGCGCAGCTGGATATTGCAGTGTCTGAAGCTCGCCGATGTGGGTCTGGACTGTGCTTGCCACTAATTTTCGTAGAATTTCAGGGGAGAACCCAATGCAGGCCTCAACAGAAATTCCAGGAGCATCTGCGTTGTCCGACTTTTGCAAGTACAACCTGCCATTCATGCTGAGACTATTTGAATTGATGGAACTGTATGCTCTACTGAATCTGTATTCTGGTACGGGCTGCTATCGACTTGTCCGGTCTATGTCTGATGATGATGCTCACAAACCAGATCGTTTGGGCGCGCAGGCAGGATGATTCAGAAAGAGTTTACTCGAAAGAGCTAGCAGATATCATACAAGTGATTGCTGCTTATGGGAAGTACTGGTGAGATGTTTGGCTTCCATTGATTGACGGCCTTCTTCCACGGGATTCGATCGTTTCTGATTGCTGTCGTCGTCATGGCTCCTGATCCAAAATGTCTTTGCCCAGGCATGATTGGTTCGATCTGAAAGTTTTGCTCGCTTTCCGCTTGCAGCAGGTGACTCATCAACCTTCCTTGTTTGCAGTGCATTCAACTGAAACCTGTGGCAGGAGGAGGGATCAGTAGTTAGTTATCTGACCTTGAAATTTATTTTGCAGATTCTGCAAACGTATTATGAAGCTCACACTTCAGCTGTTGGCCCTCCAAAGCCACTGGTTACAGGAGAAACTTTCGAAGAGCTATGTAACAGACTCTTAGGAAGTATGTCGCCAGCTTTACTGCCTGGGTTTCGGATGTATATGCTTGCATTTGGCTGCATCCTTTCTTATTGGTCTGCAATCTGTCGTCTGCCAGGCCTGGACGTTTTTGACTCAGGACCACCCTTCACTCTTCAGCGGCTTTGTGAGGTAAGTGTACAGTCATTCCTTTTCCATCAATACGACTTTTTATCAAAATTCCAGTCGCTCCATTCTTGCTGGATTTAGAAAAATAACCTGTTCCTGGTTTTGCGAATTTGCCGTCTGCAATCTGTTGATTTCAAATGCCTTTGGTGGCACCTATGTCTAGATTTTGCTCAACCCGGAGGCAATATACCCCAATCTGGACAAGGTTGGGCTAGCGTTTGAGAAGGTAAGAAACCATTCGTTTTGCGAAATCCCTTTCAGATCAGAATGAAGATTACAGAGAAGTTGGTAGATTGGGAGTGGTGGCAAGCAATAGAATTGAGTTGGCTGAACTTTGACATTCAAAATGACTGAGTGTGGCTTATTATCTCCAGCTTTTACTTGTGACGTCCACCATTCCAAGATGCCAGGAACCCTATCCCTCGTCTCTTCCTCCAGTGAAGCAACTAGAGAGGAAGCCAGTTCCTGTCAAGGTCATCTCTGACCATGAGTTCGTACAAAGGGCCAAAGCTGCTACGCAGAACCAAGACAGTTCAAACGCCGAACCGAATGAGGAGATACCCTGGGGAAAAAAGTATGGGCGTACAGCCACAGAGAACGGGATTCCAACAGCTATCACGGTTGTGAAAGAAGCCGGTGAAGATATGGAAGTGGAGGTGGAGTTGGATGAACCAACCTCAACTGAAATGGAAATTGAAGGCGCTTCTGAGAAAGTGTCTGGAGACGGCCAGGAAGCCTTGCCAGACGAGGCCCTCGCTGACCCCACCCCTGAGGCTGCCAGCAACGAGCCCGAGACTTTAATGGAAGAGGTTCCTGCAGCCGAAGAAGTCCCTGCCGTGGAAGAAGACAAAATGGAGGAAGGATCCTCAGCAGATGCTGTGCAGGAGGAGATGGGCGATGCGAGTACAACTAGCGGCACAATAGATCCAGTAATTGTCTGAATAGGTTTAGCCAGCAGGTGGAATTGGAATGGTGTGCAACTAGATGTCTTTTATGAGTTGAGGGGTATCCCGACGCCTGCTAAGTTTCTTGTGCAGACCCTTTCTTATCGAGACGCAATTGGGGTGCTTGTCGTGATGCAGTATTGTTGAGGTCAAAATATGCAGGCTGGCGGTTCTGCAAGCAGAGTGTTCATTTTATGCAAGCTGCTGTTACAGCTTGAGGAAGGAAGAAGGGGGACAAAAAGCTGCAGTATTTATTACATGAATTTTCCGGGAGCAACTCCCAACTACTACTGTACAATGAAGCAATGTTAGAGGCTGAACTCCTTTCCTCACGTCATTTTTTCATGAGAAGCACCACGGTGTGTGCCGCTATGCTTCGATTCTCCCCCAGGCTGTCCACCTTCTCGTGCGTCTTGGCCTTGATGTTGAGCACAGATGCATCCACATCCAGCAACTCCACTAAGTTGGCAAGGATAGCCGGCTTGTGAGGACTCAGCTTCGGTCTCTGTGCAATGATGGTGGCATCCAAATTTCCAATCTCGTAGCCTGCCTCGTGCATGCGCCTCACCTGCAGTGCATGACAAGGTCACTGCGTCAGCTGCCACTCAGGGCACTCAAACGTCCCCGAAAACATTCAACAGGACCGAAAAACAATACTCACAGCTTCCCTGATGAAAACCGACGATGGTGCTCCTTTCCAGGTCGGATCAGTGTCAGGAAAGAGCTGTCCGATGTCTGGCAGCCCCAGCGCTCCCAGGATGGCATCCACAATACAGTGCAGCAACACATCCCCTGCAGACCACGCAGTCAAACCTCCGGTTCGCCGCACTCCCCTCAAAAATCGCAAACACAGCTAAGAGAAAACGCTTCTTCATACCATCGGAATGCGCTTCGCAGCCGCGTTCATGCGGAATGTTCACTCCCCCGATGATGAGAGGATACCCCGGCTCCAGCCGATGCAGGTCGAAGCCATGCCCTACTCTGAACGGCAGAACCGGCACCTTCCTAGCTTTCGCAACCTTAGGCTCCGCATCCACAGCCGTGCTGGCAGCCTGGCACACCACTCGTTCCCGTCTTTGCTCCGGCCTGCTGGCCGAGTAGCTCGTCCATCCTCTCCTCGATTGCAAGCTGCACGAAGGAGCATCAGCCGCTGCGTCGCAAAGCAACACAACCGAACCGAAGGCTCCCGAATTCCGAGCCAGCAAACTGAGCAGCACAAGAACCAGTACCTGAATCCCAGGCGCAGCTGCTGCTGCCCCGCCGCCGCCTCCCTCAACGGATGTGCCGAAGAGCTCGGCACGTGCTCGCTCCCGCAGCGCACAGACGCAACCATCCCGAGCGTCGCCATCCCTGGGAGGCGAGCTTGACCGCTCGTGGAGTGCAGAGAATGCAAGCGCCCGGGTGCGAGTCGAGTCCGGGAGACTTGCTTTACCCAAATGAAAGTTGAAGAGCGGAGGAATCGCAAAGCAGAAGGCAGGGAGGGGGGGGGCAAAGTGAAGGCCAAACACGAGCGCTTTGTGGATTCCTGGAGCCGAGATGCTGCTGGAGCACTCCAAGGTGCTATATAAATTTCCTCACCTGCGCCTCGAGCGAGTCGAGTCCGATACAGTTCACCCGCCAGTCAAACCACAGGTGCAGTGAGGTGCACCGAAAATGGGTTTCCAACGTTTCAAATTACGTTATGTATGAAGAAGGACTCTTTCAATACGCAGTCCCCCCCACCACTGCTTATTGGAATAAACTGCTTTTTTATATGTTACAAAGAGATACCTTGTCACTTTATTGTGAAGAGAGGATGGACTCACACACCTTATAAAAAGTAGCTAGGTAATGTAAATATAGCCAGTCGAGAGCTGCGCATTGGGCATATATAGAGAAGGGAATAAGGGTGTATGGCCACCCCTAACCTCGAATGAACCTTGTATCATATTCGTATGTCATGTTCGGGCACCTTAAAAAGTGACCGCCATTGCGTCGGTATGCTTCAGAGTTCACTGCCTCGTGGAGGTTTCCTGCGGGCCATGAATGACTTTGCAAAAGCTGGGCCTTCTAAGTCATGGGATGGGGTCTCATGTCATTGAGATACAAGTTAGCCCAACAACTTTAGGTGTATCTAAAAATGGACCTGATAAACTTCATCAAGTCTAGTATAGTCTGAGGTGCGGCATTCATTGCTCGTTGTCGTTAGTGTGACGGGGCAAGTTTTTAGGGGGATTTTCCGCACACGCGAACCCGGCCTAACTTTCAACCCGGGAGGCTGTGTTGCTTATTGAAAGTAGATTTGGAAAATAGCGAATATGTTATAAGATAGATGCAGTTTTACACATATACACAGTTTCAATTATTATATAGATGGAGAGAAAGAAACTCGTTTACCAAGTATAAGGTCGCTTAGAGGAGGACTTCTACGAGTTACAAGTTTCACAATAGACTAGTTTATTGCGCCGATTTCGATTACGCTTAATTGTGTCGGTTGCGCCAACTGCCCTGCCATGCTTACTTGGCATGCTATGAAAAGAAGATGAGTCCCAAAGAAGCTCTACGAGATCATTTTGAGATAGCTGAGTACACACCCTACTGGATTATAATCAAATATATACTTGAATAAGAACGTACCATGATGTGATGCTGATTCATCGTTAAGCCAACGATGATACAACACTCTCGCAAGCTGGCTAGGCGTAGTATTGTGCATGGCTTCAGCAGAAATCTTATCTACAAGCTGGAAAAGATTCTTGAGGCGTGTTGGCCATTGAATGGAAACTCGAAATCTTTTATCGTTGCTGAGGTACACATATTTTAGATCTTGCCAATTTAGTTAACTTAGGTTTCTAATCCTTCTTTGCAGAAATTCCTTCAACCAAGGGTGGTAGGAGTTCACCATGTTCTTTTTACAGAGCTCTAACAATAAGACCCTCAAGTCTTTCAAAGCTAACTGCGATCCAAACGACGCCCGAATATCATGCAGCTCATCCATATGTTTGTCCAAATTTCACTCTAATCTCTAATTGATCTTTTGAAGATCTGACAATTGCTTTCACATAAACAATTTGCTTCTCCAAGTCTTACGCCTCATAAGTCACAGCATTGCTATTCAACTCCTGGAGCAATTCCAGTCACACCTTTGTCCCCATCAATTTGGGATTACCACTCCGGGGGGTTGTGAGTTGGCGGCCTTTCGAGTTGAGGTGGTTTTGGAGACTTATCTTGATTGATGTCGAGAATGCTTTCAACATTGTCTTTAGTCAGCTATTTTTATGGAGCTCAAGGATGAGGGCGGGTAGTTAGCAAGTCTTATTCCATTTGTCCGCTCTTTCAACGGTTCTCCGTTTAACCTCTACTTTCAGCATGGGCCATCTACAGAAGGGGTTTTCATGCTTGACTCAGTGATAGGCACGAAGCAGGGAGACCCCTTGGGGGGCCCTCTTTGCTGTGGCGCACTTCAGGGAGTTGTCCACTTCTACCTCCACGGTTGAGGAGTGTCTTTTCCCGTTCGTCATGAATGACTCTCATATCTTAGGACAAGAGAGCAAAATTTGGGAGGCATTCGAACTCTTCTCCTTAGAGCTATCCCGCCCGGGTTTGAGGGATAAGATCCTGAAGTGCAAGGGTTGGTCCTCGTCCGGCATCACTCCCTCTCTTCAATATCATGGGGGAACATTGTTTTCGTGCAAGGATTTCGAGTCTTGAGGATACCGGTGGGACCCCCGGACTTTATTCATGGTTTTATTGATGCTTCTTTGGAGGAGGACTTAGCCCACATCGGCGACCTCTTTCAGTTAAGGGACCCTCATGTGGCATTTGACATCTTTTCTTCCAGCTTCGCACGTCAGCTATGGTACCTCACTAGAACGGTTGCTCCCTCCTTAATTTTTCTATCAAGCTTAGGGAAGTTTGATAAATAGGTCATGCAGGCGCTTGGGGACATCATTGGGCTAGGCACCTTCGAGTGTACCACAGGGGGTCTGGCGAGGTGGTAAGCATCCCTACTTGTCGTCTTTGGGGGACTGGTCTGTCGGCCATGGAGGCCTTGGCACCGGCAGCCTTCCTTGGGAGCTGGGCTCTCTCTGCCCCGCTTTGCCATCTCAGTTCTTAATCTATCAAGGTTCCATTGTACTGCCTCATTAGGCTTTCCATGTTTAGCATGGGCAGAGATAACGGAAGATCACGTAAAAACATCCGTTTCGCTTACCCTGGGAGGATCACTCTGTTGCGAATGTTGTCGTAACGGACCCTACCCAGCGTGGTCAAGTAAGAAAGTGTGAGGGTGACAACACGAGCTCACCCGCAGAGTAGAAGAACGCACAATGTAATTAATAATAACAATGTAATACAAACTTATATGTCAAAAATGTTCTAAATACTAAGAGTCGTACCCCTTGACATAATTAACCCTAATATAAGCATCTATATAATAAACGAGGGATGAATTACTTATTTAACACTCCCTCTTAATCATCACGAGCTTTAAAAAGGGAATCATATCGCATCATCTCGCTGGGATGCACAAGGAGCACGCCTTCCAGCTCTCACATTCGCCTCGCATCGCCAGTCTGTCGCGAGTACACAACCCACCTTCACGCTAGGCCAGATGGGACTACATATGGCGCCGCTCATGGCTTCCTTTCTCGCAGCGGTCTACACAGCCTCCGTGCTTCTGCAGTTGCTCATCGCCATGGCAACCAGGAGCGAATAGAGTAGCACCACCGGAGCAGAAAAGGGCAAGGAGAGGACCAGCAGGCGCAAGCCTGTCGCGAAGGAAACCGGTAGGGAAGCAGCAAGCAAGGAGAAACCGGAGGAGCGATACACCATGGGCAAGTGCATGAGGATCAACGGGTACCGGTGACACTGCAGACGACTCTGACCTTGGGAAAAGACAAAGACGACGGGGAGGAGTGGGATTTAGGTCCACTGACCCCTGAGGAGGACGTCAATCTGCTCGGACGGCTCAGAGAAATAGGAAGGCTCCTCAACGAGCTAAAGGAGGAGACCAACGACCTGTTGCAGCTGCCAGCAGGCGATTAGGTAAGCTTCGAGCTTCATCCGTCTGCTGTTCTGTAAATACTTCAACCCATCCGACCAAAAGGAGCTGACCATTGCATCCCCTCTGTGTGCATACAGGCTGCATGAACTCGGCCAACAGTAACAGGGCTTCAGCAGCACAGCACACAACTGGAGCATGTAATCAGCAGCGCCTTGGTCAGATAAGTTATTGTGACTTGTAGAAATAGGGTGAGAAGTCTGCGAGCCCAAGGCCCTGCATGTGCTGATAATGTCTTTGCTTGGACAGTCCCTTGGTTAGAATATCGGCTGTATTATCATCTGTAGGAACATAGCCTACCTTAACTACTCCACGTTCCACTACATCTCGTATGTAATGGTGCTGTATCTCAATGTATTTCGTCCTAGCATGGAATTTTGGATTAGCCACCAGTGCTAGAGCCGACATGTTGTCGCAGAGTAAGGGGGTAGGATCCTTTTGTAACTGTCTTAAGTCCTTTAAAAACATCCTTTCCCATTTAGCCTCTTTCGATGCATCTGTTAGGGACTTGTATTCTGCCTCGGTGGAGGACAAAGCTATAGAAGTCTGCTTTTTGCAGCTCCAATTAACTGCAGCAGATGCTAATATAAAACAATATGTGCTTAGGCTTTTACGAGAATCCGAGTCTGACGCCCAGTCAGCATCTGTGAATCCACTTAGCAACAACTTGTGTGAATCACTGCTTCTGTAAACTAGCCCATAGGTCTGTGTTCCTTTCAGATACCTGAAGATCCTTTTTACAGCAGACCAATGTGCCCTACCAGGCTTTTCGAGAAACTGAGAGACTGTAGATACTGAGTATTGAATATCAGGTCTAGTCTAGTTACTAACAAAAATTAAGCTGCCTACAGCATGTCGATAGGGAACTTCTACCATATCGCTGATCTCTTCTGCTGTTTGTGTACACTGTAGACTTGTGAGCTTCGTACCAGCTGCAAAGGGAGTTGTGGCAGGTCTTGCCTCATCTAGCTTGAACTTCCGAAGAATTTCATTTATGTACTTGTATTGATGAATTATCATCAGTCCTTCGGATCTGACCCGTAATATTTGTATCCCAAGGCAAAATCTAAGCTCGCCAATGTTCTTCATTTCAAACTTGGAGCTTAACATCTGTTTGACTTCTTCTAACATACTCTTGCTGTTGGTAGCGAGGATGACATCGTCCACATAGAGTGCGAGGAGAACAAAATCAGATCCTGTGGACAGCCTGTACATATTGCTGTCTGCTGCATTCTGAATAAAAGAGATGCTAAGAAGATAGAGATGCATGGTAATGTACCAGACCCTACCGCTCTGCTTTAAGCCATAGATGCACTTGAGTAACTTGAGCACTTTGTGTGGGTGCTCTTTACTAACATAGCCTTCCGGTTGCTCCATATACAGATCTTCATCTAAGGAGCCATATAAAAAGGCAGTGCACACATCCATTTGGTGGAGTTCGAGGTCTAACTCAGCAGCAAAGGCAAGGATCATCCTGATGGATTGGGCGCGGACTACAGGGGAAAAGGTTTCCTGGTAGTCCAGACCTTCGACTTGGGAGAAACCACGGGCCACAAGCCATGCCTTAAAGCGAGCTACTTGTCCTTGAGCATTAAGTTTGAGTTTAAATACCCACTTACATGATATGGGCTTCCTTCCAGGCGGTGGATCGACTAATGTCCAAGTTTTATTTTTGATCAAACTTTGGTACTCATCCTTCACTGCGAAACGCCACTGGGAGGATTCAGGGCCGGTGAAGGCCAGTTTTAAGGATGTGGGCTCATCAGCAAAGCTGGAGAAACCTGAAGCACTTTGTGTGTGGAACAAGTAGAGGTACGAAAGTCTATAGATTCGTATCTGGGTTCGGACCATTGATCAGGGGGAGGTCTGTGCCGGGAGCTGAGGCGTAAAATAGGTTCGGGCTCAGGCTCAGGTTCGGGAGGATCAGGGGCATCTAGGTTATCATTGTCTGCATCCAGGTCGAGGACCTCAAAATCAGAATGCGAGCCTATGCTGTGATTATCCTCTGGTGGATCTGGATCAGCAATATCCAGGTCAATGACACCAAAGGTAATATTACTGGAGTAATCATCAAGAGGGCCTGCCTGCATCACCATCATCCAGAGGGTAAGATACAGGTGGAGTTGCATCAAGAGAGTCATCATCAGCATCTTCGTGTGCTCCCTCTAAATCCAAGTCCGCGGCCATAACAGGAGCATGTGAGGTGACAGACTCTTTTGCCTCCAGAAATGTAACACTGCGCGCCAAGGTAACAGTCTGATGCTCTTGATCAAATAATTTGTATGCCTTCACGTGCTCACTGTAACCGATGAAGATCAGTCCCTTAGCCCTGTTTTCTAACTTCCTGCGTTTTTGCTCTGGAATGTAGGCATATGCCCTAGATCCGAAGACTCGCAAGTGTAATATACTAGGCTTCCTTCCCCATAATATCTCATGTGGGGTTTTGCCCCTGCGTGATGGTCACAACCACTGCTCGTAATGTGGTGGCGCCTCCGATCTCCAGGGAGACGACCACGACATACTTCTAATCATCCCAAGTAAGGTTTGATTTTTCCTTTCAGCAACGCCGTTCGGTTGCTGGGTATAGGGCACTATGAGCTGTCGTTCAATCCCTCTCTCCTGTAGGAACTCATCGAAGGCATGATTCACAAACTCTCTGCCGTTGTCCGTTCTTAAAACCTTTAGGAAGTTGCCCGTCTGCCTCTCTACTGTGGTCAACCAATCCTTGAAGTAGGTAAAGGTGTCACTTTTGAGGTGCATGGGATATGTCTATGAGTATCTGCTGAAATCATCAGTCAGGGTGAAATAGTAGAGGGATCCTCCAAGTGACAGTTCGTGGATCTTTCCAGAAAATGTCTGCATGAATTAATGCCAGTGTCTTGTTTGCTCTCTGTACATGTTTCGGGAATGGGAGTTCTTTTTGCTTTGCAAGCACATAGGATTCGCAAACGGGGAGATCCTTAAAGCACTTGGGTAAGGGTTCCCTGTAGCAGTCCTTAGAAGACATGTCAACCAACTTGTTCCTGTTGATATGGCCTAGCCTAGCATGCCAGAGAGAGGCTAATTCTATTGGCTTCATGGCAGGTGGACTAGTGGAAAGTGCAATGGGGTCCTGGATTCCTGTTATGGACAGTCTATATAGATCTTCATGGGGAACACCCTTGAAAACGCACTGATCTGGAAGGTCAGATCTGAAGAAGCAGCAGTCTCCTGCAGAGACGAACATCTGAAAAGTTCCTTGCTTCATCAGCTTACTCATTGACATGAGGTTCTTCCCCATCTGTGGGACATAGAGGACATGATCCAAGGTGAGAGTTGTGCCATCTTGCAGGGGAAATTTACAAATCCCTTGTCCTCGGATGGGCACGCTGGTTTGATTCTGTTCATCTCCGAGAAGCACCCTTTCCTTAACTGGGCGAAGGTCCAGCCTATAGAATTGTGCCTCGTCATTGCAGATATGAGCAGTCACTCCACTGTCGAGGTACCACCCCTTATCCTGCTGCAACTGACTTGCTAGACAAACTGTTAGAATCTTCACCGTTTTTGCATTCTCAGTTGGAGTTTTGTCCTTGACAGCCACACTGGCTGACTGTCGCAGGCCTGGCTTTTATGGCTCCTCGGCCTTCTTCTTGCGGCACTCACATGCCCAATGGCCGACAACACCACACCAGTTACAGTTCCCTGTACGACGAGAAGAACTAGAGCTCGACTCACTCTTAGAGCCTGCAGATGGCACCTTCCCTTTATTCTTGTAAGGTTTGAACTTAGCAGCCAATGCCTTATCCGTCCTCGGCTTAGAGGCTCCACTGGCATTCAAGCGACTCTGCTCTTGCTGGTAGAGTGCCCCAATGATCTCCTCCACTGTCAGGGTGGAGGCAGATCCTGCTTGGCTGGAAATCAGCATTAGGCTTGTAACAAAGTTCTGGTATGAAGGGGGGAGACTCATCAGAAGTTGGGCGGAAGCGTCCACCTCTGACATCTTGGAACCAAGCGACTCTAGCTGCCCTCTTAAATGGCGAAACTTAGAGGTATGTGCTGCTATGGTTTCGCCCTCTTTCATTCGAAGGGCACTAAATTCCTGTCTTGCGTTGTAAATGGTAAGCACGTTATTGACATTATATGTGTTAGACAGCTGATCCCAGATTTGGTGGGCTTCTGTCAGGAATTCTATGCTGGGGACTAAAGCCGAATCTAGACCACTAATGAGAAGTGCCACAGCTATACCATTCAGGTTGTCCCATTTCTCGATTTCAGTTGCTGTAGGTGCAAGGTTTGCGTTTGGATCTGGTTTGGGGCTTGACTTATCAACCACCTTCCAAACTCCTCTACCAATGAGGGTAGACTTCATGCGGACACGCCAGACAGGGTATTGAGAGCCATTAAATCTATCTTTTTCCTTTATGTGGTTTGTGTAGACAGGACCTGAGGAGGACGATGCCTGTGCCGCGCTGGTAGACATGTTTATAGGATTGTTCACTGCTGTGTTATTGAGTGACAATGAGTTAAACAGATTTATAAGTTGATTTATGCTACTGTTTATAGACATGCAGGTCTATCATTAGGAGCTATGCCTCACATACTGTATGCAGGAGGAGGGGCTCACCTAGTGAAGCATGGGCAGGAAAGCATGGTGCACATGCGAGCCTGCCTATGCTGCACTGAGTGGTTCTTCCTCCCGTACTCAGGCATGTTAGTCAACCAAATCAAGAAGCAAAAGTTAGGGTTAGTCATTCCCTTTTTCTCTCTTGACCTGATTTGACCAAATTGACGGTTGAGTTTTTGGAGTCGTTTATTTGGAGCGCGCCTCCTCACTGGGAGGTAGTGAGGTCGCATCGGGCTCCATTCCTTCCATCGCCGCATGCCCATGTGGCGGTGTAGCTTGTGACGCTTCCATGGAGAAGCACCGTTTGAAGTCTCACGCTCCCCACAGCGCAGCGGAATCAGAAAATTGAACGTCGGCGGGCACCGAGCTTGGGAGATCGAGGCAGCCGGTCCGGAATTGAGTGCGATCCAATGCTGGTCGTCAACTCTGCTATGCTTGAGGTGAGCGTATCATATCCTGTAGGACCGCTCTAAGAAAGTAGCCGTTTTCTTCAATCTGAGTCGAATCGCCTTTGATTGTCGAGTTTGATCAAGCTGAAGTTGTAATTGTGCGAGAAGGGTGAAGAAGCCTCCGTCGGTGTGTTGATTAGATTAGGATTACGCCTCTCCTCTCACGCTCTGTAGAGACGGTCCACCTCTTGATTACGCAAAGACAGATGTGATTCGTGTCAGAACCGAGTTGTCAAATCTTTGTAGCCGAATGGTAGGGTAGTTGTACTCGTAGAGGTCCAAAGAAGGTGTTAAGTGGCACCACGCCTATCACAATAAGGCGCCCACGACTTTGATGTCCGGGAGGTCCTGCCAACAACGCCCCTAGACGAGCCACCGCCTCGGCATTCTCCAAAGATCTCAGATTGCGAGCATGGCTCGATACCATAAGAAAGTGTGAGGGTGACAACACGAGCTCACCGCAGAAAGGAAGAACGCACAATGTAATTAATAATAACAATGTAATACAAACTTATATGTCAAAATTTTCTAAATACTAAGAGTCGCACTTTGACATAATTAACCCTAATATAAGCATCTATATAATAAATCTAGGGATGGATTACTTATGTAACATCAAGTACAAGAAAAGGCCTACCTACGATTGGTGCCGTGATGCGCATCTCTCGCTCAACCCATCTACCGAGCCGATGAGGGAACAACCCATTTAAGGGCTAAGGGCCGGGGTTAGCCCCGAATGTCGATCCCGAAACTACCAACCAAGTATGTTGTGGTTAGAGATAAGAAAAGGCCTACGTCCGATCGATGCGATGCCGGGCGTCCCGCTCAATCCATCTAACGGATGAGGGAACAACCCGTTAAAGGGCCAAGGGTTAGGAGGGGCTAGCCCCCTCGAATGTTGATTCCGAAACTACCAGCCGCCCCAAGTATGTCGTGGTCAGAGATAAGAAAAGGCCTACCTGCGACTGGTGCTAGTGATGCCACGTCTCCCGCGTTTGCTGCCATCGTGTAAACAGCGTTGGCCAATGCCCTCTGCAAGGCGATGGAAACCCGTTGTCGAACGAAAGCTACCGCGGAGGAAAGGGGAGACTCATCGGTTGGGCGGGCGTCCACCTCTTGATTACTGCACAGGGATGTGGGCGATTCAGTCGAGAAGAAGTTGTCAAATCTTGTAGCCGAATGGTAGGGTAGTTGTACTCGTAGAGGTCCAAGAAGGTGTTAAGTGGCACCGCTATCACAATAAGGCGCCCACGACTTTGATGTCCGGGAGGTCCTTGCCAACAACGCCCCTGGGCAGCCACCACCGGCATTCTCCAAAGATCTCGGTGATTGCGAGCATGGCTCGATACCATAAGAAAGTGTGAGGGTGACAACACGAGCTCACCGCAGCGGAAGAGCGCACAATGTAATTAATAATAACAATGTAATACAAACTTATATGTCAAAAACTAAATACTAAGAGTCTGCCCCTTGACATAATTAACCCTAATATAAGCATCTATATAATAAAGCAGGGATGGATTATGTAACATCAAGTACAAGAAAAGGCCTACCTACGATTGTGTGATGCACATCTCGCTCAACCCATCTACCCGAGCGATGAGAACAACCCATTAAGGGCCAAGGGCCGGGGTTAGCCCCAATGTCGATCCCGAAACTACCAACGCCCCAAGTATGTTGTGGTTAGAGATAAGAAAAGGCCTACGTCCATCGATGCTGCGATGCGCGTCTCCGCTCAATCCATCTACCAGCGGATAGGGAACAACCCGTTAAAGGGCCAAGGGTTGAGGAGGGCTAGCCCCTCGAATGTTGATTCCAAAACTACCGGCCCCAAGTATGTCGTGAGATAAGAAAAGGCCTACCGCGATCGGTGCTAGTGATGCCACGTCTCCCGTTTCGCCATCGTATGTGACGTTGGCCACCTCTGCAAGGCGATGGAAACCCGTTGTCGAACGAAGCTACCGCGGAGGAAAGGGGAGACTCGCCGTCTGGCCGACGAGGTAGGCTTTAGCACAATCCTTTATGAGTCGAAATCCTTGCTCATGGCCCTGGGTCTCGATGGCGAGAGGGATGAAGGCATGGCCATTCTGTAGGCGTGTACTTGTACTTGCGGCCCAACCTAGTCTAGGTACCTTTTCCGCACGATACCTCCCTCTTCGCTTTCTTGTCCCACACAGCTTTTGACAAAGGATTCTAGAAGCTTTGGGTGATATCATCGGCTGGGCACCTTCGAGTGTACAGGATTTCACTACAAGAATCGCAGTATTTTACAGTATTTTACAACGTAATTTACAACCTCACGTTGTAAAATGGTAAGCACGTTATTGACATTATATGTGTTAGACAAATTGATCCCGATTGGTGGGCTTCGCCGAGAATTCTATCAGGGGACTAAAGCCGAATCTAGACCACTAATGAGAAGTGCCACAGCTATACCATTCAGGTTGTCCCATTTCTCGATTTCAGTTGCTGTAGGTGCAAGGTTTGCGTTTGGATCTGGTTTGGGGCTTGACTTATCAACCACCTTCCAAACTCCTCTACCAATGAGGGTAGACTTCATGCGGACACGCCAGACAGGGTATTGAGAGCCATTAAATCTATCTTTTTCCTTTATGTGGTTTGTGTAGACAGGACCTGAGGAGGACGATGCCTGTGCCGCGCTGGTAGACATGTTTATAGGATTGTTCACCGTGTTATTGAGTGACAATGAGTTAAACAGACGATAAGTTGATTTATGCTACTGCTTTATAGACATGCGGTGTCTATCATTAGGAGCTATGCCTCACATATGTATGCGAGGAGGAGGGGCTCACCTAGTGAAGCATGGGCGAAAGCATGGTGCACATGCGAGCTCGCCTATCTGACCGAGTGGTTCTTCCTCCGATTAGTATGTTAGTCAACCAAATCAAGAAGCAAAAGTTAGGGTTAGTCATTCCCTTTTTCTCTCTTGACCTGATTTGACCAAATTGACGGTTGAGTTTTTTGGTCGTTGCCAGGGCGCGCGCCCTCACAACTGGGAGGTAGTGAGGTCGCATCGGGCTCCATTCCTTCCATCAGGCGTCGCCAGATGCCCATGTGGCGGTGTAGCTTGTGACGCTTCCATGGAGAAGCACCGTTTGAAGTCTCACGCTCCCAAGTAAATGGAATCGAAAATTGAACGTCGGCGGGCACCGAGCTTGGGAGATCGAGGCAGCCGGTCCGGAATTGAGTGCGATCCAATGCTGGTCGTCAACTCTGCTATGCTTCTGAGGTGAGCCTGTATCACCATATCCCTGTTGTGGACTGCTCTAAGAAAGCGTTGGTGCTGTTCTTCAATCCTGAGTCGAATCTGCCTTTGATTGTCCAGAGTTTGATCAAGCTGAAGTTGTAATTGTGCAGAGAAGGGTGAAGAAGCCTCAGGTCGGGGTGTGTTGATTAGATTAGGATTCTGCCCTCTCCTCTCACAGCGCTCTCTGTAGAGACGGTCCACCTCTTGATTACAGCACAGGATGTGGGCTGATTCAGGTCAGGAACCGAGTTGTGCTGCAAATCTTTGTAGCCGAATGGTAGGGTAGTTGTACTCGTAGAGGTCCAGCAGTGTGTTAAGTGGCACAGCCGCTGCCTATCACAATAAGGCGCCCCCACGACTTTGATGTCTGGGAGGTCCTTGCCAACAACGCCCCCTAGACGAGCCACCCTGCCTCGGCATTCTCCAAAGATCTCAGCAGATTGCAGAGCATGGCTCTGATACCATAAGAAAGTGTGAGGGTGACAACACGAGCTCACCCGCAGAGCAGAAGAACGCACAATGTAATTAATAATAACAATGTAATACAAACTTATATGTCAAAAATTTTCTAAATACTAAGAGTCGTACCCCTTGACATAATTAACCCTAATATAAGCATCTATATAATAAACGAGGGATGGATTACTTATGTAACATCAAGTACAAGAAAAGGCCTACCTACGATTGGTGCCGTGATGCCGCATCTCTCGCGCTCAACCCATCTACCCGAGCCGATAGGGAACAACCCATTTAAGGGCCAAGGGCCGGGGGGGTTAGCCCCCCTGAATGTCGATCCCGAAACTACCAACTGCCCCAAGTATGTTGTGGTTAGAGATAAGAAAAAGGCCTACGTCCGATCGATGCTGCTGATGCCGCGTCTCCCGCGCTCAATCCATCTACCCCGAGCGGATAGGGAACAACCCGTTAAAGGGCCAAGGGTTAGGAGGGGCTAGCCCCCTCGAATGTTGATTCCGAAACTACCAGCCGCCCCAAGTATGTCGTGGTCAGAGATAAGAAAAGGCCTACCTGCGACTGGTGCTAGTGATGCCACGCCTCCGCTTGTCGCCATCGTAAATGGCCATACAATGCCTGCAAGGCGATGGAAACCCGTTGTCGAACGAAAGCTACCGCGGAGGAAAGGGGGAGACTCGCCCCGTTCCGTCGATCGAGGTAGGCTTTAGCACAATCCTTTATGAGTCGTCCGAAATCCTTGCTCATGGCCCCGTGGGTCTCGATGGCGAGAGGGATGAAGGCATGGCCATTCTGTATAGGCGTGTACTTGTACTTGCGACGCCCAACCTAGAGGGTCTAGGTACCTTTTCCGTACGATACCTCCCTCTTCGGCTTTCTTGTCCCACCTGGGAGCTTTTGACAAAAGGATTCTAGAAGCTTTGGGTGATATCATCGGCCTGGGCACCTTCGAGTGTACCGCCGAGGATTTCACTACAAGAATCGCAGGTATTTTACAACGTATTTTACAACGTAATTTACAACCTCACGTTGTAAAAATGGACATTTACACGTTTGTAGACTGACAGCTTAACTAGGTTGTAAAATTGCTGACGTGGCAGGGAAGATTGCCACGTCATCAAGTTGCTGACGTGGCGGCTAGCAAACTGGGCGGGTAAGGTATCTGGGTAGTCGGTTTACAATGCGTCGAGTGGAGTTACCTGGGCGGCTAGAACAGGATATGGCGGCCCTGAATGAGAAAATGGCAGGGCTGATGATGACGTGCTCACAAATGGTGTTCTGGAGGATTCGTTACAATGACATCCACATAAGATAAGGTAGAGACTTAATAAAAAGGAAGGCATGAGAAAACCCATCGGCTTGGTGGGGAACAACCCATTAAAGGCCCAAGGGCTGGGTGGGCTAGCCGCCCCGAATGTCGATCTCGAAACTACCAACCACCCCAAGTATGTTGTGGTCAGAGATAAGAAAAGGTCTACCTATGACTGGTACCGCTGATGCCTCATCTCTCGCGCTTGTTGTCGTTCTGTAAACGGCATTGGCCTACACCCTCTGCAGGGCGATAAAAACCCATTGTCGAAATCTACTGCAGAGGAAAGGGGGAGACCCACCTTGCTTCGTCGACCATGGTAGGCTTTAACACAATCCTTTGTAAGCCGTTCAAAATTTTCCCAATGGCTCGGGGTAGATTGATTTTCCCTATCTCTTCCTTTTTATAAAGTCTCCACCACCTTTATCTTATGCAACACTGCTGCCGGTGAAGAAGTGAGGAATCTCAAACGCCGTTGTTGGCTTGATCATTAAGCAGGGTTCGAGAGCCCTTGTCAAATTTTGCTCAAGGCGCCGAAGTTGAGTACAGTTGAGTCTTATTTACAAGGATTTGGACACCTATACGGAACGTGTACAGGTGAGCACTTAGGGTGTAGAAGGAGCAACTATCTTGTAGCTCCTTCACTCCATCTTGCCCATGGATGTGGTCGACAAATGTGAAGATTGCAAGCGAGAGTGCGGCTCGTCGGACTCTTTTGTGGAGAGGACTTGTCGCGCGGAGGCTCGGGAGGAAGGACCAGTCATCGGACGCAAGACCTGTTCAGTGTGCGGGATATGGATCGGGAAACCCCACTTTCTGCTGCACGTCTTGGATGGTCGGTTGGCGGAACCGTTGGATCCGCACAGCATCGAGATGAAGCCTTCTTTGTGGAGCAATCTGCCCCAGGAGTGCTTGGAGATAATCCTGGCCAGGCTGCCTTTTGGCAGCCGCGTTCGCTTCTCCATCGTTTGCAAGACCTGGCAGTCCGTCTTGGCATCCTCAGATTTCAAGGGGTTGTGTGATTCCGTGCAGCCTCAACATGCATTCCCCGTCTGCAGCCTGCAATACAAGCCTGGTAAGTTGGCTCCTTGCAAACCGCGCTCTCTAAGGCCGTCGAAAATCCTACATTTGGAGCTTGTCAAGGTTGGCTTGTCCTTTCTTCCTCCCAAATTCCAAGCTTTCTATTCCTCAGACTACGTAGTGCAGGACGGGTTAGTTTGCATCTTCAAGGCTGAAAGACAGAAGCCTGAAAACCCTAAGGTTGAAGCTCAGCCTCTCCAGATGCCTGTCTCATTCAAATGACGCTGGGGTGGGGTTGGGGTGGAGATGGGAGTGGGCGTGGGGTGGAGATGGGAGTGGGGTGGCGGATGGGGATGAAGAAGTTGAGGAGGAGGAGGAAGAGGGGAGGGATGGAGATGGGGTTGGGGACGGGGACGATGAGGAAGACGAGGATGAGGAGGAGATGGGCGTGGGATTGGGGGTGGCAGATGGGGTTGGGGACGAAGAGGTTGCGGAGGAGGAGGAAGAGGGGAGGGATGGAGCTGGGAATGGGATCGGTGACGGTGACGGGGATGATTATGTAGACGAGGATGAGGAGGACGAGGAAGGGGAGGCGGATGAGGACGGGGAGGAGGAGGATGATGCGGAGGATGACGATTCATTCAGGCTGTATGATAGAAATGTGGTAGGCAGCAGCATGGAGGTAGTAGGTACGAGTTTCTGCGTTGCCAATCCTATTATGAGAACTTTCAAAGAGCTGCCACCGGAGTTTGGCAAGGAAGATGACCTTCGTACCGACCGCTGGGCCAGAGTCCAGCTTGAGGTCGACGCAAGCGGGCACTTCGCCGTCATTGTTTTGTGTCACCGGAAAAGGAAACCAACTGTAACTATCTACAGTTCCAAGGAAAATAGCTGGAAAGCCATGACCCTGCCCCATCAGCCACCTGGTTGTTCTCCAGGTTGCGCTACGACGCAAGCTTCTGGCCTCAGTATGTTTTGTGCAATGGTAAACCGTGCGGATTTAGTCTGGGCAACTATATGAGAAGCCACAGTGTCAGAGGTTTTCAAAGGAACCGGCCATTCCAAGTTTATGACGAATATGGGGACATGGAGCCAAGGGGTTATGTGGAATGTCTGTGCGTGGCGGGGCAGGGTTTTCTGCCTTGATCAAGACTATGAGCAGCTGAAGGTGGATTTTGGGGTTTGGGAGATGGAGGGGAGCCCATATATCTGGCGGAAGGTATCGTATCTGCCTGAGCATTTGCAGGAAATGCTCTTGGAACGTGTGGGGTACCGGCTGTGGTCTGGGGCGATGAGGTTCATCTTGGATGGAGCAACCCTGTTGGGTGATACAATGTGCTTCACTATTGCTACCCTCCATAACTGCACGCACTTGCTGGGATACAACATTCCCGACGATACGTGGAGTGTCGTATGCAAAGGTGTGCGCACCTTCGTGTGGAGCAATTGTTCCACCTCTTCCGACCCAATGATGTCGGTGTTTGAGAAGTTTCTGGTCAAATCCGTCAAGTGTGCATTCAGGCAGTTACGGACCTGTTGGGGAGCTCTGTCCAAGTTCTTATTTGAGTTAAATGGGTAGAACCTCAGACCGGAGAGAAGTAGCCAAACTGTGGCAGAAGGCTGCCGATTGTCTCCTGCGAGGACTAAAGCAATCATGGTTGAGAACACCAAAGCAAAGAAATACTACCCACAGCTTCCTTATGCTACTCATACGCAGTGAACGGTAGGCCCCACCTGCCTGTGCTGCAAGTCGTGTTCCAAGATTCCACTGGAATTGGCCGGAACTGTACAGGTCACAAGCTTCGACGGCGATGGTGGTAGCAATCCGTCAGCTTAGCGAGCTGCTAACCTGGTAGAAACTACAGAGTTCGACCCTGCAACTGCCCAAAACGGCAGAGCGCAGCACCAAGGAGCGGAGGGCAGAGCACAAGCATCGCAAGGCCAGTGTTGCAAGACATCATCCGGCCTCACGCGAATGCCGATATTTATTTTGGGACAGGAGAATCTATCTCGCCGGAGGCACTAAACCCTAAACCTTGAAGTCCGTCTTGGCATCCTCAGATTTCAAGGGGTTGTGTGATTCCGTGCAGCCTCAACATGCATTCCCCGTCTGCAGCCTGCAATACAAGCCTGGTAAGTTGGCTCCTTGCAAACCGCGCTCTCTAAGGCCGTCGAAAATCCTACATTTGGAGCTTGTCAAGGTTGGCTTGTCCTTTCTTCCTCCCAAATTCCAAGCTTTCTATTCCTCAGACTACGTAGTGCAGGACGGGTTAGTTTGCATCTTCAAGGCTGAAAGACAGAAGCCTGAAAACCCTAAGGTTGAAGCTCAGCCTCTCCAGATGCCTGTCTCTCATTCAAATGACGCTGGGGTGGGGGTTGGGGTGGAGATGGGAGTGGGCGTGGGGGTGGAGATGGGAGTGGGGGTGGCGGATGGGGATGAAGAAGTTGAGGAGGAGGAGGAAGAGGGGAGGGATGGAGATGGGGTTGGGGACGGGGACGATGAGGAAGACGAGGATGAGGAGGAGATGGGCGTGGGATTGGGGGTGGCAGATGGGGTTGGGGACGAAGAGGTTGGTGGAGGAGGAGGAAGAGGGGAGGGATGGAGCTGGGAATGGGATCGGTGACGGTGACGGGGATGATTATGTAGACGAGGATGAGGAGGACGAGGAAGGGAGGCGGATGAGGACGGGGAGGAGGAGGATGATGCGGAGGATGACGATTCATTCAGGCTGTATGATAGAAATGTGGTAGGCAGCAGCATGGAGGTAGTAGGTACGAGTTTCTGCGTTGCCAATCCTATTATGAGAACTTTCAAAGAGCTGCCACCGGAGTTTGGCAAGGAAGATGACCTTCGTACCGACCGCTGGGCCAGAGTCCAGCTTGAGGTCGACGCAAGCGGGCACTTCGCCGTCATTGTTTTGTGTCACCGGAAAAGGAAACCAACTGTAACTATCTACAGTTCCAAGGAAAATAGCTGGAAAGCCATGACCCTGCCCCATCAGCCACTCCGGTTGTTCTCCAGGTTGCGCTACGACGCAAGCTTCTGGCCTCAGTATGTTTTGTGCAATGGTAAACCGTGCGGATTTAGTCTGGGCAACTATATGAGAAGCCACAGTGTCAGAGGTTTTCAAAGGAACCGGCCATTCCAAGTTTATGACGAATATGGGGATACGGAGCCAAGGGTTATGTGGAATGTCTGTGCGTGGCGGGGCAGGGTTTTCTGCCTTGATCAAGACTATGAGCAGCTGAAGGTGGATTTTGGGGTTTGGGAGATGGAGGGGAGCCCATATATCTGGCGGAAGGTATCGTATCTGCCTGAGCATTTGCAGGAAATGCTCTTGGAACGTGTGGGGTACCGGCTGTGGTCTGGGGCGATGAGGTTCATCTTGGATGGAGCAACCCTGTTGGGTGATACAATGTGCTTCACTATTGCTACCCTCCATAACTGCACGCACTTGCTGGGATACAACATTCCCGACGATACGTGGAGTGTCGTATGCAAAGGTGTGCGCACCTTCGTGTGGAGCAATTCGTTCCACCTCTTCCGACCCAATGATGTCGGTGTTTGAGAAGTTTCCTGGTCAAATCCGTCAAGTGTGCATTCAGGCAGTTACGGACCTGCTGTTGGGAGCTCTGTCCAAGTTCTTATTTGAGTTAAATGGGTAGAACCTCAGACCGGAGAGAAGTAGCCAAACTGTGGCAGAAGGCTGCCGATTGTCTCCTGCGAGGACTAAAGCAATCATGGTTGAGAACACCAAAAGCAAAGAAATACTACCCACAGCTTTCCTTATGCTACTCATACGCAGTGAACGGTAGGCCCCACCTGCCTGTGCTGCAAGTCGTGTTCCAAGATTCCACTGGAATTGGCCGGAACTGTACAGGTCACAAGCTTCGACGGCGATGGTGGTAGCAATCCGTCAGCTTAGCGAGCTGCTAACCTGGTAGAAACTACAGAGTTCGACCCTGCAACTGCCCAAAACGGCAGAGCGCAGCACCAAGGAGCGGAGGGGCAGAGCACAAGCATCGCAAGGCCAGTGTTGCAAGACATCATCCGGCCTCACGCGAATGCCGATATTTATTTTGGGACAGGAGAATCTATCTCGCCGGAGGCACTAAACCCTAAACCTTGAACTTGTTCCATGGTTTTAACCTATTTCAGCTGGTGATGCCCTGCATCCCGCTGAAAGCAGCACCGAACAGACGCATTCATGTGCAGCTTCCCCACCTGAAGAGCCAGGCACAGAATCATCACGCTCCCCGTGTTACTGAACTCATCAGTTTCTGCTCAACTCTCTCTTACCCACAGCTTGACTTTTCAACGGGAACCTCTCTGCCGTGGACGCTGGCGGCCATGGTGGTTGGGAGGGAGCGGCTGTCGATGTCGGGGCAATGGGATAAGGTGCAGAATGTGGTCACGTCCAGGGTGGATGTGCACTGCTACTTCTGATACAAGATGCCGGGTGGACTCGGAACTCGTTCGTCTTTCGCACGATGAAGCGCCCTTTGGGCTCACTGCTGGAAGGAGGTCCTAATAGAAAACTTGGAGTTGCAGTCGGATTGGTGAACGGAGAAGGGGGCCTCTGCAAGGCTTAGGCTCCTCCTCTTCTTGGATTTGAATCCGTCGTCCGTCCCGGGAAAAAGCTTGAAATTACTACCTTTTGTTAACGACCGTTGTGTGTAGAAGGACGCCCTTGCTCCTGTATGTATGTATGTATGTATGTATGCGGTTCAGCGTATGCTCACCATCACAGCGATTGCGATTGCAGCAGGCACCTCATACCCGAGGCCAGGGTTGTCTATTGTAAGAGTCTGCTCACGTGGAGGGAGGCCTGAGGCTCTTACTTGTTTCTGCTAGTGTTATTACTTTAGAGAAAACTACCTCCCAACCTAACCATAAAACCACCTCATATATCACCATAAAACTCGAGAATATTACAAAAAAGGAGACAATCTGAATATTCGAGGATATATCCAATACCCACCAGGTAGGCTCCTCCAGGTTACACTGGCGTCAGTCAGTGAAGCCAATTCTGGAGCCTCGAAGCTACAGCCTGCGCCGGAAACATTTGGTTAGCTCCCGGTGCCGTTGCTCCAGTCTGTGCTGTTGCCAAGACAAATGCTCTTTCCCTTCAGCCGGTGCCGATGCAATGCGAGGCCGGAGCTGTAGAATTGTGCACCGGGCTAGATGACCTCACCTGCCGTTGTTGCTCTTGCAGGAGAAGGAAAAATGGCGCAGGCGCTGAGGGCGGCCATTACCACGATCCCGATGTGCACCCCTTGACTCCCGCCTACCAGTCTTGCCGCTCGCATCAGGCTGTGCCTAGGGCGCAGTTTTGGATAGTATGCTGCCAGAGCACTGGCCACGAAGCTCAGCCAGATGTTTCCAGGAGGTATGTTTTGGTCTGATACGCACATTGGCAGCCGGTGAGCGAGGGCTGGAGGATCGGTGCTTTCTGTTTATTGCTGGTGTTGCGTTTTGCACAGATCTTTGCTCTAGGAGGAGCCGCAGCTGCCGCGGGACTGGCGTTTCTCAACCAACCTGGAGGCCCAGGCCAGGAGGCAGCCTCCGCCGCCGACGGAGAAGAGGCCTGAGGCTCTTACTTGTTTCTGCTAGTGTTATTACTTTAGAGAAAACTACCTCCCAACCTAACCATAAAACCACCTCATATATCACCATAAAACTCGAGAATATTACAAAAAAGGAGACAATCTGAATATTCGAGGATATATCCAATACCCACCAGGTAGGCTCCTCCAGGTTACACTGGCGTCAGTCAGTGAAGCCAATTCTGAGCCTCGAAGCTACAGCCTGCGCCGGAAACATTTGGTTAGCTCCCGGTGCCGTTGCTCCAGTCTGTGCTGTTGCCAAGACAAATGCTCTTTCCCTTCAGCCGGTGCCGATGCAATGCGAGGCCGGAGCTGTAGAATTGTGCACCGGGCTAGATGACCTCACCTGCCGTTGTTGCTCTTGCAGGAGAAGGAAAAATGGCGCAGGCGCTGAGGGCGGCCATTACCACGATCCCGATGTGCACCCCCTTGACTCCCGCCTACCAGTCTTGCCGCTCGCATCAGGCTGTGCCTAGGGCGCAGTTTTGGATAGTATGCTGCCAGAGCACTGGCCACGAAGCTCAGCCAGATGTTTCCAGGAGGTATGTTTTGGTCTGATACGCACATTGGCAGCCGGTGAGCGAGGGCTGGAGGATCGGTGCTTTCTGTTTATTGCTGGTGTTGCGTTTTGCACAGATCTTTTGCTCTAGGAGGAGCCGCAGCTGCCGCGGGACTGGCGTTTCTCAACCAACCCGAGGCCCAGGCCAGGAGGCAGCCTCCGCCGCCGCCGACGGAGAAGAGGCCTGAGGACGACCCGAACCTCAGTGCCTATGACGCCAGACTGCTGGCCAGTTACAGGCGCAAGGAGGCTTTGAAGGCATCCGTTGAAGCGCAAAGAGCCAAAGCTGCTGCTCAGGCGGAGGGCTCTCCTCAGGCCCAAGGGCTGGCCACCGTGAAGATCAAGTAAGGCTCCAAGAGCGGTTCACGGACGCAGCTCAAGCATCAAGATTCCACACAACTTTTTAGACCACCTACCTACCAAGGAAGAAAGGAGATTGTTCATCTAGGATAGTTAGTTTTCGTCCATTCTTATCACTCCTGAGACTCTCGAGCTTCTCACCAAAGGCAGGCTGGACTTGCTGCTTACCCGAGAGCGTTGGATGGGCACCAATGATCCCCATCTGCTATCCCGAGGGCTGTGCGATGGGGACTGTCCTAAGATAACAAACGACGGATTCTGTTCTGCTTGGGCCTCATTTCGGGCAATGACTTCCTCGTGGACCAAGTAGTCGCCGCGGTCACCCTCAGGAGACTTGCTTGCTGGAGAAGACCTTCTTGGCCAACTGTAGCCTTGAAGTTGTCCCTGGGCATCAAAAGGCGTGAACATGGTACTTCGAGAGTCGTTTGTCTCTGAGCTGGTCGTCTGCACTGTTGCTGGCACTTCCGAGTCGTCTATCACGAAATTGGCTCCACCAGCAGACATGCTCACGGATGGTTGAGTCTTATGATGCTCAGCCCAATTGCGAGCGCGCCAGAAACGAAGCCGTTGTTTCAGTCTCACCTGCACGCACAAACCAGCATTGTTAGTCGATTGCTGCAAGACACCTTTGGAGGCAGGTGCATTATCATG
This sequence comes from Anthoceros angustus, assembly GCA_010909165.1. Lineage (NCBI taxonomy): Eukaryota > Viridiplantae > Streptophyta > Anthocerotopsida > Anthocerotales > Anthocerotaceae > Anthoceros > Anthoceros angustus. Next base: position 237,208 of record MU008203.1, read on the forward strand.
CTGCATGAGTCCATGAAGTGAAAGGGGTCGTTGAGGGATGTGATTACGATTTCTCTTCGGAGCTCTCTGTTGTCCATCTGGGCCACTGCAGAGGAACCCTTCCGTCCAAGGTCCTTGCTTCTTCTAGGCTTTCTCTCAGTCTGGAGAGCAGCATACGTTGCATTAGATAGTTCGACTATGAGCTAGTGCTGCATGCGAAGTATCCAAAATAGCGAAACGTTTGGGGATCGTGAGGAAATAAAAAGGTACCTGCATCAGGAAAGGATCTGTTTGACACGATCGGTGTTTCGCTTGTCCACTCTCCAAAAGAATCTTCCACTCCAGAGCGCTACGTTGTGAGGTAATCCGTCTTCTATCGTCCTTCTGGAATTTGGACTTTGACTCCGGCTGCTCAGACAACGAGTACGTGTGCTCATCATACTCTGGACTCCCAACCTTAGTACCGGACTCGCCCTCAGAGCGTCCTTTGCCACGCCTCCTCCGGAACTTGTCTTCTGCGTCATCATCCTCCGCAACAGCTCCCTCATCCGCGTCATCGCCACCCTGCCTCCGTTTAGATTTCTTCCTCTTTGTTGCGATCTCACTAAAGTTTGGTCCGTCGACCTCAGCCTCTTCCTTGGGCTCTTCATCAGAATCCTCCAGCAGTTTTGAGACCGACTGGGACAGGTCGCCCAGCCGTTTCTCATCGTCGTCAACCACCCCCTCGCCCTCCTCCTCCTCCAAGTCACCGTCCTCAGGTTGCTTCCTCTCCAGCAACCTGGTATCTCGAGAAGGGGTGGCCTTCACAAGCGATCCTCTAGCTGAACGAGTCTTAGGGGTCGCGCTGGCCGATGAGGAAATTGTTGCACCAGCACCTGGCACACTCCCCGTGTCCACATCCTCACCACCTTGACGTTGAGCTTTCTTCTTACCTTCAGTACCCTCCTTGCCAGTGGTGTCAAGCTGCGAGGAGTCAGGTTGACTGGGTTCTTCAACCTTGGAGGCCTTCTTCTTTCGCTTTGGAGCATCAGCCTGATGTCGTTCATCATCTCCAGCACTTGCCCCTCTCTCGCTGCCCTTGCCAGATCCAGCCCCCTTCTCGCCGTCCTTGGAAGCTTCAGCAGCTATACGAAGGAAGAGGATCGTCGTTAAACCATTGCCATTTTGGAGGAATGCAGTGGCATGTAACAGCAGCTCAGCAACAGAGCACATTCACCAATGGAGCACATACCACTTTCTTTGACGTCCTTCCGAATCCTTATATGTCTTTTATCCTGCGGACCACGGTTGATGTTAGATTACCTTCATGCACGACAGACTTGGAACCGACGTCCAAGCCCTATGCTCCAGATCTTGGCACAACACATGCGAGGTCCGCATACCAGCTTCTGAGCCTCGGTCAAGTTCTCCGTTATTTTCCCTCCCAGAACGTGGTACTCTTGTTCCTGTACCTCGCAAAAGAAATTTAGGTTGTAACTGCTAAGAAGGCATCAGACATTTCGCTTGTTCTGACAGACAAACGTGAATAAGAAAGACGTGTCACTACGAACCAGCATATGCATCCTCCTCAGAAACTCTCGCAGTCTTGCTTCCTGACCAAATTAACGGGCAACAGGTCAAAGACATGACGAGGCTGGGGAGCTACACCATTAGAAGCCTTATTGAAAAGCTGTCGGCAAAGAGAAGGAACCTCTGCCTCCCCTTCCTTGCCTGCTAGTTTGGTTGCAGCCATCAGTTCTGCTTGGCGATTCAGCATGTCTTGCTGCCGTCACAGTCATGACAAGCAGTCAGGTTCTGGCTGCAATGCAATCTCTAAGATACAATTATTTCAAAGCGGAAATTCAAAAGCGAAACCTTTCTGCTAAACGTGGACACTCGACGACTAGATAATGGACATTCCCTAAAACGCTAGAGGCAACGACGATCCACACCTCTTGTGCAACAATTTAGCCTCCGATGCATTTGACTTTGACGCTGCCTATTACCCTTTCCGAGTACAGACTTCCCAGGCGGTTGCGCAAATCTTCCTGCGCAAGCTGCAGGGCCATCGCGGGAGAAGATGGCAACCTCCAGTCAGCAGCAGTGCCATCAGCTTCCGCTTCCTTGTCCTTGGGCTTTGACGAAGGTACGTCGAAAAACACGTCTTCTTGAACGGAAAGACTTCCTGTCGGCAAGTAATGCGCCGCAATAAGTACACAACGCAGGTAATTCTATAGTCCATTGGAGGGATGTCCCAGGTAATTCTACAGTCCATAGGAGATTGGATGGGAACGTAAACAGACGTAGACAGGGTGATAGTAGCAAATACCCAAATGCTGAAGCCAACTGTGTATATCCCTAAGACCATTTGTCTGCTGAGAAACATTCATAGAGCCAGCCTGGAAACACATCCAAACAAACATGCGAGTCAGAAAGCGTTACAGCAGAAGACACTAAGCGTAGTCCAACGCAAGTAAGCTGAAGAGTGAAAGGGATCTTGCACAAAGTTTCAAAGTGGAAAACCTAAAGGATCCCAGAAGTTTACAAGCAGCGCACCAATCGCCTAGCTTGCTTCACATATTCGCTTGCTGTCGGCCTCTGTTCCTCCTCCACCTCCACATGAATAGAGCCCCGTGAGGACAACCTTCTCGCTTTAGGAGGCGGGGGCAAGGTGCTGTAAGTCTGGTCGTAGTCCTCAGTAGCCAGCTCGTGCAACATACTTAGCCTCACCCCAAGCCTGGTTGTAGAATCCTTGAGCTTGTCCATATACTGGTCAAGAGCCAGCTTGTTTCGCTTCATCGGATCCTCCATCCTCTGCCTTTCCAGGTCAAGACTAGATACCGTATCATACAGCAGCTCGTCGTCACTCTCCACAAACATGGTGTCGATAGGTATGTCACTGGTATCACAAGCTTCATCTTTGTAAACTCCCTTCCGCGGGGTCTTGCCCTGCCTGGGACTTCGGAAGCTACTTTCCCCGACGCTCCCCCGTCGATCTGACATGTGACCAGACAGCCCCAAGGACATCCTCCTCGGAATGTGAGCGAGCGAGCCAGCTCTCGGCCTAGGGCTTCGTCCCAAACTAGGCCGTCTCCCACGATACTCATTCGAATCTGGCTCATCTCCATTGCCATTCAGACTCGCTCTCCTCCGCCAATCATCAGGCACATTAAGCTGGCACTCCGCATTTCCCTTCTTCTCACCTCCACCAGCCTTCCCCTTCCCCTCCCCGCCGTACAACACAACCGGAATGGCATTCTTGGGAAGCGCGGACACCTTCCGGTTCGTGTTCACCACTCCCGTCAGCGAACTCAAGAGCATCGCACCTTGCTCCTTGAGGCTCGGAGGCGGGCCGCTGAACTTGGACCCCTTCCTCTCGCTGTTATACGGCAGATCCTGCACATCCAAAACATCCTCAAACTTCATCACACAATCTCAACAACCTCACCCGCCCCGGCCATCCACTCCACAACCACTCCCCCCGCCTCCATCATCAAAATTCAGCAACCTCCAATCTTTCCTCACCTCATTCCGCACGCCGAAGAAGGCCTCCACAGCCTTCGCCTCCGGCGGCATCTCGCAAAGCGGCAAGGCAACCTTCTTGATTCTAATCCCCCATTCACTCGCATGCGTTTGCAGGTACAACCATCGGCAAGCGGACGTTACATACACATCCCTCCCTCGCCTCGCCTCTCCCACGCCCCCGCCATGCCCTTGGCGACGACGGTGCAGCGGCCGCTCTTGCGCGCTCGGGCGGAGATCGTGAGGAATGCGGCGGCTGACACCAAGTTGCGAAACGGGCCAAACCTCGAGCAGCCGGCAGGGCGTCATAAATAGGCAGACGGGACCGTCGGCCCAGCGACGGTACTGCACACAACCGACGCTCGGGAAGGACGTGAGCCGCGATTCGTGAACGGTGACTGACCCCTTCCGGTCGTCAGACACCCCGAGGACGGCCAGGACCACGTGGTGCTTGCGGAAGTATAATGAACATGCAAGTTTGGATTAAGCCCACGTCCCCACTTTTACGTGGCCTGACCCCATTAATGCGCAGGTCCCACTCTCCCCTGCCTATACTGCATCTGACCGGCCTCGTGTATGTCCGCAATTGTGCCACCGGATGACCCCCTGAACCCGGGTGGCTGGTGAGACGTCGCGCCCCGCGAACGGAAAAGAAACGGAACGGGTGGCGTGTTGACCCTCCGCCCCTTCACGTCGCACGCTCGGACACGAACACACCACTTTGGCGCATCGCATATGCATCACATGTGCACCATGTACACACATACATACATACACACATACATTACACTACAAGCCATTCGTTACGGGCACTGATGTCGGCGTCGGCGTCGGTCCCGTTCGCCGTTAGATTGTTAGATTCCAACATCCCAGGAGCAGTTACTCCTGCAACTCGCGCGGCGCGAGCGTGGCGTTTCGCCGACCGGCTCGTAACCGGCTCCGCGGCCTTACACGGACCCTACCCGAGCGGGTTGTGGTGTCACGCGGCCGTGAAGTCGCAACCGGGTTCGGACTCCGGTAATTACAACGGACGCCTGGGAAGGGAAAGAAGGCCGTGGCACGCGTGGTCTCAAAAGAAGGGATTGAATAACATCCGATCTCGTTGATTTCATTGCAACGAGTCCGAAACATACCGGATATCCAGACAGTGTAATAAGCTGTATACAGATCTTTATGAAGAAAACAAGTAAATGTTGTTCATGATACACTTATAGATAGCCGCCTAATGAAGGTGGGGTGAAGAAGTTTGCTGTGGACTTGGCCCCATTACCAGCTCCCGAAATCGTAAATCCTAAATCGTGCTGTGGCTACCCAAACCTGTGCGGTGAAGAAAGAGAGTGAGGGCGCTAACTACAAAGGAAAATGGAAGTGGGCTGGAACAGCAAGAATAGAATAGTGTAAGAAATGTTCCGCAATGGGCAAGGGATAAAAAGGAAACTGGGCGAAGAAAAGGTAAATGAGTAATGAGCGGAAAAGCAAGAAGTGGGGAAGGAAGAAATTCATCTTTCCGCAGGGAGGAGAGCAGACCCTTGAGCTGGGCCTGGATCCCAGGCGGAATCGTGGGGAGGCGGAAGGGGAGGAATTGGGTGAAGGGCGGGGCGGGCAGCGGGGCTCGCTGGCGCCGGGAGCTGGTGGTGGTGTGGACGGGGGCCCCGGGGGATGTGAATTTGGAGGTGTGGGGATGAGTAGATGGTAGCGGTAAAGATGGTGCAATCGAGTCCTCACTTGAGGGGCGGGGTGCTGAGTGGAGACCAGGAAGTGGAAGAGTTTGAGGTGTATGGGCTGTTGGGAGCGGGGATCGTGCTGGTGGCCGTGGTGGTGGCCGCCGCGATCAGCTGCGTGGGGCACCGGCAACGGAGGCAGAGTCGGCGGGAAGGTGGGAATGGTGCATGCTGGATCTGCTGGAGGCCAGGGCTGATAATGCGTCCGGGGAATTGTGAATTTGTGCCGCTGCTGGAATTCGTGCCTTCTTGGAGCTCCGCGATGGCGTTCTTTTTGTTTCCCTTGGTTTGGTGACGCAATTCTTGCTGTGCGAGAGTGCTCTGGTGGCGCCGCATTGTGTGGGTTAGTCCGCCGGTGGCTCGGCCGGGAGCTGCTGGTGTAGGCTTGCGTACATGCAGCGTGAATTGATGTGGAGGTTTTAGTGCTTGAATTTTTGGAGTTGGAGGGAGATACTGAGCTGATTGTGGAGGAGGAGGGGAGGTTTTCGTGTGAGCGTGTGCGTGTGTGAGTGTGAGTGAGTGTGGCTTGTTGCAGGTTGAAGGTGTGATTTAAAACCAACAGGGCCTTGATTTTGCTGCTTCTTTGCATGTGGTGGCTGCAGCTGCGGATCTGGCAGCTGCCATACAGCTGTCCATAAATGAACACATCGTGTCTATACCTTCGTCGGGGATATTGCCTGCTCCGCCCGCGAGGCATGATTCTTATAGCAGGGATGGGAGGGTGTCACCAGCGATAGAGTATCCAAGTATAAAGGCTATCTCGGAATTGAAGGGTCATCTCAGCATGGGATCGCTGTTTAAAATGAAGCGGAGTGGCTCGCCAGGTGAGAATTGACGGTTTTAATATTGGTTCTTGGACTGCTGTTGGGTGCACGCGAGGCATGTGACATGTTGCTGTTCGGGTCCAGGGGTTCCTCAACTTTGTCAGGGTTTTGGGCTGCCGTCTGTGAGGGACTGCTGTTGTGTGACACCGTGCCGGTTTTTGTTTTCCAGAGAGCTTGCCAAAGGGAGAGATGGCGGCAAGTCTGAACCGTCTACCCCTCGTGGTGAACGAAGACTGCTGCAGATTGCTGTTAGACGGGATCAAGTGTTTCAAGATTCATATTTGCAGGTGCTCACTGTGCTCCAGAGGATCTTTTTACCCTCTTTCCTCTGCCTCTTCCTTTTGGTTGACATCCTCATGTTCTTACTCACTGTATGCAGTTTGCATCCATAAGCGACGATGATTTACGAAACCCGCTTTCTGTACAATTTGTTGGAGAGGTTGGACGAGATGATGGTGGTGTTACACGGGACTGGTTTAGTGTGCTTAGCAGGAGGTCTTCAACCCTCAGTATGTGCTTTTCACTAGCAGTGCAGCAGACGACTACACGTACCAGATAAACCCTAATTCGGGGTGAACCCGATCACCTTGACTTTTTCGATTTATTGGGACTATTGTTGGCAAAGCCCTTCTGGATGGGTGCCTCCTTGATGCCCATTTTACCAGGCTGGTTTATAAGCGAATTCTTGACAAGCCAGTCACGTATCATGATATGGCAACTGTTGATGTGCAGTTCTACAAGAGCTTATGCTGGGTACGTTGAGTGCTCTTAACTTCTACCCAGCTGCAGGAGAGGATGAAACCTGTACTGACAACGCTTTTGCCACCTCCCTTGCAGCTATTGGAAAATAAGTTGGATGGTCTAGATCTGGGCTTGACATTTTCTGTTGATAGGGAGAATTTTGGAGCGTATGAGGAAATAGAGGTAAGATGACGTTTTCAGTTACCCCACTGATGTTGAACACTAGTGGTTCCTGATTTGTCACCAGTTTACAGTCATGCTAATGACCTTGATGCCCTTTTCTGGAGCTGCAGCTGAAACCCAAGGGAAAGAATTGCTCGTTACAGAACAAAACAAACGTGAATATGTGGACCTTGTAGCTGCGTATCAGCTCAGGGGTATGTCTTTCTGTGTCTTGTGTTATTTACGAATGGAACGGATCCAGCTCTGGCTCTCGCTCTGGCTCTGACCAGTATTCACTTGTGGACTTACGTGGTCACCTGGTTGGCATGGCTGTTGCAGAAAGTGTAGAGCATCAGTTTCAAGCTCTACGCAGTGGATTGTCAAGAGTGGTTGATCCGGCTTGTTGAAGGTGTGATTTAAAACCAACAGGGCCTTGATTTTTGCTGCTTCTTTGCATGTGGTGGCTGCAGCTGCGGATCTGGCAGCTGCCATACAGCTGTCCATAAATGAACACATCGTGTCTATACCTTCGTCGGGGATATTGCCTGCTCCGCCCGCGAGGCATGATTCTTATAGCAGGGATGGGAGGGTGTCACCAGCGATAGAGTATCCAAGTATAAAGGCTATCTCGGAATTGAAGGGTCATCTCAGCATGGGATCGCTGTTTAAAATGAAGCGGGAGTGGCTCGCCAGGTGAGAATTGACGGTTTTAATATTGGTTCTTGGACTGCTGTTGGGTGCACGCGAGGCATGTGACATGTTGCTGTTCGGGTCCAGGGGTTCCTCAACTTTGTCAGGGTTTTGGGCTGCCGTCTGTGAGGGACTGCTGTTGTGTGACACCGTGCCGGTTTTGTTTTCATTGTCTGGTTTGGTGACGCAATTCTTGCTGTGCGAGAGTGCTCTGGTGGCGCCGCATTGTGTGGGTTAGTCCGCCGGTGGCTCGGCCGGGAGCTGCTGGTGTAGGCTTGCGTACATGCAGCGTGAATTGATGTGGAGGTTTTAGTGCTTGAATTTTTGGAGTTGGAGGGAGATACTGAGCTGATTGTGGAGGAGGAGGGGGAGGTTTTCGTGTGAGCGTGTGCGTGTGCGTGTGAGTGTGAGTGTGAGTGTGGCTTGTTGCAGGTTGAAGGTGTGATTTAAAACCAACAGGGCCTTGATTTTTGCTGCTTCTTTGCATGTGGTGGCTGCAGCTGCGGATCTGGCAGCTGCCATACAGCTGTCCATAAATGAACACATCGTGTCTATACCTTCGTCGGGGATATTGCCTGCTCCGCCCGCGAGGCATGATTCTTATAGCAGGGATGGGAGGGTGTCACCAGCGATAGAGTATCCAAGTATAAAGGCTATCTCGGAATTGAAGGGTCATCTCAGCATGGGATCGCTGTTTAAAATGAAGCGGGAGTGGCTCGCCAGGTGAGAATTGACGGTTTTAATATTGGTTCTTGGACTGCTGTTGGGTGCACGCGAGGCATGTGACATGTTGCTGTTCGGGTCCAGGGGTTCCTCAACTTTGTCAGGGTTTTGGGCTGCCGTCTGTGAGGGACTGCTGTTGTGTGACACCGTGCCGGTTTTGTTTTCCAGAGAGCTTGCCAAAGGAGAGATGGCGGCAAGTCTGAACCGTCTACCCTCGTGGTGAACGAAGACTGCTGCAGATTGCTGTTAGACGGGATCAAGTGTTTCAAGATTCATATTTGCAGGTGCTCACTGTGCTCCAGAGGATCTTTTACCCTCTTTCCTCTGCCTCTTCCTTTTGGTTGACATCCTCATGTTCTTACTCACTGTATGCAGTTTGCATCCATAAGCGACGATGATTTACGAAACCCGCTTTCTGTACAATTTGTTGGAGAGGTTGGACGAGATGATGGTGGTGTTACACGGGACTGGTTTAGTGTGCTTAGCAGGGAGGTCTTCAACCCTCAGTATGTGCTTTTCACTAGCAGTGCAGCAGACGACTACACGTACCAGATAAACCCTAATTCGGGGGTGAACCCCGATCACCTTGACTTTTTTCGATTTATTGGGACTATTGTTGGCAAAGCCCTTCTGGATGGGTGCCTCCTTGATGCCCATTTTACCAGGCTGGTTTATAAGCGAATTCTTGACAAGCCAGTCACGTATCATGATATGGCAACTGTTGATGTGCAGTTCTACAAGAGCTTATGCTGGGTACGTTGAGTGCTCTTAACTTCTACCCAGCTGCAGGAGAGGATGAAACCTGTACTGACAACGCTTTTGCCACCTCCCCTTGCAGCTATTGGAAAATAAGTTGGATGGTCTAGATCTGGGCTTGACATTTTCTGTTGATAGGGAGAATTTTGGAGCGTATGAGGAAATAGAGGTAAGATGACGTTTTCAGTTACCCCACTGATGTTGAACACTAGTGGTTCCTGATTTGTCACCAGTTTACAGTCATGCTAATGACCTTGATGCCCTTTTCTGGAGCTGCAGCTGAAACCCAAGGGGAAAGAATTGCTCGTTACAGAACAAAACAAACGTGAATATGTGGACCTTGTAGCTGCGTATCAGCTCAGGGGTATGTCTTTCTGTGTCTTGTGTTATTTACGAATGGAACGGATCCAGCTCTGGCTCTCGCTCTGGCTCTGACCAGTATTCACTTGTGGGACTTACGTGGTCACCTGGTTGGCATGGCTGTTGCAGAAAGTGTAGAGCATCAGTTTCAAGCTCTACGCAGTGGATTGTCAAGAGTGGTTGATCCGGCTTTGTTGAAGGTTGGATATTGTATAACGCCACTTTGTTTTCATTGTCTGGTTTTTGGTGATGCTTATATTAAGCCACCAGCTGTGATCATCTTCTTGGTTTTTTCCTTCACTGGATCTTCTATATCTGGGTGTTCCGTCATCTAAGCTCCTGTGGTGCCAATTTCAGCATTTTGACGAAAATGAGCTCGAATGGCTTATTGGTGGACTCCCTGTTATTGACTCTGCCGACTGGTACGCGTTCTAACTCAAATTGTCTGGAATTGTTTCCCTTCTTGATTCTATCGGAGTTGCTGACTGTTATGTATGTGGCTGTCTGCCAACCAGGAGGAAACATACCGTCTACAAAGCAGGCTACAGGGATGCAGTTGACTGCTATGTCATACGATGGTTTTGGCAGGTAATGTCTTTGGATGGAAGCTTATGGAATGAACTTGAGGCCGAAAACTTTTTTAGCAGACTGTGTGGAACTGGATCCTGGCTGATTTTCCTTCTTGTTCTTGTCTTACCAGCTGGTAGAATCGTGGGATCAAGAGATGCGAGCACGGCTATTGCAATTTGTCACTGGAACATCAAAGGTATATCGTGACATGTTTTCACATTTAGTTTGATCTGTTTGTCAATATATAACCTCAGGTTGTCAATGTCGTTGCTAACGTTTTCGTTTTGGGACAATGCTCAGGTTCCCTATCCAGATGGCTTCAAGGTAACAAGACGCTTGTGTATTGCATGACATTGGTGACTTACATTGCACTTGTTCAAGATGGTAACATCTGAAAGCCCTTCTTTGTGCAGGGGTTGCGTGGGAGTGAAGGCCTTAGACCTTTCCATATTGTTCGTGTTTCTGATCCAACAAGGTTGCCTCAGGTAATGTTGTCTTTTTTAACAGCTTTTGTTCTCAGAAAACCGAGTATATGTGATTTGGCTGCTCCTGGATGTCACTTGACATTGACACTTGGGTTCAGTTCAGTATTGAAGGTTGATGTGGAGCTGGGCTCTTGGGTTGTTGATGCAGGCGCACACATGCTTCAATGAGCTCATTCTGCCCGACTATGGTAGCTTTGAGGAGCTTGCGAACAACCTGACAACAGCTATATTTGAAACTGGCAACCAGTTTCAGCTTCGATAGCGGATCCATGACCTGGATTTGAAAATTGGCGGATGATATCACCTCCCTCGCAGCACTCCCTCATGAGCTAACGCTACGGTGAGCATCATGGTGGGAGCCTGAAGTTGGGTCTTCAAGCGCTGAGTCAGAAGTTAAAAGCTTGTATTTTATCCTTCCTCGAGTGTACAATGCCCCCTAGATATTCCTTCACCGCACATGTCCATTATGTGGCATCGTGCCCAATGCTGAAAGTTGAATACAATTGACAGTAGATTCTAGGTATCGCAGTAGCAACTTCTAGATCCCTGTAAATGCTTACCTGTGCTTGGTGATGTTAGATTTCTGGGCAACAAGTAAGCCATTCTGCTGCCAATATGTGGCGTGCAGGAGGACATGAAGGAAGTCTGGTTCCTTAGGTGCAAGTGAAATGTCCTCTTTGTGAAGAGGGGTTATTTTCATGTGATGGAAATGGTCGACGTGTGTGGTGTTTTGGCTGTCTTTCCATACTTTTCAATGGTTTCTAGAAATGATCGATTCCCCACTGTAGATTGAAGTGCCACCCTCTCATTTCGGAGGGTGAAATAAAAACTGTCCAACCGACTTTCGTACTCACCAGGGCATCAGTCTTGGTGATTTTTGTTATATTGCAGTTTGCAGGGCCTTCTCACGCCAGTAGGATCCTCTGAGAGGACGATGAAGTCGTGTCTAACATTGAATTGATTGAACTGACCAACCAACGTGCTGCAGCAATTGCCACTGAATCCTGTCATTTGGAACACGTTTTTGACACTGCTCACGGCCTAGCAGGGTCATAGTCATACTTGTCTTGTCAAACGGGTGTTTGAGAATATTGCATTATTCCAGCAACGTCTGTGAAGGTGCTCCGAACTGTCACCGCAAGCACGCAGCCTTGTTTCAGATTGGGGTATTATTCACTTTGCCCTTTGAAGAAGAAGAAGAAGAATTGCAACGTCTGTGAAGGTGCTCCGAACTTTCACCGCAAGCACGCAGCCTTGTTTCTTATTGGGGTATTATTCACTTTGCCCTTTGGTGGTGCTCAAATCTAAGAGTGCTAATCTGATTGTGGGGTGAAGCTTCGAGGGCATCTAATGGCGGCACTGGTGGTTAGGTGGTGGCGAGCTTGGTCCCCGCAAGAGCACGGCCGAGTTCGATCCCCGGTCACTGCGTAGACCCGCAATCGACGGTACGCACATATCTAAAACTTTCCTGGCTTCACTTCCTTCCGAAGTAAAGTTCCATTACAAAAAGAAAACATGGGAAAGGGAAAGCGAGCTTGCCGATGTAATGGGGCTGCATGCTACTGATGAGTTGCGTTGTGGGCACGAAGACTTGTACTGCACGCGGGGGCAGGCGCATCCGTGATTTGGAATGTCCTGCTCCCGACTTGAGTCTCATACCCGAGCCTCGAGGTGGTGTGGTTATGTGTGGACGAGTCCCGAGTCCCGAGTCGTCCCGACTGCCCGGCCTGCCGTGCGTCCAAGGCCAGCCTTGGCCACATGGTGAGATATTCATTCAGCTCCACATTCGCATGTGCGCTTCTGTCACATGAGCCTGGCCAAGGTGAAGTGGTGAAGTTGGAATGTGGAGACGCAAGTTGCAGTCGAAGGAGGCCCCGCCCCAGCGCCCGGACGCCCGGACTGGTCATGACAAATTGACAATGCCATGACATGGAGCAGCGGATCGGATAATTAAAAAAGAAAAAAAGCACGGATTCTGATACGGTCCCGCCAACCGGGTCGAATGCGAATGCGAATCCAGTGCCCGAATATAATAAAAGCCGGGTCCGTGATGCGGTCGGGACTCGGGATGCGTGAAAGCAAGTACACATAAGCGGGGGCCCGCCGGTGCCGGAGCCTGTGAGGCGTGGTGCGCTGCCGACTCCGACCCATAGACCGACTCGCACTTGCCTCTGGAGGACGCCTCTTGCGTCTTGCTTTTTTCATCTCATTCCGGACCCAAATCATTTCGTCATGGGACTGATAACAGATAACTAGGCTGGGATTCTCATCCGTGAGAGGGGAGAACCAAAACTATAAACGCGATCGGCAATGACAGCCGTGGACGCAGCCTGAGAGATTCGAACTCTCGCGGGCGAACCCATGTACTTAGCAGGCACACGCCTTAACCACTCGGCCAAAGCTGCATATGTCTCCTGAGGAGAAAAATATATTATATTTAATTGTTTACAAAGAAATTATTTTTTCATTTTATATATTATTGAGCACAAGATGTGGGGAGGTCAATGAACATTCTGACCACACTCTTAGCATCTCAATTAACTGTATTAAAGTTTAAGTTCATCACCCCCAAATAGAACTCCTCTACAACTGTGCAACCTACGAGCGGATTTGCACTCAGATGGAGTGCCATCCTTTGCACCCTAGGAAAAAAAAAGGGGCACAAACCTTAAACCCTAATTGTACACAGCTGTCAAGTATCTAGTCCTGTGTTTGAAATCGTCCAAGTTACGTGTGTTTACAATTGTTTCACTCCGTGGGCGCACCGGCCTTCCTCGTATCCGATCTTCCGCTCAAAATTAGTTTTTAGATAAAAGATAAAAAGATAAAGTTGCCAAGTACCAAGTCCCGTGAGAAAAATTCGCTTTTGGGGATTGGTGGTTTTGGGGATTGAGTACCATCTCCAACCATAAGGCACACCACATATGAAGGTGGTTTTGGAGATTGAGATCTAAATTGATTACCGGACAGGGATAGTCTCATTTATATCAAACAAATTGAAATAAGGAGTCTTAAGGGACACCCTAAGTTGAAGTACCTACTACCCCAAAAAAGAGTCTAACTAAGAAAATCCAACTAATGTGATTTGAAAATAGGACCTGGCAAAACTCACCCATTATACACTGCAATGCATCTCTATTAAAACTACCTTATGTTTGTACAGTAGGGAATCTGATTCATAAATGGAAAGAGTAAAAGACTAGTCACCCTATTCCCCTTGTGCAGGAGAAGAAGAAGAGGAAGAATTTTATAGAAGACCAGTTTTCGAGTTTCCGGTCATGGTGGGACTTGGCACTTCAACAACGTGTACCATGGTGTGGCTAAGCTTTAAGATTATTTGTCTTGTTTAAGATTTATCTTTACATTCGTCTAAATTATTTTACCATAATCTATTTAATTATCAGTCCTACAACGAAAATACGTCCTTAGTGGACTTAAATAAGATTCTTCTTCTACTCTCCCCAAGGGCAGTCACTCCCTTTAGGCACCCCATCCAAGTACGGACCAAAGCGCAGGATGCTTTAACACCGACGTTCTTATATAGATGCATGGAAGGAGGAGAACGACGATATGTTGATGTGGGTGGTGGAAGAAAAACTCGTGCATGGGGTTGGTGAGGGAGTGCCCCATGCGAGGATCCTCGCACAACATGGCAGCGCAAGAAACAAGGAAGGGCAAGGAATAGAAAAAGAAAGGAGATTTGTTACAGGCGAATGAAGATGTCGGAAGATTGATGGGAGGAGAATGTTACGGCAGCAGGGTCCCACTTGGCACATGCACCCGCACCCGCACGAGGCATGGCCGCCCCTTCTCTCTCGAGATTTCACATCGGCATCGCCTCCAACAATTTATATCGTCAGACTACTCCCTCCCCCTTCCTCCAGGCTTCTTTTCTTCCCCTCCTTCCTCTCATCAGCAGCTCGTTGCTTCCATTCCTTTGCTCCTCATGGTCAAGAGACTTGTCGTTCCTTCCCTTTCCCCGTTGTCTCCTCCTCGACCTCACCTTCCTCGCCGTCCTCTATTACGACCTGTGCTGTTGCAGCTGCTGCTGTCGTCTCGACAGACTGAAGCCAGGCCATGGATCTGCGCTGCCGCCGGGGAATCCAGCTCATGAATTGGAGGCGGCTCTGGCGCCCTTGCAGCAGCAGACTGCTCCTGTCTCGCTGCTGCCGGTGCCGGTGTGTGCAGATCGGGTAGATCCGGAGTTTCATTGCCATTGCCAGCGCCAGTGTGAGTGCCATTGCCGTTGCCGTTGCCTTTGTGAGTGCGAATGCGATTGCCATTGGCGCGCTAAGGAGGTGTAGTGTAGCGGAGGTAGCATGGATGGAGGAGGGGCGGGGAGCGGGCTGGACTCGCAGCTATGGCACGCGTGCGCGGGGGGTGTGGTGCAGCTGCCGGGGGTGGGAGCCAGAGTGATCTACTTCCCGCAGGGCCACGGGGAGCAGGCGGCCAGCAGCGTGGAGCTCCCGCAGAGCCTGGGCCCAGGGGGGAGCGTGCCGTGCCGGGTCACCTCGCTGCACTTCCTGGCGGACGCGGACACGGACGAGGTGTACGCGCGGATGCAGCTGCAGCCGGTGTCCGGGCAAGTGGCCATGGCGGGCGGGGAAGCGGACTCCGCGACGGGGGCCGGAGCGGGAGCGGGAGCGGGAGCGGAGAAGCCGGCATCCTTTGCCAAGACTCTCACACAGAGCGACGCCAACAACGGCGGGGGCTTCTCCGTGCCGCGCTACTGCGCCGAGACCATCTTCCCGCCGCTGGACTACTCCGTGGACCCGCCGGTGCAGACGGTGCTGGCCAAGGACGTGCACGGGGAGACGTGGAGGTTCCGGCACATCTACCGGGGGACGCCCCGCCGCCATCTCCTCACCACGGGGTGGAGCTCCTTCGTGAACCACAAGAAGCTGGTGGCCGGGGACGCCATCGTGTTTCTTCGGAGCGCCACCGGGGAGCTCTCCGTCGGGGTGCGCAGGTCCATGCGCGGGAACGGCGCGCCTGGGAGGCCTCGGCTTGGCATTCCTCCGCTCCCCGGAGCTCTCCTGGGCCCGCCGGGGAATAAGCCCAGAGCTGGCGGATTTGGAAATCACGCATTCCCGGGGGAGAGTAATGGCAGGGCCGGCGCCATGGCCAGCAGCTTTGCCAGGAACCGGGCCCGGGTCACGGCGATGTCTGTGGTGGAGGCCGCTTCTTTGGCTGTGGCGGGGCAGCCGTTCGAGGTTTTGTACTACCCCCGGGCCAGCACCGCGGAATTCTGCGTCAAAGCGCATTCCGTGAAGGCTGCGCTGGATCGGGCTTGCTTCGCGGGGATGCGGTTTAAGATGGCGTTTGAGACGGAGGATTCGTCCAGGATCAGCTGGTTCATGGGGACCGTCGCGGCGGTGCAGCCGGCTGATACCCTCTGGCCCAAGTCCCCCTGGCGTCTGCTGCAGGTGCTCATTGCATCCCACAGTTTACGCAATCCATTGTCTGCAAAAATTTGTATGAAGCTTTCCTCACCTTGTGCGTTGGTGTGTGCCTGTTTGTGTGAAGGTGACTTGGGATGAGCCGGACTTGCTACAAGGGGTGAGCAGGGTGAGTCCGTGGCAGGTGGAGCTGGTGTCCACGCTACCGATGCAGCTGCCTCAATTTGCTCTGCCCAAGAAGAATCCACGCAACTGCAAGTATCCCCTGCAAGGCATGTCCATGGCGGCTCTAGGGCCCGTGGCCCCAGGCTGTCTTGTGGAAGATGTTTCTGCAGGCATGCAGGAAGCCAGGCAAGAACGGTGTGATGGGCCGCAAGTCCTTTCAGCCTTGTGTGCGAAGAAGGGGCCTGTCCCACTCCCAGTGCCAGCTGGGATGCTGTATCGTCAGGATGGAGGTGGAGTGCAGAATCATGGCCTGCCCTTGTGTGCGTCGGGGGGCAGCCCGCTGCAGCATCAGGACTGGTCTGGGGGCTTCAGGAATTCCGGGGCTCTGCAGGCGGGCACCCCAGTGACAAACGGTTGCAAGACTGCTCCATTTCTGCTGTTTGGCCAGGCGATAGACCTGGCTGACAAGACCGGTTCCTCTTGCGCCAGGCAGCACCATTCTGTCGCTGCTGGTGCTGGTCCTGGTCAAGTTCATAGCTTCGCAGCGAATTCAGGAGAGGTACGAGGTAGCTCTGCCTCCAAATACGAAGCTGACTACCTCCACAGACTTTACTCACATGCTGCTGCTACTGGCGGGCCCAAGTGGTTCAAGGAGCAAGGTATGGCAGCACTCGAGCACAAGGCCGACAGGTTCTTTATCGGCTCTTTCTCGCACTGCAAGGTGTTCAAAGACAGTGAAGAGGTAGGCCGCACCGTGGACCTGGCCATCTTCAGCAACTATGACGAGCTGTTTGGCCGGCTAGCAAGCATGTTCTGCATGGACAAGGTGGAGCTGCAGAAGAACCTGGTGTATCGAAACTCGGAAGGCTCCACTCTCCAAGTCGGGAATGAGCCCTACAAGTAACTGCCATTTGCCATTTCCCTCCTCCCACACACACCCTTATCTAATTATGTTCGCACATCCTGAAGCATTGCTTGTTTGTGGATACAGAAGTTTCATGCAATCCGTGCGTCGTCTCACCATCCTTCCCCATGCTGCCAGTTGCGGATCATAGAAGACAGAAGATACCAGCAACAGGAGGGAGCGCAGTTGGGAGAAGGGCTGGAAGAAGTGCACCAGCTCCTGCGGCGAGCTTCTTTCTCCTCTGCCTCGCCCAGCTTATTAAGCTCCCTTCCCTGACCAGCCTCACCTTGATGGGACTACTCTACTTGGCTTCCGTAGGCCCCGGACTGGACCTACAAGCAACCTGACCTTGACAAACTTCTCCACAGGCGGTGCACACTGTACTTGTATGCACAACAAGGTCAGACAGTCTGAGATGATCGTCATGAGAGCAACCTAACGTCACAAGCCTGGAAAAGCAAGTCTGCTGAAGATCTGGCACAGAACAATGCCTTCTTCACCGCCTTGATTAAAGGCCGCCAGCCCACGACAGCCTTCCCTTCCAGAAGCTTTAGTTGCAAAGAAGCAATTATAACATAATGTTGCTATTTCATGAGGATCATCTCACGGTGTCTGCAAACGAAGATGACAGGATTGGATGCCGCCATGCCTTCGTTTTATATTACCCTGTGAGCTCAAGGGTTTTCAGAGACATGCCCTGTTTGGAATACCCTGCAAGAGGAGAAAGTCCATGTCACCACATCCTCCTGACTTAAGTGCGGCTGGGAATGTCATGATATCAAGCTCGACCACATGAAGGCATTGTTGGGCTCGGCAACCGCGGTGAACCTTCATCGAATCCTTCTTGCAACTTGCCTTGAGAATATTCACATTCGCCGGCTGTGCTAACACAGGAAAGTGTCCAGCTCATATCCTTGTTCCACGGTCTGACCATGGGCCGGCCGGCGACTCAAACCAGATTTTCAGTATACAAACGTTGAGGACAGCATAGAAAATCGACTGAGACGCTCCTCGGTTGGCTCATCGTTAGAGCCGATACATCCCTTTGGTTTTCGTCTGCTTACTGGAAAGACAGTGCAGTCAGCTTTGATTTATGCGCAAATTGAAGATTGAAGGGCTTGAGCTGGATGGAACCATAGGCTATAATTTGCAAGTTCACATGACCTTCTGCAAATTTTGTCAGTCCAGAAAACATGGTTGATGACAGCTGCATGTGGTTCATGAGTTGTCTGGAAGAGGGAGTTCATATCAGACACCTGGAATGAGGTGATTGCATGCTGCACATGTTTGGCAACAAGTATGTACTGAGATGAATTTGCTCCGCCCAGAAACAAGACAGGGCCCTGTAGCTTACCTGCAATGTGATATTTGTGCGGTAGTGTACCTCCTGTGACATGTACGTGCACATGTGGCAGCCTTGCACACGGAAATACAGCTTCATCGACCACATGCACAGTGGCATGAATTGCCTGCAAGAGATACATGGTGTCAGGCACCTGGAGTGTGGTGATTGCTTGGTGCACCTGATTTCTGTCCCAATTCCAAGTCAGAGATGGCCCTCGAGGTGAATCGTGGTGCGACAACAGGGATGGGGTAACTGGCACCATCCCTGTTGGAGGTGCCTTCCCATTCTTCGTTTTCTTGAAGGACGAATCTACTCGATTTGAGAGATTTTGGGTGCGTTTTGAGCTCTCAGATTTCGTATGTGCCGGGCACTGTGGGGAACATGCGGATTTTTCAAACAGAAACGTTGGATACCATCTTCATGCCCAACAATGGCCATGAATGCAAGATTCCTCAAACATGCCCTGAACCTTGGCGAGTGTAGAAGCCAACGGGTGGCCTCTTTCTGGCCCTTTTTTCAGTTCGGAAATTCGAGTCGGCATATCCAGACCTTGGGTGATGGTGATTTTTTGTTGTGAGGATGTTCATGAAGTTGTCATGGATTCGTGATAAAGTTTGCTCAATGAAGCTCTTTCTCAATTTGCGTAACCAACTGAAGATGCTCGCCCGCGTTCCTGTGGCCGTGAAGGCTCACCTTCAAGGGCCTTAAAAATTAGTGGAAGGGGCATCTGAGGCACTGTGCAACTCTGCATGCTGGTAATTGTGAGAGTGAGAACAGGCTCACCCAATTTTTTTTATCTAGATGTGCATAAATATAAAAAATTCAGCAAAAAATCCCGAAAACGGGCTTCGTCCTAAGGGTTAAACCTGTTGAAGTCCATGTGTGTTTGTGATGCCATTGTCCCACAACTTGGAGGATAAAGCTTGGCCCTCATTGAAATAATATGCCTACTCTTGGCAAAAAAATAGAATGCCTGCACTCATTGCCAAGCAAGCTGGTATGAGATGAGCATTCATGTATGTTGTCCCTATGTGAGGTGGACTTCCTAGGCACCCCGGACACTTTGCGTGAGTGTTTGGCACGAATCTGCTTATAAATAATTACTATGTAGCTATTAGCATGATAAAAAATCTAAGGCCACTTGTTGTAAGACCCTTGAGACATTCGTTATATATCTATTAGAATGATAAAAAATTTAAGACTACCTATTATAAGACCTTTGGGACATTTATATCTCTTTGCAACTCTCTTTGATATATCTCTTTTGAAGCCGTCTTACCCACAAGCAGAATTAAAATATAATTTTCTATTAATTAATTTTCTTAATTAGTTTTATTAATAAAATAATTTATATATTATAAAAATCACGTATATATTATTTATTATTGCTTACATAGTCTATGTACTTATGATATACGATCCTAATTGGCTTTTAAAACATTCTTCTCCTTCTTGTAGCAAAGGAAATATGTGTTCGACATAAATTTTATAGGTATATAAATAGGATGTATATAAACATCTTATCTCTATATATATGTATATATATAATATATAATATATATTCATGATGTTACCATGTGGTCATATATGCTCAATGGTTCAGTCGTCTCTCATTAATTTGGACTTTTCTAAAGGGAAAGCCAAGCTTATGTCAGTAGGTTTGTTATTGACCCCTTTGCACATTAAAGGGAGTAAGCACTTACCTCCCAATAAGGAAAATCTTATTCTAATTATGTCAAAACAATCAACATTGTTCCACTTTTCTAATTAGGAGTATTATAAATATATATATTCAACACTTTGTGCTGACCTATGCATACATGCCCCCTACAAATGGTTTAGGAAGCAGGTTCCCTTGTAGATTTTTTATTTTTAGTTGCTCTTGCTGGCATAGTTGGCTCACAATAAGGTTCCACATGGTAGTGTCGAACAGTAGCGTCTATGCTAAGTATGCGTTATAAAATATGTCGTTGTTTTCATATCTTAGTAAAAGTGTCTATGCTAAGAACATAAAATATGATGATGTTTTCATATCTTAGTATAAGTCTCCATGTTCGTTTATGAGTTAGTTTTCATATCTTATTTTTTACAAGTCTTGGTTGATCAATGATTACTGTCCATATGTATATCAAAGATAATTCAAATCTTACTTAGATATTTTAAAAAACATATCAAAAAAGAAAAATCTGATTTGCAATTTCATTTGATTGAAAACTTGCAATTTCACTGTATTGAAAACTAAACTGCCCCACTCTAGACTAATTATATGGTATAGTTAGTAGATTATGCAGTAGATTGTTTTGTGAATCAACATGATGGGATTGACCCATATTGTACATCTATTGAAATAAGACTTCTTTGTCAATTTCTCATAGATGACTAGTACAACATCTCAAAAATCTCCAAATAACAATTTAGAAGTCTTTTCCGAATTTTGCATAGATGATCCTGTGGGTGTGAGATGCAATAGGAGGAAGTGGTTATTTGGGAAAATTCAAGGAGAAACCACAAGAGGAATCAAAGTGAGAATAAATACTATCAAAAGCGGCCTGACCGAAGTAGTGAATGTCCCATTTGCCTTAGTCCCCACTCACCTTCTCAAAGCAACTTCTTTAGGTCAAACTTTACGTCTTCCTGAAAATTGTATTGTACCTCTCCAAGAATCTAATCCTCATGAGCAACCAATTAAATACTTGGTTCCTTTAGTAAGGCCGGCCCATCTGGCGCATCGCCTTATTTATCAACTTTGTGATGAAGAACTAGTGCATGACATTGAAACAACTTGTAGAATTTGTCAACAACCAATTTCCGATGGCGAAAGATATTGTCCTTGGGATTGTAAGCATGTATGTCATTTGTCTTGTGTTAGATACAGCTTCAAAAAAGGATTCGGAAAACGTTGTCCTACATGTGACAAAGGAAACTTTGGCCAGCCCTTTGTAAGTGAGAACAATGACATACATGAAGATGACAACGCATCTTACTTTTGTCAAAATTGTGGGAATATTGGAGAACAATATTGTCCAGTATGTAAGACTATAGATTGGGGTGTTGCTATGATGGATGATGATGTTTCCATGAAAGACGATCAAGAATTTCACACTACAAATTCTTTGTCTCCAAGTACTCTTCTAGATGTCAATGCATCTTTGCAACCCATCAACGAGGATAAAGAAGAAGAGAGGGATTTCGTAGCAAATGATAATAACCATGATAAAAGGAAGACCACATTATCATCTCCAATATCTATTCACAATAATTTACAGAATGAACTTCCTAGCACCTCGCAATCCCAAATTGAGACGTTAAAATCACAATCTAATATTCTATTTTTTAAAAATAATAATAATGAACATATCACGTTACCCATGAACTTTGGTGAGGGACCATGGATAACAGTTAGAGAACATGGGCTCACTAAAAAATCTGAGGAGCAAACTACTTTAGAGATGGAGGCAAAAGAACACGAAAAGCGTTTGTTTGATAATTAAGAGTAATTAAGTTTAAAATATACATTTAATCCTATTAACCCATAAATATCACAGTTTTGATTGAGCATCGAACCAGGATTTCGCAATAACAACACTACCTACCTATCCAAGCGTCTTGATTTTCAAGCTTTCATAGTTCCTGGGAGAGAAAAAATGCAAGGCAAGGAGACGCGCGGAGCTGGGGACTCGGGAGCAAGGACGGGAGTGTGTATGGAGCCTCCCTCCCCACGTGAAAGAGGATCGGGCTCCTGGCGCGGCCCCTGAATCCAATCCGTCCCTGCCACGATCGCCCGGCCACGGTGACCTGCCTCCATCTTCCAGCTTCTTGCTGGTCATTCCTAGCAAGCGGTCGGTTGGGAACGTTCGAGCAAGGACGCGTTGCCAGTTTTGAGGTGATCTCCAGCGTGTCTGAGCGGGGAGTAGCTGCCAATGGCTGCTTGGTATAGAGCGACTACAGCCGCAGTTTTCGAGTAAAGCGAGCAAAGCGGGTTAACCGAGTAACGCGAGTAAAGCAGGAGCTTCATGTTTGCAGAGCCTCTGTGGGGCTCAATTTTGGTCTTCAATCCGTACGCGTATCGATGGGAAGCCGGATGGCCTGGTTTTGAGGGGTGGCGCCCAGGAATTGAGTGCCAATTGAGAGGTTCTTTTGACGGGCATCGTACGTGTTTGCAGGCCCCTTGTGAAGGCTCTTACAGGCAGGACCTCGGTGTTGAGGAGGCTTCCGGTGGAAGTGTCAGCGGCAGCTTTCAACGTTGACGTGGAACAGATTGGAGAGGCCAGGGTTAGGAGGGCGCAGGAGGCTCTTCTGCTGCCAGCTGAAGGCCGCCGCCGCCGCAGGAGGGACGCTCTCTTCCTGTGAAGAGCTCATATTTGCAGAATTATCAGAGTAAAAAAGCTTATATGTGCAGGATTTAAGCATAGTTCACTAGATTTTGATCCATGGATTGGGAGTGAAGAGTTTTTGTTCTACGCTGCTGATATGAGGCTGAAATCAACCGTTTTCTTGGAACCTTCTCCTTGTGTAGAGAGTAAAGCTGGATATCTGTTTTCTTAATTTATTGTCTGCTGTCTTGCTCACCAGTGGTCCCCCACCGGACTGAGAGCGTGCACATCTCCTGTACATGCATCATGCGTGCCTGTCCCCGCTCCCTCTCCCACCCCCCCGTGATTGTTTGTCTCCCATCCCCCCATAGTTGTATGGCCTAGTATGAAACTCCTTGCCCCGTGTAATTGTAGGGCCTGATAGGCCTTTCCAACCATCCCTTACGGACAATTTAACAGCCAACAGGGCTGCAGGGCAACACATCACTGCGAAATCCCTTGCCTCCAAGCATCGTTGGCTGTAGTCACAGGTGGCATACATGTCAATCTAGCCCTCTTGCCTCAAACACTATACGGATCTCTCAGAGTTCCTCTGAGAATGTTTGGAACTTCATGAAAGTTACTTTGAAGACGGCTCTCAGGGCTTGATGCAGTGAAATATTACTTGTGTGTTTTGTGTGGGCACTGCAAGAAGGATCTTACTTTAGTACTTTGTGTCTGCCAGAGAAATGGTTATTGTGCATCCCGACACCGACTTTCTTGAAGACATCACTGGAAAACTTGGCGAGGCAACTTGTGCTGCTTGTAAGCATCATGTTGCTTCTGCGTCATAATGACCTAGCCAATGTTGCATTGTTGGTATCATCTGTCTTGCAGTATGTATCCGAAGAGCTGAAAGTCAGAACCATAAAATCTTGCAAATGATCCACTTACATATGCTAATCTTCGAGCAGAACCGGATTTCTGGTAAACGCTCAGCTCATGTCTTTTGAGATTGGCATGCAAGTAAACAAAATTCTAACCTTTGACAACCTTTTGGGAGCGGTGTTCTTGGTAAAAGAACATTCTTCTTCTACTCATCAAATCGGTGGGTGAATTTAAGGAATAGGATATTCCAATCTATGAATTTTATTTATCTCAGAAAACAGAATTGTGATTCAACCGATTATGTGACTGTGCTTTTGCCTTGGGCTTGACAATGTGACTGTGAATCTGCCTGGGGCTTGACAGTTTCACTGTCATTCTGCCTTGGGCGTCACGATGTCACTGTACTGCTTAGCGCGCCGTTGCAGGCGAGAGCATTGTGGCTCTGCTGAGCGGCTACTCCCAGGGCGAAGCGTCTGAAGTGGAGTGCAACGCAGAGCGTAGAAAGACTGACGTCCGAGGGCAAATATATAGCCCATGGCCTTTGGCACGTTTTAATCTGTAGTAACCCTTCTTACAACATTCACAGGGCTGCATTTTACGGAAACCCTGTGGACTTGGTTGAGTGTAATGATCTACAAAGCAGAGTCGCCACGGGAGCAACCCGTTATGGAGGGGTAGACCATAACACATTGCCACCATAGCTCCTTTCTGCGGCGAGTCGAACCTAATTGCGGAGAGGTCAGAATCATGAACCACTTCCCCGTCGAAACCATCAAAAGCCTGAGTTTGAGTGACAAGGATTTCCGCATGTTGTACACAGCACACAAATGCGTTCTTCAAGTAGCTTTCACCGGGCTGCACTGCCTGCCTGCTTGACTGTGGACCTACGCCTGGTCCAGAAGAAGACTCACTGTGGTCTTCTTTCCATGTTACAGAGAAGCAATCGTTTCAATGCCCTGAAATCCACATAGCCTTGCCTTGACCTGAAGACGCTCGAGCGTTTGCGAGCAATTTGAGACAAAGCTCCAAATCCTGAATAAAAGCTGTACACAATTTTGGGACCTACACTGCATTAGCCGCTCGTTCCAAGCCCTTTGACTGCGTAGATAGTTGCAGCTTCCTAATTGCCGCGGTTCCCAATTGCCTAGCCCGCTCTCGAGACACACCATGTCTGTAGCGCAGTTCGCGGAAGTTAATAGAGATACATATTGCCCTAGCATGTCCATCGGAACATAGGTCAAAGCATGCCTCAACCCTCCCACTGGAACATACGTCACATCGTACCTCAACCCAATCTTGTCGAAAGACAACTGCTGGCCATCTATTTGACCTAGTCCGTAGTGCATCTTCACGATATCTTGCTCCCTTTGGCTCAACATAGACGACAACAGATAGTTGACGTCCTCCTGGCAGCAGGAGACCAAAGCGCAACGTCTGTCAGAAAAATGAAAACCACCTACTCGGGCACTCCGGCCATCGTGTGATTGCCGTTGCTACCTTCAGGAGTACTCTGTCAACCTGCGCCCATGGCTGATTTTCGGTGTCATTGTCAGGGATAATCTACATACAAGCCATTCAAAGCGATCAGACATGCTCCACAAGGGAAATCAGGAAACACTGTAATTAAACACGGCACCTTACTAAAGTCTAATTTGCAAACCCTACTTCTCAAAGGCAGGGACTTGGGCTCACTGTGTGAAACGTGTCCTTGTCGCCATCTTGTAGACTATCTCGTCCGATTTCTCGATCTATTGACTTCAACCTTTTCTTGGTCTGCAAAAACAGGTCACGGCTGCACATTAGACTTTCCCCGTCAGTCCAGGCCAATCCACCTAGCAAAACAGGGGTCCTTTCAGGTGCACTGCAAGCAACGAAGGTTCAGAACCCTTACAACCACCTTGAGAGCATTTTGCACTTTAACATCTGAGATGTTGAGAGCCTTTGAAATCTTCTGCAAACGATATCACAGCAAGACAGACGTAAACGATCCTGCCATAGTAGAGATCCTCGCGTGGCATAAGATTCCGGAACGCAGACAACTGGGTCAGGGGAGCTGAAAGTGATAAGTGAGGCTGACCTGAATCGTAGGAGTTGAGCCCTCAGACGCTATTTTGTTTCTAACTTTTCTTATCCTGGCCAAAGTATCATGCACATGGACGGGGATCCGCACAGTATTGGAGTGGTCAGCAATAGCCCTAGTCACACCCTGTCCAGCATCCAGGTAACCCTTTGATCAGAACTGTTTCGCCGTAAAAGATTGCAGAAAAACAGGTCTGAGACCGTCTGGCGGTTGTACCTGGCGTATCCACCAGTGCACATAGGTAGAAAGCTTGTAACCTCTTGTGTGGTCAAACTTCTCCACCCCCCTGACGAGCCCTATCGAACCTTCCTGATGAGCATCAATGGAGGGCCTCAGTACTGCTGGGAAGGAGTCAGCGGAAAAGACACACGTACAACGGGGGTGCCACAGCAGGGCGTGCCCAGCACTTTGTGTAAGTCACACTGCTAGGCCTTGCAAACCTGAATCAAGTCAGCCAACTCAAGGCCACGGTTGTTGTAGCGTTTAGCAACGGAGACAACAAGCCGTAAATTGGACATGACCATCTTGTCCCTGGCCAGATCAGCTTCGTTCAACGTGTTGAGCACGTCACCAGTGGACATTCCCAAGTGTGCTGCCCACTGCTCATTACTAGGAGCATATCCAAGCTCCGCCTCCAAACTGACATAGATATGTGGCAACGAGGCAAGTCAGCAGCGAGCCAATGCAGGAACGGCTCAAACGATAACATCCAACCCTGCAGATTTTGCCCACGGTAATAACCCCTGCACACAAAACTGCTATGCATCTCATTCAGACATTTCTTGCCAACATTTCTTGCAAACAAGAAGAAGACAGCGTGCACTGCCACCGCCATCCGATATCAGCTACCAAACACTTTCATATAAAAAGAAGGCATCCGCGACCTACTTCTTCCGCACGTCCTTGAGCTGCGTCCCTAACTTGATCTTCTTGGACAGCTCAATCTCATCATCCCTAGACAGCAGCTCCGTCTTGGTCATGTCCCTCAAATACGCCGTCAAATAGTCCTGCAAGCCGTCCGGTCTCGGTCTCGGCCTATCCCTCGACTTCCTCCGAATCAGCAAAGAAGCCGCAGGCGCCTGGGCCGCGCTCCTCTGCTGCCTGGCCTGCATGCGCCGTTGCCTGGCGGACGGCTTCCCGGCGCTCATTATCCTACGGCGCGCCGAATCCCCCGTTCTCTCCTCAACCCCGGGCCCTTGCTCCGGCCCCGGCTCCGGCTCCCGCTCCTGCACCTGCTCCTCCTCCCGCTCCCGCTCCTCCACCTGCACGCGCTTCTTGAGCGGCCTCCCCCGGCGGCGGGGCGGCGGATTCAGCCTCTGCTCCAAGGCGGACAATTCCTCCAAAGACAGGGCCCACTGCCGCTCCAGCAGCGACCGCTCCAGCGCGGTGGCGGGATCCCCGGCCGGGGAGAAGTCCCTCTCCCTCTCCCGCTCCATCTCCAGCCCTAACGAGGCCCCGAGGAATGCCGCGTCCAGCAGCGCGAGGCCGAATCCCCGGCCGCTGCTGCACGCGGCCGCGTCCTCCAGCACGTACCCGGCCTGCTGCTCCGCAGCGCGGCCAGGCTCGCCGCGGTCCCGGTGCCCGTCCCGCTCCTCCCGCCTGCATTGCGCGGTGCTTGAGCGGGCGCGAATCCGCGCGCCCTTGCGCGGCTCGGGCTCCGCGGCTCCTCCCGCCGCCGGGGCGGCGCACACGCAGGCGCATTCCTGGTAGTGGAGCCTGGGAGCGCCTGCGGCTGCCCCCGCAGCCGCTCCAGCGGATCGGGCAGGCGCAGGCACGCCTGGAATCCCAGGCCCGAGGCTGCCATGCCCGCTTTCATGCTCAAGCGCAATGCGCCGCGCCTGCGCTGCCACTCACTGCAGCAACCATTTTTCTCAACTCCCTGCAGCTCCAACTCCAGTCGAGTGAGACAGTGCGGGCGGATGGATAGGGCACGCCAGGTGGCGCCTGCCTGGGCCCGACGATCCCCTTTGCCCAACCACGCCCCCTTTCCGTTTAGATATTTAGCCTCGCGCCCGGTCCTTTCTACCTTTCTGCACATCTCCTAACGATTGTTTCGTCTAGCATGTAACATCCGTCATTCACGCATATGTATCGCCTTTTGTCTACGACTAACCAACCAACAACACGTTTTGTGCAATACCGTTAACTGAGTTTGGGTTGAGTAGAGTTGGCCAATAGCGAGTTGAGCATTGAAATTAAACATAAAGTTTAAAGAGTTGGTAATTATGAGATTATAAAAACTATATACTTATGAAAAAATATGTTTAGACCCATATCATGGTTGGAAGATTCACTGATAATCTAGTGGCTACCATGTAGACCATTAATTAAATGGATGATAAAAATACAACGGAGATAATACAATTTGAAACCTCATGTTAAAAAAATTTCTACCACCCAAACATAATAAACCCTTCATGATGTATATATATACATATACACAATAGAATAAATACGATGTGGTTGATTTGGTTTCCCATCGATACCCGATGGCCATTAAGGCAAATACGGTCAGACCCGTGCAGACGCGCAACCCGATGTACCCTGGTTTCATATCGACATACACGACATAGCAACATCAGTTTGTGGTTCCCGTCACATACTCGGGTTTTTGCACCCGTTCTCTGTACTTGCATTTCCATACCCGGCTTTCCATACCCGGGATGAAAGGTTTCCAATCCCGTCGATTTCAAGTCCAGGTTTCAAATCAGGTTTTCAAAGCTATGCACTTCTCATCGCGGGTGAAGCGATCCAAAAAGAAAGCGGTGTAGATGCGGAGACAAGACGCCTAATCTGCTACCCGGTTCAAATACGAAGACAGGACGCCTAATCTGCTGCACTTGATGGTAGGAGTGTGGACCCAATTTCAAGCTGCAAGGGTCTGGTATAAAGTTCTCATCACAACAATCAACAGAAGAGCAAAAAGTTTCCTCCATAGCTGCCCTGACTCCTCCTTCGTATGAGAGGCCAAATGACCTGCTGTATTCGTGCAGGAATCAAGGAGTCAGCTGCAGGGAATTAGCCAAATGGGGTCTCCGCACAAAGAAACTATCACAGCACGCCACTTCACAAGTTGAACACATGCAAAAAGTGAGTTGGAGTCTCGGGAATGTTTGAAGGTACGAAGTTCGCTTGAGTTCTTCATGGATGAGACAGCTGTGTGGCTTAACCAAAATTGTCTCACTCGTTAGCAGGATGTGTGCGTTGGATGCTGCTTTCGGTGTGTGCATGTAGGAGTCAAGTACGTAGTGAGCTGCACTACATCAGCGACATGGTAAAACCTCACAGAGTTGCACTTCAGAGAATTGCTCTCTACCTCAACCGAAATTGTCCCCACTCTGCATGATGTGTGCATTGGATATTGCCTTCATAGGCTTGTGAGGGACACAACTGCTAGGACCAACTTTACTCTTGAATTTTAAGGAGCAGATTTATATTGTTGAGAGGGTACGAACAAGTTGAGTTAGGATGTAGACCATGTTCAAACTTCATTGTTGCTGCTCCACCTCCGGATGATATACCAAAATTGAGGCTTATGCACGGCCTCCGGTTACAAAACTGAGTTCTATGTCTGTCTCGTCTTAGCACTGAAAAGTGGATTTCCTCCTTCCAAAACTAAAAACCTACCTCACATCAGACCAAAGCGTCTCGTCTGAGCACACGAAAACAGTGGATTCTCACCTTTTAAACCAGTGGATTCTCACCTTCTAAAACCAGAAGAGTGGATTGTGATCTTCTAAAACGAGAAGCGTAATTGACCCGATCAAAACTGAGTGCTATCTGCTATCTCCTCTCAACACCCTACCTGGATTGGTTAGCTTCTAAAACCATAAGCCTATTTCACCTCATCATTCAATCCACCCTTTATCAACTGCCTATGTTCCACCTCACCGTCTTTTTCTTCTTACACACAACTTCCTCCAAACCAACATATCGTTTCAGTCTATTCATTCCCTCATTCTCAGCAAAAGTTTCCAACACTTGTTTTCGTTGAGGTTCTTCGTCTGCCTGTGCCACTAACTGTCTCAGCATCCGTTGAGTTTGCTCCATAATGCAAGCTATCTCAAAAGCTAAATCTGAACGCTCAAATGCAGTATCACATACTTCAGCACATGTCGTTTTAATAAAATCCAACCGTTTTTCTTTTGCCATCTCCAACCGTGTCTTACATATTGGTGCCACCAAGGGGTTACTACGCAACACAATGTGTGGAGCTTCTTGATCCTGCATCCAAAAAGCCATAGCCAAGTTGTTGGTATCACTACTTTCACCAATATACGCTCCATTTGTTCTTCAATTTTGCCTAGCTGCTGATGCACCATCCTTGTATATGCCCAGGAGTTGTTGAACTTTCACCACATGCTTGCAGATGAAACATTTGTTCCCCATTGGACATGAGCATGTAGCCCAAGGAGAGTAAACATGTTCAATCACATACCACAAGTTAGGGGTCGACGAAGACAAACAATGTGCAGCAACATTTTCGGCATGCGGTAAAATAACTGAGCTAATAGGAATAGTTTCTGCACCCTTCATAGCTGTTTCCTCCAAAGCCTCCTGCTTCTTGTTATGCACGTATCCCCCTTCTGTCGTGAAGTGCTGGTACCAATAATGTCGGGCAACCACATTCACTAATTGCTGTAGTAATCAGTCTAGTCTACGGCCAGGCAAACTTGACTTGCTGAATGCTGTATGTTCTCTAATGAATCTATGGAATCCTTCCACAACTGAAGTTGTATGTTTCTCTGCATGAGGCAACATTCTAGCATTACACAACCATATATCTATAGTCTCTCCCCATTGGACCTTCATATATCTCACAAAGTCTCCTTCACTTTTTCCCCACTTGTCATAAAAATTATTTAGCATACTTCTTCTTATGGAAACACACTGTGAAGATGTGCTTGCCCCACTGACATACATAATATCCCCTAGCTCTGCCCATATTGAAATTCAATTACTTTGTGAGTGCACTTTCTTCAATAAATTTCGTCTCCACGCTTTCCGCACATGCCACAAGCATAGTAATATAGGCATATTATGATTTCACACTGAGCGAACGGCAGAAATCTCTACTTGACAATCATCAACAAGGAATGAATTAGGTGTCCAATCCTTGTTGATCTTTTCAACCTTCTTTCGTAAAGTTGAAAGCCAACTGACAAGTGAATCAGTAGTAGCATCTTTTGTAATAGCCCATGTTACTGGAACACCATTCAAGTAATGGTCAAAACCCATCACAGTGAATAAGTGGTAGCGATACCTATTCAACCCAAAAGTCGCATCCATAGCTAACACATTACCATTCCCATAAAGCAACATGCAATTTAACATAAAAGGAGTTTGAATGCCCGATCCAATCCTTCTTTTCCTGTGAAAGCCATGTTGCTCTGACATCACGGAGTAAGCTTTCGTACCCAGGCCCATGACATATAGCATTTGAAAGGTCAATATGCCTATGTTCAAAAAGACCAATCTCAGCAACCGTAGGGCACAGGAGAAGTTTCTTCACCCTAAAATTTGCTTGGCAACCATGCTTGACACTCTCTCCACGAAGGACCTTACACTTAGCTGTATTAGCACCACGTGACACTCCCACCTCCTTTTGGCGAAAGTCTTTCGGGCCATAAGAACACCAATACCTGCAAGCCAACCTCACAATGTTAATGCTTCCCTAAGTAATAAAACAATTTGCATACTTCAAACCTTCTTACCTGACATATGATGTAGTTGTATGCACTGTCGGTACTGCAGGGCGAGGTAAATTCCCCGGCCCCTTCGAATCCTTCTTGTAGAAGTTCGTAGGATGAGAACTTATAGCACTCATTCCCCCAATAAAGTCTCCCACTCTAGGAAGGAGTATGTGAGCTACCTTCACATGTTTTTGCTGCCCTGGTACCCTAGAATGGTCATACTGAGAAGAAACCCAGTTTAGGTCAATATGGTTAAATAAACACATACCGTAAGCTTGTGAGCCAGGGTGCACTTGGAGCCTTAAACAAGTATTATTAGTGGCGTGTAAGCGGGTAGGGACGAGCGGCTTTCTCATGTCCCGCGTTGGTGGTACGTAGCGCACGGGCGTCAAAACTTCTGGCCACCGCTTCGGATTATGCATGACTCACCATAGCATGGTGATGGGCAAGGACATAGAGATGTACATGTCGTAGCCGTGGAGGGCCGTGCGGACACACGTGCCGGCCTTAATGGCCATCGAGTATCCATTTGCAAGCGGTTGATTTATGGCACATATTAAATAACATAAGCGTGTAGATGAAGCTCTTTGATTGTAAATGAATTTATTCAACTTGTCTGTAGAAGCTTTATCAACATCCCAGGTCCAGAGATATGCATCCTATTTTGAGACCTTCACAGATAGAGAGCTTAATTTTTGAAATGATAGTTATAAATATATGTACTCGGTGAGAACTTTGTCTTAAGATTTCTTGAAATCACTCCCTAGCTTGCATCGTCATCTTTTTTTTTTTGTGCTTGGATCTTTAGGTACAACTAGAATGATGTAATCAGGTATCAAGCAATGAACTGTATATAAATATGAACTATAGGAATGAAAATTATAATTAGATCTAGAAAGATTCAAGAGGAATAAAAAATATAATCATGATCCACAAAGATCTCATAGGAGGATTTCTAACTACCATGAGAACGTTAATTCCAGAATGGTCAAGGAGGTCGAATTGAGACTTGGAGAGTAGTTTTTACAAAATATCTTTACCTTAACAACTTTTTTTAACAAGTTAGATTTGTTCTCTTGATAATTCTGATATGATGTTTATTTATAATGTATTAAAAATATTAACAACACATAGTTGATGTTTATTTATAATGTATTAAAAATATTAACAACACATAGTTAAACAATAGAACTTCATAGGGTTTTATCTGTTTCTCTCATAGTTTCTAACTATAATTGGTCAGTCTCTCCCGCCTCTTTTCCGACCAAATGGGCTTCTACAACGAATCATTATTTTTTAACCCTAATTGAATATCAACCTAAGAATGGTCACCCACGCATATTTTTCATCTTAACAACAAATAGAAGTTTCATTGGTATATCTTTCAGAATATCAATAATTAA
Source organism: Anthoceros angustus (assembly GCA_010909165.1). Classification (NCBI taxonomy): domain Eukaryota; kingdom Viridiplantae; phylum Streptophyta; class Anthocerotopsida; order Anthocerotales; family Anthocerotaceae; genus Anthoceros; species Anthoceros angustus. Next base: position 269,889 of record MU008203.1, read on the forward strand.
ATAACGAACCGATTTGAGGTGGTAATCCTTTTAAAGTGGAGAGGAGAGGGAGAGAAAGGGGAGATTCCCTGAAATATGCCACAACACTGGAAAGGGGGAGGCCAACCCCGCCCTTGTCTTTGTGGTAGGCCCTTGTGCACTCCTTGATGAAACGAAAAAAACCTCATCCAAGGCCCCATGGGTTTCAATGGCAAGGGGATGAAAATGTGACCTTGATGCATGGGCCTGTACTTGTAAATTTATTTAGTTGCGCTCCCTTCCGATGCCCAACCTGGAGGGTCGATGACTACACAAAGGAGAAAGTTGGTCAATAGATTGAAGTGCGTCCTGACACAGTATAAAACTACCATTCCCTTAGATAAAAAGCGTGGGTACACCGTACATCCAACTTTAAAAAGGTAGATAGCAGATATGCTCTCCTTCTTTTACTTAAATATTTTTAATATATCTACTTCTAATCAAATAAAGATGTAACTCAAATTAAATTAGACCGACGGTTGAGAAAAGAAACGGTCACATCCGGTCAAGAACCGCAGGTTCCCAAAACGTACCGATCCCAGAGACCTCCATACCGAGTAGCCGGGTCAAAATGATGTCTTTATATATGCCTGAACGGAGCCCATGAAAGTGTGCAGCAAAAAACTTAGTTTCCTTTCTCGCCTGGCGCCTCCCTTAGCTCTTCTGAACTTCGCGCTAGTCGGGTGAAAGGCCGTCGAGCTCTCAGAGGAGTAGCCATGGCGGTCGTCGCGCCGCAGGCTGATGTGAAGCTATTCGGCAAATGGTCCTTCGAGGACATCGAGGTGAGTGTTGTGTCGGGGTCTGGCCGCTCACAGCTTGAGCTTGAGCTAGAGGTTGTTCCGAAGGTGCGGTTGTTGAGGTCTAGGGCTGTTCCAACCTGCGGTTGTGTGTGCACAGATCAGTGACATCTCCCTGGCAGACTACATCGCCGTTGTGGTGAACAAGCATGCCACCTTTGTACCCCACACAGCTGGGCGGTACTCCGTCAAGCGCTTCAGGAAGGCGCAGTGCCCGATTGTTGAAAGGTGCGGTGGAAATTCTGTTTGGCAAATTCTGTGGCCTACCGCTGGCCAGCTTGGTGTCTCACGGCAATTTGTTTGGTTTTGATGCAGGCTGACTAACTCCCTGATGATGCACGGACGGAACAACGGGAAGAAGCTCATGGCTGTGCGGATCGTGAAGCACGCCATGGAGATCATTCACCTTCTGACTGACCAAAACCCTATCCAGGTCATCGTGGATGCCATCATCAACAGGTGCGTGTAGGGTGGCGTAGTAAGAGGTTCAAGACAGATTTGTTTTCCTCTGCCTTGAATCCTACTAAACTGGCTGCCCCTCGTGCCTGCAGTGGTCCCCGGGAAGATGCCACCAGGATCGGGTCTGCTGGTGTTATTAGGCGACAAGCCGTGGATATCTCACCGTTGAGGCGGGTGAACCAAGCCATCTACTTGTTGACCACTGGCGCCAGGGAGAGCGCGTTCAGAAACATCAAGACCATTGCAGAGTGTCTTGCTGACGAGCTGATCAATGCTGCCAAGGGCTCGTCGAACAGGTCGGAAGGCTTCCATTGCTCATGTTCTGATCTAAAACTAGGGTGCTGTGTTTTGTCCAGGTTGTTGGGTTCTATTAGTAACTCTTCTCTTGTCTTCTCCTTGCAGCTACGCCATCAAGAAGAAGGATGAGATCGAGCGTGTGGCCAAGGCCAATCGTTAGGAAATTTTAGGGCCACAGTGGCCTGTAGGCTTGTATGTTTGTTCCAGTGGAGGTGTCCTCCTCGAGTGGACTCAGTTTTGTTGTAAGATGAGGGAATTCCCAGACATGATCTAATCTTAAGTCCAGCAAAGCATGGGTTGTATGTGGGCTCTTTTGACAGCGTGACAACAGTTTCATGTTGGAGCAGTCTTGTTTGCAATGACCTCCTTTGCCATGAGTGGGCTCAATTGCCACACAGGCCTTACCTTCAGTTCCAACCTGTTTCTGAGCATCATGCTTTTTGCCCACAAAGCATTCATCCGTCGTTTACCCAAGCTTAGGCCATGGCTAAGGCCTTCCCCTTCGTTTTGCAAGCACGAGAGCGACCACTGACGCGAAATTAAAAACCCGGGTCATTTACATTAAACCAGGGAGATTTTATGCAAATTAAATTAGTTCGACTGTTAAGAAATGAAGCGGTCATATCCAGTCAAGAACTGCAGTTCCCGAAAACTTAGCCAGTCCAAATAGGGTAGCCGGTCTCGGGACCTCGCTAGGAGCCGGTCAGAATGAATTGAAGCCTTCATATGTATCCAGGTAGCAGAACCCTAATTCTCTTTCGCGACGGCGGCTCCGAGCTCTTCTGCACGTCGCGGTTGTCGGGTGAAACATCGTCAAGCTCTTAGGCGTAGCCATGGCGGTCGCCGCGCCGCAGGCCGATGTGAAGCTGTTCGGCAAGTGGTCCTTCGAGGAGATCGAGGTGAGCGTTATTTCGGGGTCTGACCTCTCAGAGCTTTGAGATTGGGTATGTTCTGAAGGTGCGATTGTTCAGGGTTAGGGCTATTCCAACTTGCGATTGTGTGTGCGCAGATCAATGACATCTCCCTGGCAGACTACATCGCCGTTGTGGTGGACAAGCATGCCACCTTTGTACCCCACACAGCTGGGCGGTACTCCGTCAAGCGCTTCAGGAAGGCGCAGTGCCCGATTGTTGAGAGGTGCGGTGGGAATTCCTTCCTGAAAGTTCTGTGGCTGACCCCGTGCGGGCTTGGTTTCTCACGGCAATTTGTTTGGTTTTGACGCAGGCTAACTAACTCTCTGATGATGCACGGACGGAACAACGGAAAGAAGCTGATGGCTGTGCGGATCGTGAAGCACGCCATGGAGATTATCCACCTTCTGACTGACCAGAACCCTATCCAGGTCATCGTGGATGCCATCATCAACAGGTACATGGGCGGTGGCTTAGCAAGAGATTCTACCCAAGATTATTTTGTCTCTGCCTTTAATCCCACTGAACTGGCTTCCCCTCGTGTGCCTGCAGTGGTCCCCGAGAAGACGCCACCAGAATCGGGTCTGCTGGTGTTATCAGGCGGCAAGCCGTGGATATCTCACCGTTGAGGCGCGTGAACCAAGCCATCTACTTGTTGACCACCGGTGCCAGGGAGAGCGCGTTCAGAAACATCAAGACCATTGCAGAGTGTCTTGCTGACGAGCTGATCAATGCTGCCAAGGGTTCTTCGAACAGGTCTGAAAGCCTTTACTGGTCATGTCCTGAACTGAAACGAGTTTGCCCAGTTCTGTCCAGTTTGTTGGGCTTTGCTAACTCCTCACTTGTCTTCTCGTTGCAGCTACGCTATCAAGAAGAAGGATGAGATCGAGCGTGTGGCTAAGGCCAATCGGTAGGAAACTTTAGGGCCACAAAGGCCAGCCGGCTTTTGTATGTGTCCCTGAGGAGGTGCCCTCCCACAGTGGACTCAGTTTTGGTGTGAGATCGGGGAATTCCCCTACAGTTCCTGTGACCTGATTCCGTTTCCAGCCGAAACATCTTCTCTGGTGCCTGGTAGGTGGACTTATTGAGAGCCTCAAAACCAGTTTCATGTCTGAGCAGTCTTGTTTGCGATGACCTTAAGCTACGAGTGGTCACAATGCCACGCAGGCCTTGCCTCCAGTTTCAACCTGTTTGTGAGCACGAGGGTGCCGTACGCTGTTTCACTAACGCCAACTGTAATTCCTACAAAAATTCATCTATCGTTTACTCAAGTTTGAGCTGCGGCCTTCCCATCCGTTTCCTCGCAACTTGCAAGCTATGTACATACAAGGCAAACGGACCAATTCTGAATCTATACCTCCCCACCAAGCTTTCGGTAAGCTAGGCTGCATTTTCTGACATGCTCCCCGTTCTGGAAGTGTGGTTGCTTCTAATGCCTGTGTGAGAGACGGGGACGCTGTTTCCAGCGGGAGGCGGTTGTAGGTCGTGATGTTTGAAATTTCGGTGCTGGAAGTCGCCGTAAGCTGAGAGATCTCATCTCGAGAACACGGAGGCAGGTTTCTCGGATTTTGCGATTGACTGATGCCGCGCTGTCTGTATTTGTGTACATGAGGAACTCTGGAGAATAGATGAGTCTGTCTGGCAGTGTGTTAGAGCACAAGTTTCAAGTCGAGCCTCGTGAGTGGTTGATGCACCAGCTGACCGGAGCCGGTCTGGGGAAGGAGGGACATTGGACCTGCGGCTGATCCCGCTTTGCGACCATGTGTGGGATTTTTGCGTATCTGAATTATAAGGTTCCACGGGAGCGACGACTGATTTTGGAAATTCTGTTCAATGGACTCCGGAGGTTGGAGCACCGAGGGTATGATTCGGCAGGTATCTCTGTCGATTCAGACTCGGAGGATGTTGTGAGCTTTTCGTCGGATAAGAATGGACTGTTGGAAAGTGAGAAGGGGGAGCGTGAGGACGGGTATGTTGCAGCACCTTCTTCTCGTCCTCTTGTGTTTCGAAGGGAAGGAAAAATCGAGAAGCTTGTCACCAGTGTTTACCAAGGTACTCTTCCTTTTTTCACGACAGAGAGGAGGAACATTTGCCTCTGTGAACATGACTTTTGCTTTTTGATGAGGAGACTGAACCCTAGGCAGAATGGAAGGGATCAAATTGCATGGCCTGTGTTTCCTGATGTGGCTTCTGTCATGCAGAGGCGGATGAGAGTGACCTAGACCTTGAATATTCTTTCGATACGCATGCTGGTATTGCCCACACGAGGTGGGCCACTCATGGAGTACCTTCTAAGAAAAATGCTCATCCTCAGTCGTCTGGAGAGGGTAACGAATTTGTGGTCGTTCACAATGGCGTCGTCACGAATCACACGGTACTCTCGACCCGTACTTGACATGTTCTTGTAAATGACTGAGGGACTATCTTGCAGAGTTGACACTGCCTGCAGATATGAGCCTCTGTTTTTATTTTCCCTGGCAGGTTCTGAAGGAGACTCTGGTTCGGCATGGGTTTCAGTTTGAATCGGATACTGACACAGAAGTTATTCCCAAACTTGCGAAATTTGTCTATGATCAACTGAGTGAAGGAGGTATGTCTGGTAGAGCTGATGCCAATGATTGCATTGTTATCCCTAGGTTATCAAAAGATTCCGTGGGCAACTTATTTGCTTTCGTGGTGTATAGGCATAGTTGCGATGAGCGAGAGGATGAAGTGGTGTTTGTCCATTTTGTGCTGGACTAACAAGGTTACCCACAGGTGGGAAGGTTCCGTTCACTCAGGTTGTGATGGAGGTCCTGAGGCAGCTGGAGGGGCCGTACGCCCTCATCTTCAAGAGTCCACTCTATCCTAATGAGCTTGTTGCTTGTAATCGGGGCAGCCCTCTCCTTTTAGGAGTGAAGGTTAGAAGCCCTTATTGTCAGTCTGTCCTGTCAAAGATGGTGACTGGCAGCATACCAGCATGTGTCCTTGTGCTTCCAAGCAGTGGTTTGCAGTTTTTTGTGAAGACGCTAACTTGATTGGGTTGATGAATTGGTGTTGCTGGTCAGCAAGGAGGGCTTGAAGAGAAAGGTGGTGGTGGGCATGTTGACGATGATATGCTACCTTCCAAAGCTCAGGGGAAACCAACGGAATATTTCTTGGCAAGTGATCCAAGTGCAGTTGTGGAGCATACAAAGAAAGTTTATTTCTTCGAATCAAGTGAGGTTGTGCACTTTAAGGTCAGTACAAAAATGACTTTGCACAGCTGATTGACATGAAGCTTGCGTCTCTCTTCTTCTGACGGGTTCTAGCTCAACAATTGAGGCGTTTTTGCTTTATTCAGGATGGTGGTTATTCTGTCTTTGAATTTGATCCGGATAATGTCCGCAAGGGACATGGTCTGGCAAGGCCTGCATCCGTGCAGCGAGCACTGTCTACCTTGGATATGGAGGTTGAGCAGATAAAGAAAGGGAACTACGATCACTACATGCAGAAGGAAATTCATGAGCAACCTGAATCTCTGACCACGACAATGAGAGGGAGGTTAATACGTGGAGATGACTCCAGATCGAAAGGAGTTCTGCTGGGAGGGTTGAAAGAGCATTTGCAGACAATCCGACGAAGCCGGCGTATCATTTTCATTGGTTGTGGTACAAGCTACAATGCCGCCTTAGCTTCACGCCAACTTGTGGAAGAACTTTCCGGTAAGGATTGGGTGAATTCCTGGACGGCAACTGTTTGTACAGAAATGTCGCTGGAGCGTGTTACGTGCCAGCTGATGAGCAAAGGGATGTAACCTGACCATGCCCTGCAAACTTTGCAGGGGTTCCTGTCACTATGGAGCTTGCAAGTGATCTTGTAGATAGACAGGGCCCAATATACAGAGAAGATACAGCCGTCTTTGTGAGCCAGTCGGGTGAAACGGCAGATACTCTGCAAGCACTGGATTACGCGAAAAGCAGAGGTGCCCTGTGTGTGGGCATAACGAATACGGTGGCAAGTGCTCTTGCTCGAGGTACACATTGTGGGGTGCACATCAACGCCGGTTGTGAGATTGGGGTTGCGAGCACAAAGGTTGGTGTGTTCCTACCCATTTTCATTACCCCATCGTACAATTTTGGTTGTCATTTCATCCTCGCAGAGAGCTTTGGGGAAGGCTCATTTTGTGTCTGTGGTGGTTGTGTTGCTGGGACAGGCGTACACTAGCCAAATTGCAGTGATGACTGTGTTGGCATTGGCTCTGGGCAGTGATACGATATCCAGTTCTGCCAGGCGTGAAGCCATAATCGATGACCTGTTCAAGTTGCCTGGTACGCGAGTGTAGTGCGCAGGAGGGCTTCCAATGAGTCTACTGCTGTTGCTCACAGACTCGTTTGGCCAAGTCATGAATTTTACTGAGTTGGTGAGATGGCCTCATAGATGCTGCTGTTGATGGTGCGAGATGTGTATTGCAGACAAGGTTAGGGAAGTTCTGGCTTTGGACGGCGCAATGAAAACGATGGCAAAGCAGTTGATGAAGGAGCAGTCCCTTCTGCTGTTCGGGCGCGGTTACAACTACGCGACAGCCCTGGAGGGTGCTTTGAAAGTGAAGGAGGTGGCTCTGATGCACAGCGAAGGTATCATGGCGGGAGAAATGAAGCATGGACCGCTGGCCTTGGTGGACGAGACTCTTCCTATTATCGTCATCGCTACTCGTGATGCTACTTTCAGGCAAGCACACCTGCCCAACATTTTGTCCTGTCCATTGTCGTTGCCGTGATGCGGGAGCTGATTTTTGTTGCTTCCGTCTGGCTTTCTGACGCAGCAAGCAGCAATCCGTGATCCAGCAGCTACAAGCGCGGAAAGGGCGTGTCATCGTAATGTGCAACAAGGGCGACCGCGCCCTGACGTGCCCCACCAGGAACTACCCCGCCATCGAAGTCCCTCGAGTGGAAGACTGCCTGCAACCGATCATCAACATCGTTCCACTCCAGGTGAGGATGCCTCCCTCGCCTCCCTCACCTTCGTCCCCGTGTCAGCGTGTGTGACTGGGCGGACCGGACCTGATGTGACCTACATGGTTTCTGTCGTGTTTGCAGCTTCTGGCGTATCACCTGACCGTCCTGAAGGGCTACGACGTGGATCAGCCTCGCAACCTGGCCAAGAGCGTGACAACGCAGTGAGCGGCGTGGTGTGGTGTGCTGTGCTGCGCTGTGATGCGCTGTGCAGTGATAGCAGTGCAGTGCAGGGAATTGCAGGGCAGTGCGGCAGTGGTGTGCGTCTCTCACTCTCGCCATGTGCATACGCTTGTGCGAGCAGTTGACTGTGTAGTTTTTGTCACATAGGTGAGCTCCAAATGCGCAAAGCCGCAAGAAGGGGGTTTCAGGAAAGACGAGGTCCCCTCTAAAGACAAATTATTGATGGCTGGCGCGAATATCCCAGCGCAGACTGGAGCAGCCCAGCTCGGTCCCCAGCCCAGCCCAGCCCAGCCCGGCCCAGCCCGGCCCAACCCAGCCCAGCCTATCCCCAGCCCAGCGTTGGTGTCTTATGTGCAACGTCGTTGATTCTTGAGCAGTAAAGAAGTTGTGTGGCTGGCGCACTGTGACTGTGCGACCAACCCACCTTTCCTCCTTTCCTCCTTTCCTTGCTTCCCTGCCGCAGTGCGAGGTGCGAGGTGCGAAGCTGCGAGACAAACAAACGCCATGAATGTGTTGACCTAAATCCCGCCGCGGCCCGATTTCGGTGCCGTGACGGTGTGTGGGATTCACCATCCGCCTTGTCCACATATGCACAAGTCAAGCTAGGCATATGGCGCGCACTGCGTGTGCGTGCTGTGGCAGACCCGGCTCCGGCTCCGGGTCCGGGTCCGGGTCCGGGTCCGGCTCTGGCTCTGGCTCCGGCCCGAGATCGGGATCGGGCCAAGGCGTCTTAAATGCCGGTGCGCTCCCGGACCCGCACACGCCTCTCAAGAATCGTGCTCAACGGAAGATTCTCGCTGCCAGCCGCTTGGAAGCATGCAAACTGCGCCCTGCGCAAAGGCAAGAAAGCAGGGCGGATTAGGCTGTGGTTAAGCACGTCGTTAAGCATGCTTTGTGACAGCCAACTAATAATTGTCGGTGTCGGGGTCGGTGTCGGTGTCGGTGTCGATGTTGGGTCCGGGAGCGGGTGGCAATGGCATTGGTGGTGGTGTGGGTGTTTGAGTGGGTCCCGTTCCCGTTCCCGTTCCTCTCCCTCTTCCCCTTCCCCTGCTCTTGTCGCTAAGCTATAACCACCACCGTGTGGCTTTTCCCCTAAGACGGTGCCCACGACGACGAGACGCAGCGAAGTTGGGCAGGGCCGGATACATACAAAGCGGCGAGGCTGGCAGCCGCACGACACGAGGGCGGCATCGCATGTGGTACTGGGACTGGACCTGGTACAAGTATGATGCAAGGGCATTGGCATGCAAAGGAGAAAAATACTAATGGGGGCCATCTGCTTCTCCGGGGATGGAGTCGGATACGGACACGGGCATGTGGGTGGCGAGGCCCTCCGGAAAGTGTTAAATCCATCAATGTGACAAAGAGGTGGAAGGTTGCCAGGAAGCCGCTACAGCGTACTGCAGCAGGCCCACGTCGTGATGCCCCTGGTTTCCAGCCGGGGCCGGAGCCGGAGCCTGAGCGGGAGCCGGTGCTCGCCGCAAGGCCCGCAAGCTGCTGCTCCGATGCCGACGCCGACGCCAGCGCCAGCGCCAACGCCAAACTCCCGGTGTTTCATATCCTCTCCTTCGCGAATACGATAAAAGCGCAGCTAGCAGGGTAGCAGTAGCAGTAGCAGAGGTAGCAGTAGCCCATGCCAGGCCAGCAGGCCAGCGGGCCAGCAGGCCAGCGGGCCAGCAGGCCAGCGCCAGCGCCAGCAGGGAGGGAAGAAAAAAAACAGGAAACGCGGGTGCGGGTGGCTGGCGTAGCTACATAACATGTTACCTGGGATGGATGGGATGGGATGGGATGGTGGCGGGCCCCGCGGGTGCCTGGGCAGGCGCGTGGCCCGCGCTGCCCCTGCCTGTGTGTCTGAGCGCCACGCCGCTCCGGACACAGCCTGCCTTGCGCCAACTCCAAATCTATGGAAAGGCTGTGCTGCTGGTGCTGCTGGTGCTGCTGCTACTGCTCCTCTGCTATAGCTGCATTCAAAGGGAAAGGCAGGTGCAGGTGCAGGCGCAGGCGCAGCTGCCTGCTACTGCTGGCCATGGGGCCTGAACCTGGGGCCTGAACCTGGGGCCTGGGGCCTGGGGCCTGGGACCTGGAGCTTGGGGCCTGGGGCCGGGGCCCTGGGCAGTGCGCCCTCCCCTCCCCTGCCCTGCCCGATTCTGCCTGAGCCTGTGAGGCCTGATGAGAGAGGGGACATGAGGCTGCGCAGGGGAGTGTGCACTGCACAGCTCCGACTTCGGGACCAGGTGAGAATGATACGAGACGAGTAGGGAAATCGAACACACACCGCCTCTCACAGGCTCATCAAGCTCGGGCGCAGGCTCAGGCTCAGGCTCAGGCTGCCCTGCCAAGGCCTGACAGATGCCATGGGATGACATGGATTGCAGGAATGGGAATCCTATTCCAAGTCACACCACATGCCAGCCACTCACTTGTCGCCGGGGGCCCCCTGCCCTGCCCCTGCGATGCCCAAAAAGCCCAAAAAGTCAAAGAAAGTAAAAGAATATTAGGGCCCGCCTACCTCTACTCATCACTCTCATCATCGAAGTCAGCTCGACTGTTCATTTCACTTCCCCGCACAACCGGCAGCACTGCAGTGGCAGTGGCAGACTAGCACACTATCAGTCTAGCAGACTATCAGTCTAGCAGACTAGCAGTGGCAGTGGCTGGGGAGCACATATCCGCATTCCGGATTTTCATTATTAATCCGGGCCCCCATCCCTGACAGGTATCAGCTGGGTCCGGTGAGTGAGTTGTATGTGATCATCATGCTGGCTTCGCCCATCACAAGGCCACCTTCATGACAACACAAAGAAAGGCATTCGCTCCAGGACAAGGCGCCCTTTCATCATCATCGTCCAAGCTGGGAACGGGTGGCAACATTCATACCCCCCACCCTCCACATTTTTTTGTCCGACAGGTACATGAACGGACCCGGTTACAGCCACAACAAATGAGTCAAGGAGAGGAGGAGGAGAAAAATTGTAGCCAGGGCCTGTGCTAACCTCATTGTGTAGTGTAGTGCGTACACTATAAGCTCTCATAAGACTGGCTATGGCTGGGGAGGTGCCTGAGGAGAGCAATTCAGGGTCCAGTCGGGCTCCAGCGGCACCCGCAGGACATGGTACTCGTCACCCGTGTCGCACATACTCTTGTCGCGCACATGATCCCACTTGTCGTCCAGGAAGTCGTACACTACCATCTCAAAGCATCCTTTCTCGAATTTGGTGAAGTAGAGTCTGTGCTTGTCCGCCACACAAGTTGCAGTCCTGGGCCACCCGAGGGACACGAACTCCTCCGGCATTTCGGCTATCAAAGCCCAGTCCACCATCTTCTCCAGCTCCGCCACTGTGTACACGCTCACACGATTTCGGGAGCTGATGTCAATCACCACCAGGACGGTGCCCTGCCACTCCAAAAGGTTTGTCACGTAGTGGAACTTCAACGATGGGATGGGCAGGGAGGTCCACGTCCTCTTCTCCAAGTCGCATTTCATCACCGCCATCCTCTCCCCCATCTTGCCCAACCCGATGCAGTAAAGCGCTCCGTTGCACACCACATTCGCTCCATACGGCCGCAGGGGCATGGGTGCCAAGAAACACCAGTGGCCTAGAGTGGAGTCGAACACGTAAGTGTTCCTCACCGGCTCCACCAACACCACCTTATACGCCTTGGAATTCCTGTCCAGAATCATGCGGAGAAGCAGCGGAGGTAACGCAGATGCACCATCCGGCAGCGGCGGCAGCTCCGTCCACTGCCCCGTCACGGGATTGCACACGGAATAGGATATGATGTCCAGAAAATGCCGCTTGAAGCTCAACAAGAGCAGGCCTCCAGCACCCGTGGCCTGCCCGCACGGTTTCACATTGGAGGGGAAACAAGCAAGCGGAGGAAGCTTCTTCCACTCCCTCCTCTCGTAGTCATACGCGATGCATCCCTCCTTCGGCGCTGGTGCAGCATCCGGCAGCATGTTGTGGAATGTGACAAACAGAGGGCAATACGTTCCTCCCACTGACCTCTTATTCAACATCTCCAGAAAATCCGCAGAGAAGAGATACGGCTCCTTCCATCTCTTGCACAAGCTCCGCAACTGGCAAATCTTGGACAGCGGGAGGTGCGCTATCACTCTGTCCAGTATATCCTCCGGAAATTTGCTCCATAATCTCTCATCCATTCTCACACTGGTGGACGACTCCATGTGCTGCAGGAACAGCGACTCCACCGTGGCATCCCAGCCGAGCCACGGCCACTGTCCCTGTCCCTGCCCCTGCCCCGGCACCTGGGACGCGTCGCCACCGCCGCAGGAGCGGAATCTTCCATGCATAAAAACATCTCTCGCCCGCTTCGGGAACCCCAGCTGAATGTCCATCCCGTGCATCACACCTTGCAAGTACACAAAAAAAAAACCCGACCGACCTGAGCCCGCTGGCCCGGCCGGTCTTCCACCGACTCCAAATCCTTCAACCCTACCACACCGCCTCAGTCTTTACAAGCACGCGCCTCCTCAACTCCACCTGACACAATCTTGAACAAATCCAGGGATTCCAGACCAAACCTTCCGCCAATTGGCGGAAGGGCAAAAAAATGTCACAGCAGCTGACAAGACCGCGAGACCGCGAGACTGCAGATCAAATTCTCCGCATCGGAAGCAGGAATACAGCTCCCATGCAACAACGCCGTAATCAGGACGGGAAACAGACACACCGCATCATCCTCACCACAGACTATCCTCCGGCCGCAAAAAAGAAACAAGTCCTACTTCCTACTAGACGACGTCACGGAAAACCGGCATCCCCGTGCCGGCCAAATTTGAGGAGGCAACAGACCGGAGCTGCACCACAGGAAGCTCACGCACAGAAACCTGCTCCTCAACAACCGGCGGAAAGCAGACTTGAGACCAAGAGCCGAGCCGGAAGAAAACCAAACCAAGTCAGAGAAGGCGGCCTCGGCCTCACGCCTCACGCCTCAAGCCTCACGGCAGGCGTGAGTAGATCTAACCGCCTGCGCGCGAGAAAGAGGCGCGCACCGGTTCTCACATTGCGCCGGCGCCAAGACCGGAAACCGCAACAAAACAACCTTGCCTTCTCCCACACGCGGCAGGCGACGCGCACACACACAAATCACACACACACACACAAAAACAACAAACACAGATCCGGGTGACGACGCAACTTCTCTCAAATTCCCGCAGCCGGCAGCAGAATATCCGCCTCTTCCCGTCCCGTCCCGGCCGCCTCCCCTGCGTTTCCTCCCGGATGCGGCAGGATCCGAGTCCGGCTCCCCGGGGGCGCTCCTGCGCAGCCCGTGCCGGTCCTGCAGCGCGGACAAACTGCAACCTACCTACCCGCACCCGATCAATCACCTCACCACACCAGACCAGACCAGACCAGACCACGCCACGCCACGCCACTCCACTCCACTCCACTCCACTCCGCACCAAAGGCCAGTGCGCACCACCCCGTGGCAAGGCAAGGTACTGCCCTCGCTGTCACGCCCCCGTCTCCCCCGGATTACCCCTGTAATTGCGAGGCGAAAGCGGGAAGAGCGGGGCTGCCCGCACAGCAGCGTGCGCAGCCGCATTCGTCGCTGCCATCGCCAGCAAGAACAGCCTTGCAAGCCTTGCAAGCAGGCCGCGCCCAAGGCTGCCAGGCAAACGCAGGTTTTGCGATGAGGCTTCGGCCGCAGCTGGGGCTGGGGAGGTGAAGGGAGGACGCGCAAGGAAAGAAAAAGGTTAAACCATCTGGCCGGTAATTAACGGGCCCGGGCCCCGGTACGCCCACCACCCGGCCCGACCCGGCCCGTCACATATACACTGTATGTGCATCGGTGCCCACGGTCCACTCCGATTATTCTCTCCTGCCACTCCCACTCGCCCGACGGCCCGACGGCCCGACTCGACTCGACTCCCGAGTCCCGTTTTTTGGATCCAACAGTATCTGTGTCGATTTGATTGTTTTCAGGGATAGGTCTGCCCCGTTTAGGCTCGACGCATCGGAAACCGGCGTCCCAGCGAATCTTCCTCATAACCTCATATAAGGCGCGAGACCATCTTTCAGTATTCTACTCCACACCACAGGACATGGATGACTGATTAAGAGGAATATTACAATGTGCCATCGCTTCACAATACAAAAAGTCTTTGTCCTTACATCACAGCACAATCGCCATTGTCCTCAGCCTTCCGGCTTCTCGAAACTTTGTCTCATCCACAGGACTCGCTGGAATCGCTCATGCCAGGTTTAGCTTACTTGCAACGGTAATCCCAAGCTCCAAGTTCCAACCCAACAAATGGGCAATGGCCGGGTGTTGGGTGTGTGAAGTGAAGCTTTTGTGGGATTGATGATCTGACGTTGGGGCGGTTGCATTGGGGAATTCATGGGCGTTAGTGCGGATTTTTCGAAGTCATGTGCGTTTAATGGGGTACAGTACAGCGAGCGAGTTTAATGTGGCAGTGCGCGTGTGAGCAGCAGCAGCACCACCACCACCACCCACTCCCTGGGCGCAGCCATTAACCCATTAACCCTAATCCGGGCCCCGGGCCCGGGCCCCGCGCGGGAGCCACGTGCGAGGCCGCAGGGGGGTGATGGCGGGCCGGGCGGCATGGGACCAGGCGCCGCCCGGGCGGTGGGCTCTCGTGTATGTGTATCGCGGCGCCCAATGGGGCGGGGTCAAAACTGACACGCACAGCCTGCTCGCCTTTTTGGTCTGTCTGAGCAGGAGCTCGCTGGATGATGAGTTCCCGGGCCCATCCATTTATTGTATTTTATGCTGGTGAATAAATAAAGCACGCGTCGATGACGATGTGAAATTACTGCGATAACGCTGCCCGTTTACAGTCCCGGCCGTGGCCGTTTCACACCGCCGGACGGGTGGCGTGTCCTCATGGCGGTGCAACGAGAGCTGGACGCGTGCGTCGCCAAGTGGACGCGTCCACGCTCGAGACGAGCGATCGAGGCCGTGGGATCGTGCACGGCGGCGTCGCGGCCGGCCGATCGTGGCAGAGCGCGGGGGCGTGGAGGTGAGGATCGGGGGCTGGAGTGTGAGGACTTCTTTGCGATTTGCAGTTATTTGGATGTTGATCGGAGTTCAGTGAGCGCTTTGGTGTGGATCTTGATTTTGGAGGAGAGTTTGGATCTGTTGTGAGTGCTGGAAGGGGTCGGGATCGATGAAGGAGCTGCATTTTTTGTTGGCCTTGCGGAGATAGGCGGAAGAAATGGCTCAGGGGGAGGCGCAGTGGAGGGTGAATCCGGCGTTCGAGGAAGTGCAGGACGAGGATCTGAGCAGCGGCAATGCCGGGATGGCGGGGTTGGAGTTGGAGCTGGCTGCGGCTCGGCAGATGGAGGAGAGTCTGGCCAAATTAGGGCTGGCGGAAGGGGGAGGGGAGGGGGAGCGGCTTGCTGTTGCTGCAGCTCAGGCGCGGGATCCGGATGTGCAGCGCGGGGTTGAGGCTTATTTTGATGATGTGCAGGATATCATCAGGCAGGAGGAGTATGCGGATTCCTCGTCCGTGGTGCACGTCGGGCATGCGGCGAGGAGGAAGCACCTGGATTTGGCCAGGACGGAGAAGATGTCGCAGACGGAAGTGTATCTGAACGTGGAGGACGCGAGTGGGGAGCTGGTGACTTGTCACGCCGTGGTGCATACGGATACTGTGGTGAAGGAGGAGGGGCCTGAGTTTTCGGTGACGAAGAAGGAGTCTGGGACGCAGCTCATGCTTGGGAGTGCGGACGCGAGTGCCATAGCTCCCTGCTTGGATCCCAGACGTGTTCCCGAGGAGGAAGCGGCGTTCTCGCCGCCTCTTCCCAGAGCCGGGGGAGGACTGGTGGAGGTTGAGGCCGGGTGTGGTGAGAGTGCGGTGCCTGAGACCGGGGGAGAGGGTGCTGGCCCTCGGGTTCCTGCAGGTGCGGTGGAGAACGGAGCGTTTCACAGTGAGGCCGTGGATTCTGAGTTAACGTATCCGGTGACGCCGGAGGAGGGGTTGGATGATGAGCTGGAGTTGCAGCAGAACATTGTTTTGGACGCCATTCAGGCCTTTCGAGTCGATGCAACGGCTGTACAATCTCAGCGGGGAGGGGCAGGAGGAGACGGTGACGGGTCGGAGGTTGCCAGGACTCTCCTGGTTGGCTCGCAGGAGGCTCTGGCCCTCGGTGGTCGTCCTGACGATGGTGTGTACTTTGGTCCTGGCTCTGCGTATCCGGAGGGAGGTAACTACGTAATAACCAGAGATGCTGCTGCGTTCGCCGACCAGGGACTCGCAGACATCGTGTCCAGTAACCTGGCAGCTGCAGAAGTGGATGAGGAGCAGGCGGGGCTCGGTCACAAGAGTGCCAGCTTAGCTGAAGGTGACTTTGCGTTAGGGGGCTCTCACCAGCAACAGCAGCACAATGTTGCGGCTGCCAGACCAAGCATCTTTGGGAATGAGCCCAGGAAGATGGTGGATCTGCAGCACTTGGATGAATACTTTGTCAAGGAAGCGGAGTCGAGAGAGATTGAAACCTTTCTGAATGAGACCGAGGAAGAGAGGGACGTTGATGAGCTTCTCGCTGACAAGCCAGAGACAGCTGGCCTCCATGAGAGTTTCTCCAGTTCACGCGTTGAAAATGTCCAAGACACTGCCAGGCCAGGTCTGGTGTCCTTGGATGACACCAGGTTTGCTGGAGCCGAGGAGACTTTGCCTTCGGACCCTGGGCTTTCAGGTTCAGCAGATGTAGAGATTCCTGTTGGGCCCAGCCCGCAGCAGGGGCGGCAGATTGCACACACTCTTGAAAAGGCTGGTATTATTCCCGAGGTGCTAGATAAGTTCACGTCCACAACAAGTATGCTCATCTACTACGGCAAAGGACCAGCGGTAAGTCTTTGAGTGGTTCCAGCTGGGACCAACGTGCGCCTCCGTGTTTCGTCTCTTTATGCTGAGCTGTGGTATCTCATTGTACAGCTTCGGAATGGTTCAACACTGACTAAAGAGCAAGTTGCAGCTGAGCCACAAATTGTGATAGAAGGCGCATTTGTGATGCCCGGAACTACCTACGCGTTAGCTCTGGTGGATGCGGATGCGAAAAGGGCCGTTGATGGAGAAAGACTAGAGCGACTTCTCTGGTTGAAAATCAACATCCCGGGTCCTCAGGACATGGGAGACACCGGTAAGATACGTGCCAATCCCAGACAAGCTGTGCATCGCATTCGTATTTCAAGTGCTGACAACAGACATATGGAACAGGGATGATAGCTGCTGGTACCAGTCTGGTGGAGTACGAAGCTCCAACAGCCAAGAGTGACAAGGTGCATCGTTACCTCTATGTCCTGTTCAGGCACAAGAACAACAAGTTCAAAGTGCCTGCTGATAGGGAGGCATTTAGCTGCCGCTTGTTTGCAACAGTTCATGGACTCACACCCATAGCTGCGGTTAATTTTACAGTAGGCAGTGCAACATAGGTAGCCAATCGTTTGGAATCTTTCTAGCCCCTTCACGGATTGGAGCACAGCTACCGACTCCGAAGGTGAACTACCTCTGCATAGGTTCTTGTGCCAGATCTCACACAGGCAGGAAACCTACAGAGATTGCCAAGCGACCCGGGAAATGGGTGTCAAGCTTGCTCTGAGGTGATACTGCGGACTGTAAATACAAGAGCTGCAGTATCAGGGTAGCCTTCACGTCCGTTGATGTATAGAAAGCCACAGGGCGCAAAAGCTGTTATTGTTTGGTCACGGGACATATGTAAGCCTACAAACCTTTTTTGGTACAGTGCCGGTCTCCTCCAACCTTTATGCAATGCGTGTAACCCACACTGGTCATGAAATCCAGTATTTGCTCGCTGCTCGATTTACTTTCTGTGAGAAGCCGTTCATCGTCCTCATATATTACATAGGGGGAAGTCTCAGGCGGCCTTGCCAGCAGGCGTACTGCCCCTTTAAGTACATGATACTCCCAACCTTGGACGTCAACTTTCAAAAGCAGCACAGGTTCATCTTCAGGAACAATGGAATCTAGAGTTACGGTCTCAACAACAACAGGAACCACCTCACTTGATTTGAATGTCAGGGCTGCTCCAGTGGCCGACACAGCACTGTTATCCAGCCTCCCAATCACCTGCAAGCAGCGGGATACATACCAGACCATGTCAGACCAAGGTCCACAGGAAAGACGCAACCTTTCAGCAGGCCAGAATAGCGTGGTCCATGGACCAGTACTCAAGCAAGACGCGCTCAGTCAACATCATCCAAGCTCTCTCCTTCTCGACAGTGTCCACATTCCCAAAACCAGAGAACGACAGGGTCACGCGGTCCAATCACAGCTGTAGCATACCCTACAGACTTCGAATATGGGAAACCTAATCCGCGGCGATGACGTTGCCTACCTGATGGAGAGTGATGTTGCCAGCTTGATCCGACACAGCAGCCTGGTAAAGCTTCACAAGATGTCCCACCCGGTTCAAGTAGAGTCCGTCACACAGCCTCTGCAGGTTCTCAAACACCGGCTCAAAAGCAAGTACTCGGCACCCCATAGCAGAGGCGGCAAACGACGCCATCCCGATGTTAGCACCGACGTCAACAACCAACGCCGCCTTCCGCTCCGCACTGGAGGCATTCGGAGCCAATTTGTCGAGCAAATCCTGCACAGTTTGGGATATAGCCGGCTTCTGGAAGAACTTTCCCTTGATCATGCGCTGGAAATTCTTCACCGGCTTCTCAGCTGTGCCTAGGTCATTAATGGAGATAAAGAAGGGGTACCGCATTCCCTCCACCTTGTGAGCGAACACGGGAGCCCGCTGCGGCAGAGTCCAGCAATCTACGGACTCAACAGCATCATCACCGCTGTGCAGGCCGCTCCAAAGCGAGGACTGGTGCGAACCGAGCATAGACCGCTGCTCCCTGCCATCGCTCTCAGGCGACGCGCTGGGAAACTGGCCGAGGAAAATGCCGGCTAGGATCGCAGAGCCTCCCAGAAGAATGAGCACCCCGCAATAGAGGCATCGTTGAGACCCAGGATGCCTGGCTGTTGTCTCCCTGCGACTCACTCCCGCCGCTTTGCCAGCATTCATCACTAGGTTCTACCTACCACGCGGTCCCAGACGGCAGCTTCACGACCCAGTCGTCTTGGTGTTGCAACAGTCTATACTCGCCGGCACCGGCAGCAAAAAACTTTTGGGGCAGACGCTGCTGTGGCTGTGGCCGGAGCCGTTACGCTTCGATCTCAACACTGCGTGATTTGTCTCCTCCATCGCTGAACAACCAACTCAAATGAAAACATAACCGAGCGATGCAATGGAGTCAGGACCGAGCTGCAACGGACAAACATGCTTAACCCCAGAACGTCCAAGGAGTTCAAATCGAGTCACTGCGTCCAGGTTTGAAGTTTGAATGGCATACTCCACATACCAGGAACCCGTCGTTCGGTCACGGATTGATTGACGGGCAGCCCGCGGGCAGGCGGTCACGAACGTTGGAAGCGACTATCACGGCCTAGCCTCGTGGAAGCCTGTCTGCCACAAGAAGTGTGGAATGTTGAGCTGCTACAGGCGCCAAGGGCCTCACAGGGTCCCGATTTGATCAACAATTCACCACGCCCCTTTTCTGCCAGTGAGCTGCACAAAAACAACCTCCCTTCCTCAAGTCGGGACGTGATTGCAGATCCCTACACACTTCTGCTGGTGATGCAACACCAGGTTCATCCCGCATATCTTTTGTGAGTTTTAGTCTCCTTGTAACGGAGGAAGTCTGTAAAATGTGTCCTAATTCAATTATCTTAGCAGCGATAAGAGATTTCAAGTATGCAAATCGTTATACTTCGAAATTTAGTTTCAAGTATCTATGGTCTTCTTCTTCCATCCTCGTGTTTTGAAGTGTTCATTTTAGTCTACAACATTCATTGAGATGGAGCTAGTACGCTCCTCTACTTACCGGTGTCCCAAGTTCAATTGGACTTTTTCTGCCTTCCCGTGCTACGAAAGAGATGGTTATGCCGGTACCCTGCGCCGTGCTTTACACAAGATGATATTCAAGATATCAATTTCCGGAAGCAGCTTTTCAACACACTTTATCATACTTGGCGCTAAAATATGGGCCAGAGTCTCTCCTCTTCCTCTTGGGCTAAGGTGGAAAAGGTATAAGCCTCTTTTATTCGGGCTCACATTATTTGTAAGCGCTCAACCCCCTTTAACTTGCCTCCTTTCCCCTTGAGCTTGATGGTCTATTTGGCTTATCCTGTTTTCTTTACGCCTCCACCCCCTCGACATTACCACCCCCAGCTCTCTTCCCTACCATCTTCTTGCCTACAGGTCTTCCCACTCGCTTTGGCTCAACACTGACTCCTATGCATCTTTTTGTTGGTTCTCCCAAACCACTGTTCGATTTAACAGGCTCGAGTTTGAACCTTTTAGACTCCCAATTTGGCCCACTTCCACCGCTTCCTCTTTCTCACCTCCCTCCCAACCATCTCAACCGGCGGGACCTCAAATTAAGATGCCTTCGTCTCACATGGTACCCCTCTCATTTGCCCCTCCTCTAATGCCCAGACTCCATTCCTACAAGGAGGAGTTTCGTGATAATCCCCCCTCTGGTTTCCTTGCTTTACCTCGTTTCCTCGGTTTCCCTCTCTCCTTCAAGCTGCGCACCCTCATTGGTCAATTCCGTGTTAGCTCCATCACCTCAATCGAAACGACCGCTGGCTTAAGCTTGCGCCTCCTTAGGATGCTCGCATTTGCAAACTCTGCTCCCTTGGCACTGAGTCTAAACCACACTTCCTCTTCTATTGCTCGGCCTATGCTTCTATTCGGGCTCGTTAGTGTCTTGTTGTCGAGTGTGCTGGTATTTCCTTGTGCGTACTCTTTTCCTTTCATAATCCTAAGCTCACTGATCTTTTTCTCTTCGAGCTTCTTGATTATCGGCAGACCTGTTGGACTCTTTACAAATTTTTTTCACTCTTTTTTTCTTCTTATAGCTTTCACTCTTTTTTTTGGGTCTTATCTCAAACAGTCTTTTATCCCTCTAGTTCAGACATATGTATGTGTATGCCGTGTTTCACCTTTGTTTACGCCGCATTGTTTCTGGTCCTTCCACGGTCTATGGACACAAATACAGTTATTGTTGTTGTAGCATTGGTGGTCTAGTGGTGCGGAGTGGTCAGTTGGTTAGGTATCTAGGTGCAGAGCGGAGCGGAGCGTGCGGTGCGGTGCGGTGCGGAGCGGAGCGTGCGGTGCGGTGCGGAGCGTGCGGTGCGTTGCGAAGCGTGCGGTGCGGTGCGGAGCGTGCGGTGCGGTGCGTGCGGCGTGCGGTGCAGTGCGGGCGGTGCGGTGCGGTGCGTGCGGCGCGGAGCGGAGCGTGTGGAGGTTCGGTCGAGGCCTTGGTTTCAGTGGCGCCCGTCTTTGCACGGATTCGGCGTAGGTGCGGTGGTGTGGCTGGGGCTTCTTTTAGGTCCGACGTGCAGGGGGGTTTTTTCGGCCTTGGGGGCCCGTGCCCCCAGGTCGTGCTGTGGGGCCCTGCCCGACCCAAGGGTCTGGTAATTGGGCAACCTGCTTATGGCGCGCTAATTTCTCTTTCAGTGTTCTATTACGGTATTTTGGCAAGCGAGAATGGCTCCAGCGGATGGCCTTAAAGAGTCCTCTCTTGAATCTAAGGTGCAATGTGACATGGCAGATCTGTTCTCCAGGGTTCATAGTCTTGAGGCAGGAGACTCTCATTTTGGAGGACAAATACTTTCTTTCATGGAGTCTGTTACTATCTTGGAGGCTAGACTCGAAGATTTCTCTGCCAAGCACTCGGATCTATCTGATAGGTTTGAGGCCCTCCAGACAGCCAATGATTCCCTCCTCAATGAATTACGGCAAACACAGGCTGATGTTTTGAGCCTTCAGAATGGGAACACCTTATTGCAGACTTCTCTAGACACTTTCCGCATGGATATGACTGCCCAACATGCTGATCTTCAGACATCTCTTAAGGAGCTCACAGGGAAGATTTCTGAGCAGGCTAATATGATCTCTAAGCACGTTGAGCTGACCACAATTCCACACTCTACTCCGGCTACCACGTTTGACCTACCTGGCCTTTTGGAGAAGGTTGAAATTATTGTTGAAGACAAATTAACTTCTATCCGTACTGGCATGTCCAAGAATGATGAGGTTATTCAAGAATTGCAGGATAGGCCCCTTGCCCTGACCCGATCTTTTGCCGTCACGGCGCGAACTACTGCTATTCGCTACCATTTGAGTCCGCGATCGCGATAAGCGATCTCGAAACCTCCGACAGGATATCGGAACTACTCGAGAAAGTCTGTAAGGGATTTTTTGGCTGATGTTATCAAGATCGATGTTCGGTTCCAACACGCTTGGAGAGTGGGTAAGGACCATTCTCGATCCCCCACTTACATTGTGCGTTTTTTTACTCTTGAGGACAGGTTGCATGTGTTACGTGCACGCACAAACTTGAAAGGCCAAGATATATTTGTCAACCCTGACCTTACTCCTCTCCAATGGGAACGCAAGAAGCAATTGTTGCTTGACTGTAAGAAGGCAAAATCAGAGGGTATGGTGGCTTATTTCATCGATGATGACCTAGTTATACGGGAACCCAAGACTACCGCGCATGTCCCGTAGGGATGCGGAGCCCGTGATGGCATCCTCCGCCTGGCTTCTTGGAATTGCAACGGATCTATCAATCTACACCGGCGGAATGCTTGATCTCCTCACGGGCGGGATTGCGGGATATTGTGTTTCTATCGAGACTCATGAGCATCATACCCGCCCCTTAGGCCGTTCTCCGGATATTCATGTTTTCTACCTTTAGACACCATGTCTCCAAAGAACTCTCCCAAGGCTTTGGGTATTGCTTGCTATTTCGGAGTCCTTGACTCCTTTTATCTCCTTATTCGTCATGACGAGCTTAGCTCCTCCGGGTTCAATTGTCACGCTTTTCTCTTCTCACCGTGACTTATATGTTGGCGTCATTTACTTCCCTCAAGGTCCTCCAAATATGCTCGGTAATCCATATGCGGATCTCTAAGTCCATCTCAGTTTTCCCCTATTGCGATATTCTTCTCGTTGGGGACTTCAACGCTTGGACCGTCAACAAGTCGCTATCTATGATTCCTTGATTTCGACAAAATTTCTCACCGGATCCTCGACCTCGGGCTCGATCGGTCTTCCTCGACACCCATCCACTAAATTCCTATGGTGTTGCCCTTTACGCCTTGAATCCCACAACATGGTCATTTTCAACGGACTCCCGTTGGACAACAGTAATTCTTTCTTTAGCAGCGATGGTTCCTCTTCTAGCAGGTTGGATTATGTTATTGGTGACGTCGGCCTTCTCTCGCGTATTTCTAGGCTCTGGACTCTGGACTCCACATGTTTGGAGTCTGACCATGCTGCTGATTGTTTTGATCTTTGTTCCTCCGCCCCCTCAGGATCCCCCTCCCCCCTCCCACTGTCTCTCCACCAGATTCACCTTTCCACAAGACCTTGTACCCCAATTTTCCAGCTTGCTCCGCTCCTCCCTTGCTTCCATTCCCCCATCCTCCCTTTTCTTGCTACCGCCACTTCCGCCTTTCCTTTTCCCCTCTTTCCTTTCCTTTCAAATTTTGCCATCCTCCCGTGCAAACCAACCCCCGCCATCCTCGGTTTGATGCGGATTGTAAGCGCATGCGCTCTCAATTGCATCTCACTTTGCGCCAACTTAATCTCCTCCCGGATCCCATCATTCCGCTCTTTACAAAGCCACCCAAGCCTTACAAAGCCTTCATCTCCATGAAAAGTCCCAATTCATCCAAGTGAACACACCGTCTTATCTCTCTTGAGCGTCCCCCGGTGGCTCTGCCTTTTGGAAGGAATTCCACAACCGCTCACCCATTCTTCTCAAAGCCACTCCTGAACTCCTCTCCTATGTTCATAGTCTTTACCACATCCCCTCTGCCTTCCCTGCCCCTGATTCCTCTGATCCTGGTCTCAGGGTTTTCACTGCCAATCTCGTTGCCCGTGCTATCCGAAGCTCAAGTGGTACCATCGACCCTAATGGTATCCACAGGGATTTATTCCGGTTCTTGACTCTACCTCCTTCTCCTCGCATCTTGCCTCTGTTTAATGATGCTTTGTCTTTCGGTTTCCGATCCTTGGTGTGAGAATGATATCCACTCCATTCTCAAGGTGGAGACCCTTATCTCCCTTCTAATTACCGATTTATCACCGTGGAGTCTATCTATGCTAAGATCTTTAGCTCTAGTTTGGAGATCTTGACTACTTCTGGTGAGGAGGCTAAGGTGCGTGCTCGGGGCCAAGCGGTTTCGCCCGGTCGAATACTTTGGATCATCTTTTAGGGGCGGAAATCGACATCAAGCTTATCCCAAGGCATAGAGTTGAAAGCGTGCTTAAAGTCAACAAAACATAAGTGTGTGAGACTGTTAAGATGCCTCCTCATTTGTGGCATCTTGCTACCCTTCTCTACAAAAGGGTCTTTGCTCGAATCAAGACTCCCGTGGTTTGTCTTCCCACGGATCCTATCCAACTTGGCGTCATGAGGCGACCCTTTGTCCCCAAATCTCTTTGGGTTGTATATTGATGAGCTTGAGGAATGGCTTCTTCGATCTGGCGACCCTGGTGCTCGGCTATTTCTGGAAAGTATTCCTATCCTCCTATATGCGGATGATATTGTTCTTTTATCTCATTCCCCGGAGGGCCCGCAAAAGCAACTGGATGGTTTATCCCTTTTTTGCAAAATCAAGGGTCTCTTTGTTAATCTGCGCAAGACCAAGATTATGCGGTTCAACACTCGGGATTACAAGGGGGATTTTTGCTGGCTTTCTCAAGCTGCCAACTGGCTTAGAAGATTCGAGTTTGAACCTTTTCGACTTCCTGCTTGGCCCTCTCCCTCCTCCCAACTCCCCCTTTCTCACATTCCCCCCAACCACTCCATTCGCAGGAATTTTCCCTTAAATTAAGATACCTTCGCCTCACCTGGTCCCCTCTTTCCTTTTCCCCCCCTCTCACTTCTAGACTCCGCTTTTACAAAGACGAGCTCCGAGTTAATCCTCCCTCCGTAATTTCCTACCCTGCCTCGCTACCTCAGTTCCCCCCTTTCCTTCAAACTCCGCACACTCATTGGTCAATTTCTTGTTAGCTCCCACCACCTCCGGATTGAGACCGACCGTTGGCTCAAGCCTACCCCTCCCCTAGACGATAGGATCGCAAGCTTTGCTCCTTGGATCACGAATCAATCACACTTCCTCTTTATTGTCCCGCCTATGCCGATATTCGGTCTCGTTACTCTCTTCTTTTGAGTGTGCTTTCATTGCAGATTTTCTCTTTCCACATTCCTAGGCTCTCTGGACTATGTCTCTCTGAGCTTCTTGATCTTCGGCAGTCCTTGTTGGACTCCTTGTAGTCTTCGCCTTCTTTTCTGCTTCCCTCATATTGGTACTGCTTCTCTAGTTCAGACGTATGTAAGTGTACTCGGTTTTTAAACCTCTTTTACGCTGTACTATCTCTGTCCCATGATGGTTCTTCCATCTTAGTGAACATAAATAAAGTTGTTGTTGTTGTTGTTGGTGACATGGACACCATTGTTGGTTTCATTGCAGGTTCGATCCTCGGCCAGTGCTTTCATTCATACCTTACTTCCAAAGTTCAATTGTCGGACAGCGCTTTCATCCATACCTTGCTTCCAAAGTTTAAAAGCTGTCTTGATTTTATTTCATTTTGATGGCACCTCTTTAGTTCTCGTTGTCAAGTTTCCATCTTCTAGGTCAGCAAGTTACTCTCGAATCTCTGAAACCAACGTCTGCTTAGCATGCCATGCGGAAGGCACCGGTGCCAGGGAGGAAGGGCCTTCCGGAAGGGACCGGAAGGGACCGGAAGGGTCTGCTTGCTTCCTTGGCTTGTGTGCTTCTCATAAGAGGTTGAAGGAAGGGAGGTACGTTTTCCCAAGGGGCCAGGCCAAATGCCTACATGTTGGCCTTCCATCGTTTTGGCGCATGCCCAGCATGGATCTGTATCGACAGATGAAGAGTTCGGCAGTGAAGACAGACAGCCATGCGTTTGTGGCCGTCCTCAAGACTTGTTCCAGTGGAGAGGATTTGGTATCTGGGAAGGAGGTGCATGCGGATGTTCTGGCAAGTGGTATGAAGGCCAACATCTATGTCGGCAGCAGCCTGGTGAGAGACGGTCGCAGGACGGTCGCAGAGTCTTGAATAATTTGCTGACTGTCTGACAGAATGCAACAGGAAGGGCTGACTTGAACTGGTCCATTTTTGTTCGTGTGCCTCCTGAATGGATGTGCAACATTCCGAGATCTACATACAGGGAAGCACTCCTTGCGGTGAGTCGTGGGAGTGGTCTGGAAGCTGATGTGGTGTTGGGAATTGCGCTTGTGGACATGCATTCGAAGTGTGGGAGCTTGGATGGGGCTCGGACAGTGTTCGAAGGACTGCCCAACAGAGACGTAGTCACATAGAATGCCAAGATAGCAGGATACTCGCAACATGGACTGGGTACCAGGCTTGTGCTAGTGTCGGAGCACTGCATCAGGGAATAGAGCGTCCTGCACAGACTCGTGAAGGAGGCCTAGGTTCGAAGGTGTATGTCGGTAGCAGCTTGGTTGAGATGTATGCAGCATCTGGGAGCAGGAGGGAGTCTCGTCGACTGTTTGACAGCTTGTCCACCAAAGACATAGTGATATGGAATGCTTTGCTTAATGGCTATGCTACATGGCGACGGTCTGAAGGCTATGGAGTGTTTGGAGTGTTTTGAAGACATCTATCGGGAAGGATATGTGCCTAACGAAGCTACCTTTACCTGCCTTCATGTAAGCCTGGCCCTGGAAGGGCAGCGGTATTTCAGGATGATGCTTGAGGAGTATGGTATTGACCCCAGGTAGTGTCACTATAACTGCATGGTTGACATCACTGTGAAGTGCCTGCAAAAGTCACAATGATTCCGAGCGGGGCAAGCGCTGCTTCGACCATCTTGTCAAATTGGAACCTGAAAGCGCATCCACGAACGTTCTCTTGGGCAACATCTATGCAAATGCAATCAGGTGGAATGATGTAGACCGAATAGAGAGCCTGAGGAAGTCTTCACATGCTCGGAAGACGCCTGCAAAGGTGTCCATTGAAGTGGGAAACAGGTTGCACCAGTTCAGTGGGGGAGGAGGTCTGACATCTCATCAAAACTGGAAAGCGTGAATTGGAGGTTGAAAGAGGAAGATGGGCACATAGCACCAACTCTGTTGGTGCTAAAGGCAGTATCTGAGCAGGGGAAGGAAGATGCTTTGTGTGATCATGCAGAAGAACTTGCCCTGGCAGGTGGTATCCTGAACTACCTATACACTACACCAACTACACCAAAAACACCATTACCAATACACTACACCTAGATTTAACAAGTCCACAGGCCCCAACGGAACTTCACCGGGCAATGAAAGGGAGTCAGGACCGGGTTGCAACGGACAAACATGCTCACTTCAGACCACGTGCAGGTTTTAATGGCACAAGGTACTGGAACCCGTCGTTCGGAGCCGGGTTGATTTAACGGGCAGGCGATCACGAACGTCGGAAGCGTCCGTCAGGGCCCGGCCTCGTGGAAGACGGTCTTCCACCAGGAGTGTCCAATGTTGAGCTGCCACGCCCGGGCGCGAGGGACGTCAGGGTCGCGATTTGACACGCTGCGTGCAAGAAGCGTTTTCCGCATTAGGCGGCATTGCGCGGGTTGGTGTTTGCTGGCACGCAGCGATGTAGACAGGGGGGAGAAAGCGAGGATATGCAATTCGGGCGGCTCGGGATTCTTCCAAGTAAGCGTACCAGAGCCGCCAGAATGTTGATGAGGAAAATGCCAGCCCTTCTGCTGCAGAAGCAAACGGAACTTGTCCCTAGCTGCCTGGCAGATGCACGGCTTTGCTTGAGGATTGTGACGTTTCTCTTGCAGGACGAAGACCTTGCTTGAAGACGTAGGTTGAACGACTTTTTCGCGGAGGGAAGCCATGGCAGCTGAAGCGGTCTTTCGTTGCTCTTCCGTTTCAATGTGTCTGGCTCTTGCTTGTCTTCTCTGTAACCCGGCTCCTCATGCCAGGGCTGCTGCCGCTCCTACCTGGTCCCCAGATTTGTCCACAAGTTCCTACCTGCGATGCGTACGGAACGCGCTCTCGATGAGCTGCGGTCATTATGGAGCCAGGTTGATGGGAATCCATCGTCCTGTGCACGATGGACTCACCTTCACGGCCAGGTTTCGCGAGTGCAGAAGCCGGGGAGCTAGGGCCGCCCTGCACAGTTCGGATGTGGAGTTGGCCCCGGTTATTCTCGTTCCAGGCGCAGGTGGTAACCAGCTGGAAGTGAAGCTTGACAACAATAAGTACAAGGCCGGGAGCTTTTGGTGTCTTGTATACGACCGGAGCAACTATTTTCGCCTGTGGCTGGACGTTTTCTCACTAATCCCTCCTCTGACGTCGTGTTTTGCTGAAAGAATTCAGCTCCTGTATGATCCCGATTCCGACAGCTACCGAAACAACGAGGGCGTCTCGTCCAGGGTTCCCTACTTTGGCAGCACTCAGGGCATGCAATATTTGGATCCCAACTTCAAGTAAGCTCTTTCGAAGAGTGATTTTGTCTCTTGCATACGGCTTGGGTGGTAACTTTTCTTGCTAGTATATGATGTGTTCTTTCCACTTGCTGTTGTATTGAACCACCGGTGTATTGATCTGCTGCAGATCTCTGTCCCCTTACATGTCAGGATTGGTTGCTGCTCTGGAAAATGAAGGGTACGTCGACAATGAGTCTTTGTTTGGGGCACCCTATGATTTCAGATATGCACCAGGGCCAAATCCGAGCGAGGTGGCTCGCACGTATCTAAAAGACCTGCAACTTCTTATAGAGTCCGCATATTCTAAGAATCGTAACCAAAAGGTGGTGGTCGTGGCACATAGCTTAGGAGGTTTGTGGACGCATTATTTCTTGAAACAGCAACCGGAGCAATGGCTGGAGAAGTACGTCAGCCACTTCGTTTCTGTCTCGACTCCTTGGGGTGGCACTGTTGATCAGATGAAAACTTATGCTTCTGGGACCAACCAAGGTGTCAGTATTCTGGACCCTCTTACCTTTCGGGATGAGCAACGCAGCTCAGAAAGTAACCTTTGGCTTTTGCCTGTGCCACGAGTTTTCGGAGCAGCTCCTCTGGTGGTTACTCCTTCCAGAAGTTACAGTGCGTATGATATGGAGGACTTCTTTCATGACATTGGTTTTCCTGAAGGCATTGCTCCCTACAAATCCAGGATCCCCTCGCTATCTGATAAGTTGGAGGCCCCGAAGGTGCCAACTTCTGTCATCTATGCACGGGGTGCCAAAACAGCTGAAACTCTTCTATACAATGCAGGCACTTTTGACCAGTACTCGGGAATTGTCTACGGCGATGGGGACGGAACTGTCAACACTGCGAGCCTGACTGCAGTACTGGAAGACTGGCAGGCGACAGGGAGTCAGGCATTGCGGGTCGTTGAGCTGAACAGCACAACCCACAGCGGCTGTCTGCTGGATTCCGCTGCCCTTCAGCTCATCGTAGGAGAGATACTGCGGAAGGATGCGCAATCGGATGCGGTTTCGCTAGCTGCTGATTAGTGCCTAATGTAGTTCAGCAGACAAGCTTGTAAATCCATTTTGCTCGTCCTGGACGCTGTGAATTGGCTTCATTGAATTCTAAACGGAGATTTGGGGCAGGACGCCCTGCCGCGATGAACTCCCGGAGCCTGGCTAAGATTTTTGCGTGCGCACCAAATCCCCAGATCCATTGCCTCTTGGCGGAAAGCTGCTCTTGCGCAGCCATGCTGTGACAAGGGACTGCAACTGGTGTCTTGTCACATGAGCACTGAGGGCCTGCAGGCTCATTCCGCAACACCGCAACAACGGTAGGAGAGGGCATTTATGTATCTGCAGATATACTAAAAATAGGTGTCGCAGCGGTGCCTGTATGATGTATGTATGTGCTTAATCGTCTGCAAGGCGCACGTCGTTGCTACACTGACGAGCGCTTTCCCATTCTCTTCAAGTTCTGCAGCTTCCACGTCAAAGGCATGTCAAGTGGGTGTCTGTAGATGAGCACTTGTAACCGATGAGATAGCAAAAGCCTCTCGGACTGCTGAGCCTGGGCTGCCATATCTAAAAGATATTTTTGAGCCTGTGACGAGAGAACCTGCAACCGCATGTCGTTTATCCGGACCGTGGCAAGTTGCAAGCACAATGTCAGCCACAGTTTAACTAGTAGTGGATTCGTGGGCACAAGCAACAGTGCCTCCCTGCTTCAGTGCCTATATTGAAGGGTAAATATAGGCACGGGATGCTGTGAGCCTCTGAGCCTCTGAGCCTCTGTGCCGCACTGCCCAGGCCTGACGACGGCGTCTCGGAAATTCAAGAATGGACAGTGTGAATGCCTACCCGTTGCGTGGCGGAAATTCAAGAATGGACATTGTCAATGCCCACTCGTTTCTCTACTCTGCTTATGCTCTTCTCACTCCTCATGAGCACCTATTAATGGATTCTATTTCCTGGAGCTACGTCCTTCGTCTTTTAGAATCTGTACATGTAGGTGCCAAGTCCCATTCCTTCAACAGCGCACTCCGCAACTGACAGAGCATGGCCTGTTAGAGGTTAGAGGGCGGCATAATCATAATTCCTTCTTTGCTTCCATCCGCTATGTGGGATGCCTTCTGCATATGTTTATGACGCGCTTGTTTAACATGCGGTGCGTTATGCGTTTAGTGTGCAGAAATAACACATGTAAACTTAGCAGCCGACATGAACGGACACGACACGCCGCACCGCGAAAGCACACCACACAGCATGAGTGGGGCTGTCTTTGTTAACAATTGGCAAATCGGGTCTAAATTCTTGGGTACATAACAAGTCTGTACATGTTGTATGTACGCTATGGCCAACTCTCTGTCCACATCTCCGTCATGAAGCTCAGCGCCTGGCACTTGTGAGCACATTGCAAGAATGCTGCAAGCTTCTGCCCAGATAATTGCCTGGTTGGAGAAGCTTCGTCCTGCAAACAAACTTTCAGCAATGACGCTCTGCCCGACAGTGAGGGCACGATTCCATTATCTCATCACAGTCGGAAGATTCAACGGAGGCTCCTTCGCTGCACTCACCCGACCGGAAACCGACATTGATGGACCAAGCCAAGTGCTGCTGCTTGGTTTACACTCTTGTTGGTCGGCTATTCGCGAAATTGAATGTTGCAAGTCGAGGGTTGTTTGAATCTGTCGACAAGCTGCAAGCTACATCTGCAGAACAGAAGCAGTTAGTCATGAAGGGGAACAAGTGCAGTCTCCTGAGAGAATGATTGATGAATGAGCTCGTTGATGACCGGTTCAAACACGCGCACGATTTGTGCAAGCTTTCTTGTTCCAAATGCAGATTGGGCCTACGGATCACAAGAAGGTGAAGATGGAAAGCCTTCATTTCGGCGCAAACAAGAATCCTTGTTTGGGAATCGATGCTGCACGACCAACAACCTCGTCTTGAGCCGGGAAGGTGATTGGAGAGTGCATATTTCCATGTACCGTCCATCAGAAACAGCTTGAGAGACACGACTGCGTTGCTTAAGTTACATCTTGGGCCGATGAGGCCTTCAAACTTCCCCAAAAAGTTCCCGGTACATCTCTTACCCACACCTCTAGACTGCATCTAGCGACAACGAGCGTCTCACCTCAAATCATACCGACAGCACATATCCTTTAGGAGACTCTCTGCTCCTCCACAGGCCAATTCTTGCAGGGAAGGTCTCCCGACCTTCCCTGCAAGAATCTCCCGCCCAGGAACATGACCATGCAGTCATGCACATCTAGACAAACCACTACGATTCAGTACATAGACATAAGAGAGCGATTTTTCACCGTCTTTCTGTGTCCTCTGGAATTCAGATGGGTAGAGTACCCAACGTTTACTGTATCCTGATGATCCTTTCCTGGGTTCGAATCCTCCTCTGCACTCCTCTGCTGGCTAAAGAAATTTGGAGGCAAGGCAGGGGAAGTCGGGGGCAAGGCAGGGGGATTCGGAGGCAAGACAGGGGAATATTCCGGAGGCAAGGCAGGGCTGACAGAGGCAGAACTTGTTGACATGGAGCGTTTCTTGTCCGGGATAAGTCCTTCAACCACAGCCCTTCTCTGCAGGGCCGCATATGCCTTCTTCATCCTGAACTTGCTTAAGTGGTGTTCACATAAAGAGTATCCACCCTTGGCTCGCAGTGGGCACTGCCAACGACGCCCATCTGTTCGGGCACACTGCTTTCCCTCACTTGACCTCTTATCTTCTTCTGTAAGAGAGTCCGACAAGTGTCGGTAACGGTTCTCCCTTGCAGTGGCTCTGTCCCCTGCAAGGGCAGCCCTACGCACAGGTCGCTTGACAGTATGTGTAACCTCCTGAGACATGATCCTGCCGTCGTCGCTTGAAAGATGGCCATCAGTTAGAGTTGTGGCTCCACTGGACTCGGCCCTTACATCAAAGTCAGCATCGTTTTCGCTGTCTGCATTCCCAGTAGTCTCACTGTCATAGCTCCCCTCACTTTTGTACTGTATACCATGATCCCTGGTGGCTTTTTCCCACGGGACTTTGCTGTTCCGTTGCTGAAGATACCCTTGGAGGCTGCCTTGACTCGTACCACCTGGAGTTAAACTTTCCTCTTGCTTGTTTTGGTGCTCGGATTCAGCACTGCGACCAAAAGGACAGCCTTCACGATTATTGTGAGCCTGAAGTTTCTCCATCGTCCCATTCGCAACAGATGCCCCCTTCACTTCATCCGGACTGTGGCCATAGCCTGCATATGGTGACTCTCCATCATCCCCCTTTTCTGGCAGAGAGCTGCACAAGAAGAACCTCCCTTCTTTCACCTCAATGAAGTAGGGACTTAATTGCAGCTCTTTACGAACTTCTGCCGCTGATAGAGCACCAAGTTCAGGTACATCCTTGTTACCCACTATGAGGACAGCATCCCGGACAGTCAAGCCACGAGAACCGGCTTCTTGAAAAGCAAGATACAGGGAATGCAGCAACGACCCTATTGGCTTGTTAGACGGATGATCCAAGTCTCTCCCATCGTTGTCATGATTCACTTTCATCTTAACCATGGGTCCCATCTCAACAATGAGCTTTTCTGCAATTAACAGAGTCTTAACCTCAGAATGTGCAAATTCACAGCAACAATTCTGCAAGCAGCACCAGGGAGACCACTTAAAGGAGCAACAATTTCCAACATCTACCTGCATCTCTTCTCTCCAGAGGGGTGGCATCCCTACTGGAAAACAGAACAGAAAATATTGTCAGAAAGGCATTGGAGGCAGACAACCACCAAGAAATCTGGTAGCTGGGCACTGTTGTTCACAGAAACATATGCATCGAGCACCTTTGCGCAACTGCTGGAATTCTTGTGACATCTGCAGCTGCAATGTGAGGCCCTTCAAGCTGGTCCTGAAGCAATTCCAGGCGTTAGAGATGAGTGCAACTTGCAAGGAAGTTGCTATGGACTGCATACCGCAGACACGTGTGTATGACGTCCACATCACAAAGAGATCTCACTTGCTCAGAGGGAGAAACTGTAGCATCATGCTTGGCCTCATCTTTGCGCCCGAAAGCGTCCTCCCAGAGGCTCTCAGCCGTCGACACATGGAGTATCCGAGGCTTCTTCTTCGAAAACCTACCGGTTGTGCCAAAACTACGAGAATGGTGTGGCGTCCTCGGGCGTTTGAGATGAGGAGATAGTCGGGAATCACAAGACCAGCCTCCACTACCCCCAGAGATCCCCGCCGCATCGGCTTCCTTCACCTGGGTACCAGAAATCTTGTTCTCTTCCACCTTCCTCCTCTTAACAAACAACACCTTGCCTCCGTCGTCCGGAGTGCTCATAATCTCCGGATCAGAGCTGCGTCTCGGCGGACTCTGGCTGTCATCATCCGCCTGCGCCATAACATTAAGGTCCACGGGCTCCGATTGTCGCCCCCGCTTCACGGAGGAAGCTCTCGAATCATGCGCCCGACTGTATCCAGGAACCGCACTTGCACACAGAGACAAAATGGTGGCCGTCGTGTCCTTGATAAGATGACGTAGATCATCGCTGGCCTGCTGGGCGGAAGAGACTTCCCTCCCTCGGATTGTGGCGGGAGGCGTTGTCACATCCTTCCTGTCCTGCTTACCTTCCACTTCCACGGCGTTACGCCCAGCAGATGGTTCCAGCTTAACAGCAGCAGCAGTAGCACGCTCTACTGCCTCCCTCCCGTCCGGCAGCCCAGACTCCAACAAATCCACGTTTGCGGTTCCTGCAGGGCACGTCGCACCAGTCCCATTCTCCCTAGGAGCAGATACATAATGTCCGCCAGGCGTCGGCACCGTCCCTTGTGAGCTGCTCGTACCAGTGACCCGAGTCCGGATGGAATCGAATACGGACTTGTAGTCTACTCCTCCGCCACCCGGACGCAACCCCTGCTCGAACCCGCTCCCAATCCCAGCTGCAAACGCAGAATGCAACTGCACATGGCCCTTGGCAAGGAGATTGTTTCCCTTGCGTATCCTCGGCATGATTCTGGACGGAGCTCAGCGCGCCCGGGACTCAGATGCCTGGGACGTAGATCTGCAGCAACAGCCGGTGGCCAAAATCAGCACAGCAAATCTTCCCCTCCCCCGCGATCCCACATGCCTCTAGACCCGCCCAACAAAGAAAGCGGAAACCTGCAGCAAAAAGGCGTTTGCATGCTGCAGCGCAGAAACTCGTCTAGGGATCCAAAGAACAGCAATGACATGACAGTCCAACCGTAGGCACGACCCAGTAGTTCTGTTCATCGCCAGCGGGAGCAGACTACATGTAAACTGTGTGCAGGACGCGGCAATTGTGGCCAGGCTTGCAAGCGCTGTGCTGACAGAGAGAACATCCAGGCCAGGCCAGTCGGGCCAACCCGAAAGTTCTGCTGGCTAGATCAGAAGAATAAAGAGCCAAGACGACGTCCTCGAGAGGCCACCTTCAACAGGTACAGCAACCGCCGAGGATGCACAAAGGAGAGGCCGATAATTACCGTCTGAATCGGCACAGCCGGGCCCGGGGTGCGGGAGATCAGACCCCCACGGGCCGCGCGCAAATGAAATGGCTCATTCGGTGTGGGAAGAACTGCAATCGGAGACCACAGATCTGGCAAGGGTTCTGCACTCAGAGGGGAAAGGATAACCACAAACACGCACGCTCGGCTCAGCTCAGCTCGGCGCCGCTCCGGGATACTGGAGCACGCAACATGCACAGGTTTTACACAAGGACGACCTGCTTCCAGAAGAAAATCCACGTCTCACTCAGAAGCAGGGGCCGGGGCCGAGGCAGCAGAGCACACAGCGAACACACGAGACTGAAGCTGCCTCCGCAGCTGGTATGGAGGCGGGAAAAGAGCAGAACTTCGACGGCCGCAGTCAGGCGGATCGGAAATGCTGAGAGTGCGGGACCAACGGAGTCCCAAGCGGAGACGGCAGCTGGACCCTGTGACTCCTCCAACTGGAGCCACCCGGCCCGGGCGACTCCAGCACCCGACGTGTTCCCCACGCCTCACGGCCACCGGGACGACGCACACTCAATCCGACAGCAGAAGAGCAACACACAGAGCAGAGACCTGGGGCGAGGCAGTCCCTCCCATCCCCCCTGATCTCCCCTCCCTCGGACCTACAGCCTGGTCCCGCAATCTCAGACCCGGTTGCAGATCTCCCCCGACCAGCAGAAACAGCACACAAGCGAGCCTGGGACAGAAATGCTACCTCCAGCCACGCACCCGATCACAGCTCCGTGGGAGCTTCCCACAACATGCATCTGTGATTCTGCGACGGCGGCGCAGATGCTCGTGTCAATGCTGCCCACATCTCATCCTGGGGACACGGGGACACAGCTCCACCTGTCTTGTCTACTCCTCGGCCTCTAACATGTAGCCCCAAGAGAGAGACGAGGGTTTTGAGAGAGGTGACGGGCTGCCCGCTGCCCTGCGACTGCCTGCCCGCGCCGTACGCCTGTCGCGTTGAAAGGCCCCCTGGCCCCCGCCCCCTAATACCAGCGATTGCTATTGCTTTCAAATTTTAAACCCTTTGGCTTTTCCTCCATTGCCAATATTCAATCCCATATTATCACCTACCATGCATATGACATTTTGTGATACACGGACAGCATGTAGCCATGTCCCTCTCTTTCTCCACATGTTCATCTTGTCTCTATTTGTCTCCACTTATTTTATACAACATCAAACTTTGTTCTTTTACTTATGAAGATAATTTAGTTCGGCACTTTTTTTACCTTGGTTATCATGATTTTGCTCTTGATGCTGATGATTTTGTTCTTGATGAAGTTAACGCTTCTTTTCACATTCCAAACACAAAAATCTAACTATATTGTATTATTATATAATTTTTAGATTCTTTTATAATATATAATAAATAGTTTCAATACGCTGCCTCCTTTGGGGTGCTATTCGTGGAGTGGAGGACTGAGCGTGACTGGAAGGCGTGGAAGTTTTGAGATTATGGATTAGAGATGGCGCGAATGCTTCGTCTGGGTTTTGTCCCTTTCGTCCTTTGAGATATTTTCTTACATACGTGTTTTTGTCCGACTTCGTTAGGCGCATGAAATGCGAGTGAGGGGCAACACAACAAGGACATCCACACTGAGGAGTTTGGTGCGGGACAGCTGGAAGGCGTAATAACTGTTCTGAACACGCATTGGACGAGACGATATTATACTAATATGAGACTATGCACTAATACCCGCGGGTAGCTTACCTGGGCGGGTAGTGGAGCCGGAGGAAGCTCTTGCGCGTCTGTGCTTCGGCGGGGAGAGGCGCGACGTCGAGAGGGGGCAGGGATGGCGGGCTTGGCATCGGAGGGCGAAGAGCGGGACATGGAGAACGGGGATGTTGGGAAGGATGTGGTGGACGGAGAGGGAAACGGTAGGGGAAAGGGCAAGGGAGGAGCTGAGGGATCAGGAGACGAGGAGATGGAGGAGGCGGGACCGGGGTTCTTTGTGGCGGTGCATGTTGGCGCCGGCTACCACTCGCCTGCGAGTGCCAAACTGTACCAGAGAGCAATGCGCAGGGCCTGTGTTGCAGCCGCTGCTGTTCTTACACAGGTGAACACGGGGTCCTGGTTGCGGATTTGCTCCTGTTAGTAGCCGGACGAGCCTTTGAATGCGGAGGTGAAGGCAGGGTGAAGTTCTGCTTTCGTGTTGGAATAATTTTTATCCTGGAGCTGTTATGGTGATGACAGTGAGGCATTCGTTTTCTGCCTAGCTCGGCCTCACTGGTTTGTACCTCTCGGTGACGTGGCAGGGTGCAGGGAGGGGTTTGGATTCCGTGATTGCGGCCATCAAGGTGTTGGAGGTAGGGCGGAATGTGGGAGGTTTTTGGCGGAATGCGTCAGGGAGTTTTGAAGATTTAATGCCTTGGCTGATGCGTCTGCTTGCTGGTCAGGATGATGATGTAACGAATGCTGGAAAGGGCTCCAATCTGACGGAGGATGGGCATGTGGAGTGTGATGCTAGTGTGATAGATGGGCAGACTGGTGCTTTTGGTGCTGTTGGTGCTGTCTCAGGTGAGTGATACTCTCTGTTTTTTCTTGTAGCGATGCAGAACCCTTTGAGCTTTGAACCTGGGGTACTGGGGTGGTGGTTGCAGTAAGTCGTTCATGAAAATCGGAATTTGGCTACTTGGCAGGAGTCAGCAATGCCATTGAGGTAGCAGGATGTTTGGCAAAAGAGAGCAAGAAGGGACCTCTATCTCTTGGCCGAATCTCTCCCGTGTACTTATCCTTTCTGACTCACTTTCCGTTTGCTGTAGCAAACTGCCTATTGTTTACCGAGAGCTGCATCCTGGACAGATGCATTGGC
This sequence comes from Anthoceros angustus, assembly GCA_010909165.1. Classification (NCBI taxonomy): domain Eukaryota; kingdom Viridiplantae; phylum Streptophyta; class Anthocerotopsida; order Anthocerotales; family Anthocerotaceae; genus Anthoceros; species Anthoceros angustus. Next base: position 307,376 of record MU008203.1, read on the forward strand.
CACTCAAGTCTACAGTATTTGTGGGCATGCTATGTGCAGGTTCATGGTAGGAGATGGTGCTCGCGTCTGGGCAGCAAGTCATGGGCTTAGTGCAGCTGCCACTGCTGATGAGGCCGTTAAGGTAGGAGCCCTGATGGTTGTCACCACAGCATTAGAAGCTCTAACACAGCTGACAAGCTGGCCCCTAATTACTGCCGGCTTTGGACAGTGGCTTCTTACCACAAGGACACGCAGACAATGGAGTAAATACAAGGGCATGCTCTTAAATGCAGAACAATCAAATGGAGTGATGACTGCTCCATCTGCACGCATCGATTCAGAAAATGGTGGTCTTGGGGGACAAAAAGGTTTGGCGACATCAAACCAATGCATTGATATTGGGTTTGTTGTTAGGCTAGAGGTAGCTGACCACGCATTAGTGATGGCGATAGTTACTTTTTCTTGGAATTGTGCGAAATTGGGGTAGTATGATAATATAGGTTCTTTGTACTGTGGTTAGCACAGGAAAACTCTCGTCGAGGTACTATCCAGGAAATGTGTCTTGACAACATGAGCTCTTACTCGCATGAGGATGCACCAGGTGACGACAGAGTTCTGGATACAGTGGGAGCTATCTGTCTCGATGCTGAAGGAAATATCTCAGCCGGTGTCTCCAGTGGTGGAATCGCCATGAAAGTGAGTCCAGGAAAGGGTAGTTTAGTGACCGGAATGGAAGCTGGTGAGGCGGTATAGGCTCATTCATGTTTTTACTTTCGTTTTACAGGCCAGTGGACGTGTGGGTGTAGCAGCTGCATACGGATGTGGATGCTGGGCTTGTGAGTCATCAGATTCGAATCTTGCTGTTGGTTGCAGTGTGTCTGGGGCGGGTGAACAAATGGTTCGCTGTTTTGCAGCCCGAGAATGTTGCTCATCTGCCTTAAAGTACGCCCTGCTTGTCCAGCTGCTGATGTTTCTCTGAAGAGCGTGTCCAACCAATCAAAAGGCCAATTTGTCTTGTGCTATTTCACATTCAATTTGTCTTGTCTAACTCCGTTGTTACTACCCTATGAATCCTCGTCTAGGTCTCAAGGAGGTCCCGCCCGGGCATGCGAAGAAGTGCTGGAGAATATGATGAACCATGCAAATTTCGGTGGCACTATCGATGCCGGACTTCTGCTTCTGCAAGCTGAAAAAGAACAGGTGCTTTGAGATCTGCTTTATGTTGTACTCTGTGTAACGGGGTCATACATTCTAAGGAGATAGGCAGATCCTGACTTGTAAGTGTCTCTTTGTCAGGATGGAGCTAAATCTCTGCTCGCAACTGTGGAGCTGATCGCAGCATACACTGCCCCATCTTTCGGCATCGGCTATTTTGGAAGCTTCATGGACCGGCCCAAGGTTGACACTTCTGTCTCTACTGTTTCCTTGATTCTTGTGTGCCGAATGCTGAGACTCAACCCATGCAATCACTTGCGTCTGCAGACCAAAATATTGAGGAGGGTCGGGACCGCGAATTCCCACAAGGTCCGTCTCTTTGCTACGCGCTTTGTTGTGTCTTCCAGGAGGTGACGACTAACAGGAACAACTAAGAGTTGGAGGGTTGAGAACGAAGTATCGGACACCATGAACACTTTCTGTCGTCGGCCGGTAAGTGCGACTGGCTTTGGCGGACAAAAGTCGCAAATCCTGGGCATGCAATGGAAGCTGCCATGTGGAGCCCGCATCAAGGCGCTATGACAGATATTCAGCAGGATTACGGTGAAAAGGAAAAGGAGACAGCGTGCCCTAGGGAACAACTGCAGATCCCACCAGCGATGTAACTTGGGATGGAGGTGTCGTGTCGCTTGAGCCTGCGAGGCGAGGAAACACGTTCAGTTCGCCGTCCCAGCTCCATTTTTTTTTGTGTTAGTGATACGAATGTTGGCACCTATTGGAAGCATATCGCGCATCCAGGGACGAGCCAGATGGACATGCCAGTTTTCTAGGGCTGTTTCGTTCCGCAAATTTAACCCTACACAGGCTGTACTCCATTTAACCAACAGCCGATGGATGCGTGAGCGACAATTCTTACAGGCTGCAAAACGTAGATAATTGCGGAAGGCACAGCTGCATCCACCGCCTGCTGTAACAGATAATAGTGATACATTACCAAGAGAAAGCAGTGCCTCAAACAGGAGGGCGACATCCCTCCATCATAAGCCAGAAGCCAGTACAAACTTCAGAATCGAGTGACTGCTGCACTGCAAGGAAGTGAAGACCTGAGCAATCCCGTTTAGCAGCCTCCCAGGCCTCAGCTTCCTGGTCTGCTTGTCTGCTTCTGCGGTAGTAGGCATACCGCCATCTGTCGGCTACACCTGTTGACAGGATCAGACAAGCCCGTTGCTTGTCCACAACTATGGATGACAGCTCCAACGCATTCGTCCAAGCTGAGCAGAAACAAAACTCGCTCAGAACAGTACTACACAAGCGAGGCCAGGAAACCGTGCTTGCTTTCATGGCCACTTGAAGGAATGAGGAGGGTTCCATACCTGCCAAGGGAGTTGCTCGAACTGAAGCAACTGCCACGCCAGGAATAACAGCGTCTGGAGGCAAATCCAAACCTAACACATTCATGTCAAATATTTTGCCGAAAGTGGATCCTTGTTCCACACTTGCCATCTCCTCCAGAACTCCTGGAGAAAGCAACAGAAAGAACGGCATTAGATCACATCCACCAGCCTCGTGTTCCAACGGAGCTTCGACACATTCATACCCTACAGTAAAGACACACGGAAACCGTACCAGAAAGGGGTAGCTGGACAAAGGCCCACTGTTCCCCCCGCAAGGTATCTGGCAAATCCTGCGGAAGAGGCTCTTCGAGCAGCAGCAGAGGGGCAGCACTCTCATTGTAACCCGGGTGCAGCCGGTACACGGTATCATTCCGTTCCCCCAGCCACCGCACCAGCGTGATACACTGCAAAACCCCCGCTCCATGAATGTAAGCCCCCCGACAATCCCACCATGCCTACACTCACCCAAAATGCATCACCAAACGCACCCTTTGGCTCGGCACCGGCTGAATATCCAGCTCCGCACAAGCCTTCGAGATGATGGTCTGCATTTGCGAGCTGCCACATTACCCCATCCCAACATCAGCAACCCCAACCCTCACAACTACTACACCCAACTCAACTCAACCCTGACACCCGAATAACACACCGGAAGAATCGCACTTTCAGCGGCCTCGGCACCCCCAAATTCCCCATGATGTACGACAAGGTATCCCTCAAGGTGACGCTGTTGATAACGTTACTAGGGAAGTAACGCGTGAATTCGAGCTGCCGCTTACTGTCGCACACCACGAGCTCCCACACCTTCTTCCCCCGCGCATCCAGAATGGGGCGGGAGCAGAAATCCAGCTCCCACTCCGTGATAGCCGCGACATCGGCATCCTCCGCCACCCGCTCCACCACGCCCTCTTCCAGCTGTCCGGCTGCCGCGCCGCTGCTGCGCTCCGCCACCCCGTAGGGCGTGGCCTGCACCCGGCGAATGCCGCGCCCCGAAGGACCCGCCTCCAGCGCGCACCTCAGGGGCGCGGCCGGCCTGGTCCTCTCGTCCCTGCCCTGCGAATGCGCCAGCAGGCCCGCGGCCGCCGTGGTGGGCAGGGGCATGGGCAGCCGCTGGAGGCGGGAGAAGGAGTCGGAGGAGCAGGAAGAGGCGGAGGAGGAAGACGGGCGAGGCAGCAGGGGCAGCAGCCTGCCGCTGCTGCGCCTGCTGCTCCCATCGCCATCGCCATTGTTGCCTTCCCTTCCCTTCCCTTCCCGTCTCTTGCCCCGCCTGCACACGCTGGGCACGCGCTGCAGCCTCACCTCTTGCTCGGCCTCCTCGGTCTCCACTTTTGTCAACCTGCCCATAAACACCTCAACTTTATATCGATATCTTACCACTGCTGTACTTCAAAGCCTTGTACATAGGTCTGTATGTAGCTACTAGGGTAGCTAATCTAACACTTTTACTTCCCCATGGCCCCGGTGTAGTGTAGGTGGGATTTCGATCTCTGCATATTTTTAAAGTCTCTACGTTGCTCAACTTTATTAATATAGGGATGGACACGGAGACTTTTGTATAAAAAGAGATGAAAAATCCCATCCACCCCGAATAAAAAAGGGGGAAACCCAGCAAAGGGCAGCATGCCAAGGGGACTAACCTAGCACATGCCTGCTCCTTTACATCAATGCCAGACTGTACAGCAAGTTTCTTGTTAGCTCCAGCTGACTCTCTGAGCCTTGCAATCCTGTCTACTCCTGTGCACCTGCCTGTAGCGGCATCCACATTTGCCACTAGGATGCATGGAGACGCCCGCTGGACTGCTCACAAGATCACAAAGCATTCCGCTAGGACAAAAACGAGACTATCAAAGCACTGTGTTACGCTTCCTACATCCCCATGAGTTTTGGCAAGGTACCAAGAATCGAACAGGCCTTGAGAAGCAAGCAAGAGTAACATTGAGAACTAAAATCAGGCCTTTTTTGCTCCAATCTTCCATACAGAGCAATCGCCTCCTGACCCAGCCGTGCCCTGTATTCCCAGCCATCAGCATACTCAAGCCTGTCACCGCGATTACTCGTTTCAAAATTACCTACAGCCCGGAGAATTTCGTGGTCAGGGATAGGAAAAGGCCTACTTACCACAAGTATCGAAGAAGCTGCACCTCTAGCGCTAGCCATCATCCTATACATTGGCCAACGCCCTCTGCAGGGCGATGGACACCCGTTGCCTGAAGAAAGCCACAATACAAGAAAGGGGGAGACCAATCGCATTCTTGCGATTGTGGTAAGCCTTGGCATAAGCCTTAACGAACCAAGAGAAATCCTTGCTCATGGCCTTGTGGGTCTCGATAGCAAGGGGGACGAAGGAGTGGCCATCCTGCATGGGAGAATGTGTACCTTCGCAGTTGTGCACCCCTCCACACCTCAACCCTTCGGGTTGAGGATAACATGCTCATAGACATTGCTAGTGCGATGTGGAACACCTAGATACTGGGTCGGGCCAAAAGCTAGAACCCATATAGAGATTGAATTTTAAATGGACATGGAAACTTTATAAATATGCTAAGATGGGAAGTCCCATCTACATTGGGGTGATGGGGAACAATCCTCTAGAGGGGCCAGGCCAAGGGGGATTAGGTCCCCCAATCATCTACTCTCTGATGTTACCTACCGCACCCAAGATGCCATAACATGGAATATGGAAGGGCATACTGACTACCGAAGTTGAAGATGCTACGTTCCCCGCATTCGAAGCTGTCCTGAAAATTGCGTTTGCCAATGCCTGTTGTATAGCAATGGATACTTGTTGCCGGAAGAAAGCCACCACACAAGAAAGGAGACCTACCCCATTTTTGCGAATGCTACTAGTATGCTTTAGCGCAAACTTTGATAAATCTCAAGAAGTCCTCCCCATGAGTCTTGATAGCAAGGGGAATGAAAGCATGGCCTTCCTACATGGGGGTGAAAATTGATCATCATTATTCTATATAAAGCTTCTATATTGAGATATGATGTGCTGTCGTTTTTGAGCATCTTATGCCATGCTAAATAACTTTCTTTTCATTACTATATTTTAAGATATTATAAAATACATTATATCATAATTTACAAAAGCTTTGTTAAAAACCTGAGTGTCTAATAATACATCAAGTGCTATTAGAAAAGTTAAGAGGTAGAAGATCAAAGGCCATGTGAACTAAAGGCTGAAGGTCAAGCAGTTTAAATAAATAGGCTAGAGACTAGACTTTATGAATTTCTACTAACTAAACTCAATCTTCTTATTGAAATTTAAAAGATCTCTCAACTGCTTCTAATGCTCATCTAAAAGAGTCAACTTTTTTTCGAAAATGATTTTTCTAACATTTGTATAAACGATTGAGTATTGCACTCAACTTTTGAGTTAAGTCAAAATTCAATTTGTTGGTAAGTATTTTGTTCACTTGAGGTAGACTTTTACAATGGAATTACAAATACCGAATAAAATGTGGCTTGCTTTCGCTCTATGAAACCTTCCGTAAAAAGGAATCATAGGACTAAATGAGATGTGGCTTGCTACTCCGTGAAACCTTCCAAAAATCCTGCTCCTGAAAAAATATTATTTTCCTCAGCAATTCACCGGTGTCATAAGGTAACCGATTGATGCTCAGCAACGTGACGGATATTGTTATCACAACCACTCTTGGTCCAAATAATTTTATGAGGATATAAAACAACAGTCTTAATATATTATCTTACATATGACACCATAATTCACTAACCTTGAGAAGGTATTAAATATCTGACATTCAAGTGCACCTAGCTTTACTCTTCAAGGCATAGATTGCCTTGCTTATTCCATAAACTAGTGTATTCTTCGTCCGCAAGTTCTCTCAAAAAGCGTACTTCCTCCGCACCAACTCATGCAATTGTATTGTTAAAATAATCATAAAATTATGAGAGCTTCAATCCAATTATCTGATCAATTTTTGTGCTGATCTTTGCTACAAAAATTGAAGAACATCATGTCACGTCTTCATCATAATTCATCTCATAATAAAAAAACATAAAAGTTTCATACTATTTAACTTTCAATCCAAAATATCCGTGCTGGATCAAAACAGCAGTTCAAGACAAAAATTTTATCATTGTGAAAACTGATTATTATTGTAATTACTTCTACTTAGGATATTTCCCTACAACAGAATTAATTCTGTTGGACTTTCTCGCCAACACTTCCTCCTTGCATTTTGGTTCAATGTTTTTATTCCTCTTCTTCACTGGCTATTCTTCAACTTCCACAACTTCAATCCTTCTTTTGGATGTACTTGTATGAGATGGATTGATGCTACCTGACTTCCTGAAATCCAACACATCCTTCAAATCATTGACCAAATCAGTTGCTCCTTCATGAGTCAGCAATTGTTTAACAATTTTCTTTTCTTCTCAAGTTCACCGCTATATTGTCGAATAGCTACTTTCAGGTTAGTTTTTCCAATCTTTACTTCCTGTAAGTTGCGCACTAATATAGCCTCTTGATATTCACCCAAATCAGCTTGCTCTGACTTAGTAAGCTTCAACAAATCAGCAGACTCTAAGTAGTCGAATAAAGCTTCTAACCTACACTTGTGCTATTGCACGTGGCTAAGAAGGCTCTCGTTTGAATAATTAACTTTACCTTTTTGCTCTACACCAGCTCGGGGTAAATGGGATTTCCCATCTCCTTTTCTTATACAAAGTCTTCTTTCAAAAATGTTTACCCACGTGCCAGTTCTCTTATTGATATCTATCTTTAATTCAACATCATCCTCTTTACCGCTAACAAAGGTTGACTTTTTTAAATCATAATTATTTAAAAAAACTAAATTAATATCAATTAATTTGGGTATCTTCACTAAACTTGCATCAGGGTCGTCAGCATTGGTGTTCACTGATCCACCTCTAATTCTTGATCAAAAGTACTAGCATTTTATATTTACTACTTCTTTTTCTATTATACCTTAATGATTTGGGCTTTTCTTTCTATCAATTTCAAGCTTAGCCGAATTTCCAAAAACCAAATTTATACCATGAACACCTTAAATTGCATAAAACACACCTTGAACTGTATTTTGAAGTAGCTTGCACCTGAATGCTCTCAAATCCAAGAGGTACGTCCTGGACTATGTTCATTCACAGATTTTCAATCTCAAACCTTGTTGAAATCTGTCGTCAAGCATACCCGGGAGAGACTGGCTCTATCTACAAACTGCCAAAAGTCTAATATACATAATATTCTGATAAAAACGTTATGTTAAAAACTATATATACAAGTATATGTCGTCACTGGGATCGGTAAGTACGGACTTCCACCAATCCCCACTTTTTGAGGGAAACCCTAATCGGGATCACTCTCAATATATTCACCAAAAAAACAATTTGAATCACTGATTCGTTCATGTGTATGGGACCGAGGCCAGCTAAAACCCCGCCTCACAATAACACCCTGATTGGAACCCATTGAAGAATCGCATTCAAGAACCAATTATTGAAACTTCGCCCCTTAAATACCTATGAAAGAACTAAATGAGACAATACCCTAAATGATATCCCTTCCTCATTGGCGCTCGTTCCCTCCCTCGCTCTCTTTGACCATGTAAAGGGCTGAATGAGACTATTCCGTAGATAGTAAGTAATACACGGAACAAATTGGAAAACGATTAGGTCAAGACTTTGAACATGGTTACAGCTTCGGAGTTCAGAATATAAATATATTAAAAATATTATAATTGATCATCTGTATAGTATATGCGTGCGGGTTCAGAATCCTATATCGTGTAGCATATGCCTCTCCCAGCGTCGCCTCTTCCACTTCGCTGTCACAACAGGACATTGCCTTGAACAACACCTCCCAGGTTCCAACCTTGAATTCAACACCCTCCAGCTTCCAACCTCGAATTCAACACCCTCTAGCTTCCAACCTTGAATTCAACACCCTCCAGCTTCCAACCTTGAATTCTATCATCATCCCTCATCTCTCACACTGTGTCCACGTATCCTGGCACGGTCACAACATGCTAAAACAGGGAACGGGGACCAGCTTCAGCAGGAAGAAAGTCCTGGCCCAGCAGCAGAGGAACCCCACGCTCTACACACTAATTTCTTTAATCCTGTTTGATGGTAATGCCGATCTCCACATGAGCCGAACGCATCCACGAATCTATGTACTTCGTATGTGTGCATCTGTCACTACAATCTGGAGCTTCTCAAGACGTGACATGAGTTTTGTCCCACTCTGTCAGTTCTTGCAAATTGGTAAGTTGCTAGAAAGCATGGTAGAGTCTACTAACCATAAAAGTCGTGCCATCTGGTCTGTTCAGCAGACCATCCGTCGAGGCCAGTGTCTGCGTATGTCCACACAACGCATTTTCCTTCTCCTGCCAAGACACGGCGATCAGCACCTGCTCTGTCGCTCCTCAGCTTTGGAGGAATATCATACCTATCCTCCTCCACTGTGAAATCGAGCACCTCCCGTTTCACTTCAATGCAAGATTGCTTTTGCAGCCTTCTTCCAAGCACCTTTGATTTTCTTACGCTCTCTATCCTATCCACATCCCATATACCGGCATTGGCATGGATGTTTACCAACTGCATATAAATGCACCAGATATATAGTCAAAGCATCATCTGCCTCGATCTCCATCACTATAGTTTTTGCAAGCACTCAGCGGATCTTTCCAGCCGAGTGTAGGTCGTAGAATATTTCCAGTTTTCTGGCCTCACCGGCCAAGCACATCGCAATACAGCCATACAGTGATGATCTCTTGGCACAAATCCCATGTTCTCAACCATCACCTTGAAACATCAGTGGACCTCTTGCACAAGGCCCCCAAGAATCCGTGCCACAAAGATACAAAAGAAAGAAGTCTCATCTGACTGGATACCTTGTTGAAGAATCTCTTCGATCTGGATAATTCGTTTTTTTGCTTCTGCTTGTACACTCACGCTTGAGAGGTTTGCCCAAGGCTGGTTATCGAACCTGTTTGTAGACTCGTGCTTAAGAAGGTTGCCAAGGCTGGATGTCTAACCCGTTTGTAGGTTACTGCTTCAGTTTGCCAAGGCTGAGAATCTAACGAATTCTCCGTCAAATGCGCATTCGGTCATATGCTTTGGTTCAACTGCTGAGTTTTCAGTACATGTTGGTAAGTCACAGCAACTTCGATAAACCGATCACAGAAGTAGACACTTAGCAGAAAATGAGTTGTTGATTCTCAGGACAGAGGGACACAAGGTCAAAGCGAGGAAGAAATGTATTGCAGAGCAACCTGGCTTTCTGCAGAAGGACAAACAAAAAAAAGGAGCGAAAGGTGGAGGTCATTCCCAATGCCTGTCGCACTGAACAGGGCAGCTTCCTTTTTGTTCATGGTCCACGGATGATGAGTGATGAGACCCATGAGGGAGAGGAACAGGTCATGCCGTCGCCAAACTGTCCTCCCATCTAACGGGCTGGAATAAGTCCACTCAAGCTGAAGCATGCTTCCTCAGATTCTTGGCAATATCAAAATCCTACGGTTGGAGGGAGGTGGCTGACCTTGCTAATTGCTATCAAAAGCAGCAATCCTAGCAATGTCGTTTGTTGCCTTGTGTGAGCACTGTATTATATGTGTGGTGAATAATCTAGATTTCCGTTATGAGGCTTGATGGATGAGCAGGCCTCACACAGATCAAACAGCTTCACGATCTGTGTGCTCCTTTTCGGCTCTTCACTATCCGTTATACAGGTGCCAACCTAGCCATTCCTCTGACAGGAAATTTAGTAACTTCTCAAATGAATATGCTTCTCATTGTAGCCCTAGGATCCTTGATGTCACTGTCTCCTGTTCGTCCATGTGCAATTTTGAAAGATCTATCTGGCGAGGTTTTCACGAGCACCATCATCGAACCAGAGGAGGGAAAATTGGAGATCAAGCCAGACGTTGCTGTAAAGGAGAAAGCTAGCAACAAGAACACCTGAAAGGGTTGAGACGGCAGGTTCAAATCGGGGAGCACAGTGACCAAGGTGAGCATGGTTTAGGTGCCCTTGCCCAGCTCACTCAAGCAGGAGCCAAGGCGGCAGAAGCCATGAGCCAGGTTGCCCAGCACAAACGCATAAACCTGATAAGATCACACAAATGTTGGTGAAGGGGTTGAACAGGCTCAAGATGCTGCTGGGCTACCACAAGCTATTAGCGATGCAGGTACCACGGAAACCTTGGTCTGGTGGAGGAACTGTCCCACAGTGAAGAGCTCAGAATTGGCCTGCTTGTCTTACCTTCTCGACACAACAATTGACTGTTGCGTTGTTTAAGATCCTTTCACGGATTCGTGATTGAGCGTTTCAAGTTCCCTACCCACCCTCCAGTAGCGGAGGGCGATCAGGATTGAGAACCTTCGAATTCGAATTTGAATTCGAATTCGCCCGCAACTGCTTCGAAATCTTGCTCCATGCTCGTGAATTGAACAGATGTAGTGAACATTGCGACAATCTCCATGTTTCCGAAGCATATGGCAGTATGAATGCGAGTTTCAATAGCTACTGAGGTCCACCAACGAGGAGGTGGCCCCAACTTTTATCAAATCAATGTGGAACAGCACCAGCACCACAAGTCACCTTGGAAGGCCTGGATGAATCTATCCCTGCAATCCGTTTCATTATAAAAAAATTTATGAAAGACATGAAGTATCACTAATGAATTGATTAAATAAATTTTAAGCTTGTTTCTATTTAGTTAGCTATGCTATGCTAGTATATTTGTGTGTAGCTACATGTGCTTTTGCTCTCAACAAGTTTTAAGTGTACGTGTCTAAGCTAGTCAGCATCAAGTCTCCTGGTCTCCTATCTCTCCCTTACCTATTAAGCTAGAAACTTACAAACAACTTTTTCGTATCCTCTCCAACTCTGGGAAACCAATGCTTCCTCTCTATCTTCGCACCCATGTGTCCTTCAAGCTTAGGATGATTATGGGTCATCTTCGGGTGGGCTCCCACCATCTCAGGGTTGAGACTGATAGATGGCTGCGTCCAAAGCCACCTAAGGAGACCCGAATATGCAGGTTATGCAACAGGGATATTGAGACTGAGGAACACTTTGTTTTCCTGTGTCCCATATATGAAGATATCAGGCATACATTTATCAATCTTCTTAAAATACGAAAATAAAATGTGTAAATAGAGATGAAAAATCTTATGAGGCTATATTCAAAAGGAGACATGAGGAACGTTACTCACACTCAACCCAAGGACTTTTTGGTCCTCAAGTTTTCAATTCATGTTGAATGTGATTATTATTTTCATGCTTCTATTGGAATTTTTTACGTTCTCTCCTACAATGTTCAACCGTTCAATTGATACGGAGAGACCTCGTACATTTCATGTTGATTTCAATGTAGGTAATTTATATTATGTATCAAAAAGAAAAGAAGACTGTATATATTTCTCATCTACCCCGAGATAAAGGGAAACAACTCTTATGAGGGCACCAGGCCAAGGGGGCACCGAAGATGCTACGTCCCCTGCTCTTGTTGCTGTCCTATACACTGTGTTGGCCAATGCCCTCTGCAGGGCAATGGACACCCGTTGCCTGAAGAAAGCAACCACATAAGAAAGTGGGAGACTAACCCCATTCTTGCGGCTGCGGTAAGCCTTAGCACAGGTCCTATGAACTTGGAGAAATCTTTGCCCATGGCCCCATGAGTCTCGATGATAAGGAGGATAAAAGTGTAGCCTTCCTGCATTGGTGAGTACTTGTGAACCTTCGTTGTCACGCATCCCTCTACCGCCCAATCCGAAGGGTTGATGATAGCATGCTCGCCAATACTGTCCCGAATAGGGTATGTTACAACCAATCCGCAACATAAACATGGTTCCCCCTAGCCAAAAACAGATCAACCATGAGAAAAACGCCGTCGAGCGGAGTATATTGGTGCTCCCTATAGGGCAAGAACCTGCTCTCTTTTGCCGTCGAGAACAAGACGTCGCAGACGGCGTTATGCGTAGAAATGCACTGGCAACGAACTAGATTGACTATTCTACTTTCTAAAAGTATTGATGAATATATCAATGATGATTATATGTTCACACTATTGTCCTATTATGCTACTATAGCACTTGGAAGAATTCATCTCTTGGTATAGACACAGGAAGTAGTTTAGTTTAGTGTGAATACAACTAGCAATTGTTCAATTTGTTTCAAAAACGGAGTTATGAACTTTGATATGAGAGAATAGGGGACTTACAAGATGCCTCCTTTTGAGAATGCAAATTGTTCTAAATGGTGGACACAATGTGAGCGGGACCATTTAAAGAACCACAATGGTGTATATGCATCAAAGATGTCACTACACAATACAATATAATGATGGACAATTGTCAGAAGGGCCGTTGGCCAATGATGTGTTCTCACTATAAGGTCTTACGGTCTAGACGATAGTACATAATTTATGATTACCTTTGGAGTTGGTTTCCGGAATAAAAAAAGTAGACCACAATTTGACATTAAAGAAGCGGGAATGCTTGGCCTTGGTACTGGGTCTTAATCTCTCACAACTCAGCTCAAACCGTTTACCGATGGAATATTTGGATTTTGTTTATTAAGGGAGTCACAAACTTCATTAGAAGTACAAGGAAAATTAATCTTAGGCAAAGGAGCTTTACCAGTCAACACATTTGCATTGGGCATTACTGACTTACTTCACAATAAGAGAGAACTTGAACTGTATTTTGTTCAAATTGTTGATATTTATGTTGGTCAGTCTATACAAACCGCTTCACCGCTTCTTAGTTAGAACCGCTGCTTTTTTTACAATGGACGAGAGTGGAGGTACTATCACTGATCATGGAGCTCTAATGATAACTTTGGTTCCAGAAGCATGTACGGTTGTTAAGAAGGCGATAAAATTGAAAATGTCATTCTCAACAATAGAATCATGACGATATAGATTATGTTTGCACAAAATAGTGTTTTGCAAACATTGGGAAGGTTAAACAAACCTTATCTTCAGTTTCTTTTTACTTCAAATGTAATTACAAGTTTCCTTCTATATGGGTTATTTATCCACAAAGCATATAGATAATAACTCCTGTTATTTTCCTAATAGCTTTGTGTATTGAGGCTGCTAACGGGGCCCGTGTGAAAGGGGACTTATCTCTTTGAGTCAAATCACCATTCAACAGTACCTATGTATTTCATTTCAAGAGAAGAGAACATAAAGTCTTGTATTTGAAAAGAAAAGATATGACATCAATCATTTTACAGATTTGTCCGGCCTTGAATGCAAACGGTGCGATACGTGGGAGTCTCAAATGCAACTGATCACGATTGATGCTTCGGTGCGATCTTTGCCATAACTGCGCCTGTGAGATTCTTGGAACCTAATCCCCGCAACGGACAACATCCTCTGTAATCAGCGGAGGAAGCCAATTATGAGGCACTGGCTTGATTATCGTCTCACTTCCACGATTCACCACTGATTAGCGAGATTGCAAGGCGACGCTCTCGAATCGGAAACCGTTGGACCCACCCGGCACCAAATTCGCATCAACATGCCCATGATTCCCAGACAAACACCAAGACACAACATCCACTGAATGTTTTTGTCCTCCGTTTGGAAGCAGCCCGATTCTGGGGCCCGCTGTGGATGAGCTCCGAGCTGGGCTGTCAGAACAGTGTGCCGAAGACCAGACTCCAGCCCGGAGCCCCGGTGTGGGGTGCGGTAGGATAGTGGTGCTGGTCCTAAAAATAGGCCCAAGGCGTTGGCTCCCGAGTCCCGTGCATCGGGCTTTTTTCTTCCCTTTTGTGGCAAAAGGAAAAAGTTTGTTTAGTCTGACGATCATGAGAGCCTTTCAGCTGGACTGGCGCTGGCAGGCAGAGCGTCGCAAAGCTGCAACGCAACGGGAGTCTCCGATGACAGCAAAATGAGAGGCAACACTTGATTGGCTTCTGCAGCATGCACAAAAATACACACCTCCGATCCCCATTCCGAATCCTCACATCGAGGAAAGTGCATGACATACACTGGGCAGGAAAGGGCTCCACTCTGCACTGGCCTGCCATCCCCGCTGTCCCTGAGTGTGGTGGCAGTGCGGAGTGGAGAGGGAAGGAAAGAAGGAAGCAAGGACCAGGTTTTAGAAGGAGAGCCTTCTTAGCTGCTTGTAAAGAATGACATTCCTGCTATCAAAACCAGGTTCTACAGGTTCTACAGGTCTTGTACATAAGGCATGTTGGCAGCCTTGGTGAACCAAACTAATAGGCAATGGCAGGGGAAGGGAAGAGAAGGGAAGAGGAGGGGAAATTAAAAGCAAGGAAGGAAGGAAGGAATTGTGGGTTGCTGAGGATGTTGGAGTCATACCCTGTAGATGACAACGAAGCAAGGGAGCACTGCCTTGGAATTGAAGACGAGCAGATCCCCCATGTTGGAGTAGGGGCCGACATCCGAGGCCACGGAATCGTATCCGGCAGGGGGGGAAGAATGGGCATCCAGGGCGAGGGAGTCGGCGGCGGCAGCATCCGTGTGCACTCTCCCGGCGATGACTCTGCACACCACCATGGCGCGCCGCGCCTTGCACACATCGTCGTCGTCGAACTCGGGCCAGAAGGCGATGGAGTCGTGGGCCTTGCCGCTGGTGGAGGTGGTGTGGATGCCCTTCCCCGCCTCCCTGTGCGAGGAGAAGCCCTGCCGGATGATCTGGCACACGCTGCAGGAGGGCAGGAAGCAGAGGCTGGTGGAGCCGCTGTAGCCCAGGGAGCACATGATGGTGGTGCCGTGGAATCGCAGCAGCTCGTTCCCGTCCGCCATGCACCGCGGATGCTTCTTGGGCAGCTTGTTGGCCCGCGCCTTCACCGCGTCCCGGTACTCCTCGAACTTGGCGATGGTCCTCTGCGTGTTGTGCACCTTCAGGATGCGCTCGATCTTCCCGCACGGGATCTCCTTCTGCAGCCAGCTCGTCCTGAAGATGATCTCCACCACGTTCCGCGACGAGTCGCCCGGATGGAGCTCGGTCACTGCAGAATCGCACACACACATTGGCATTGCATCGTCAGGAACGAAGAACGAAGTACTCCAATTTATCCCATATCGTGGCCGAGGCCTGCGCGGCCTCGGCCGTGGGCAAGAGCAGGACTAATTGCGTACCGGCGTGTCGGATGATCTGGTGGTGCTCCAGCGCCTCCACCCGATTAAAGAGCTGCCCGCATTTCTGGCACCCGGGCTTGGGGGAGTCGCACGCCATACCCGCCTCCCGCTCCAGTGCCTCGTACCCCTGCCCCATAGTGCAGTCGTAGCAGCCTGAGAATCTCCGCAGCGGCGTCCCCTGCTCACGTAGCTGGAGGAGATAGGCGTCCCGCAGTAGGAGCTGATCCCCCGCCCCAGCAGCCCCGCTCCCCGACCACGTCGTTCTCCACGCTGTCGAAGAATTCGCTCACGCTGTCCCGCGACACCGGGCTGCACGACGAGCTCTGCTTGTGCATCACCCTGGTGTTGCCGTGGATCACGTCCTTTAGCGACCTGGCGCAGGCTCCCGAACCCGCGGCCTTCCTGTCCCCCTTCTCCCTCTCCCTCTCCCTCTCCCTCTCCCGGTCCTTCCCTTCCCTCCCCCCCTTCTTCCCATTCTTGGATTTCCCACTCCCCGCCCGCGGCTCATGCACCTGCTCCAAGTCCGTTTTGCAAGAAAGCGTCTTCTTCCACGTCTGCCATGGCGCCGGCATCTCGTTCCACCTGACCTCACCTTACCCCCCCTCCCCTTCCCTTCGCCTTCCTATGCTCCTTCCCTCCCCTTCCCCTCCCTACCACGCCCTCGCCCTCCCTACCGCCTTTCCCCGAAATTCCGCTCTCATCCTCCCCATTCCGCCCCTGCAATTGCACCCGGACGGGAATGCGTTATCCGCGCTTGCAAATTGCAGCCTGTGGATTCCTTTGCTGCAGGCCGGGGACGAGCCGCATGCAGGCCGCGCTTCGGCGGGCCGCGAATGGTAAGCGGGAGCGAGAGCCCGGGAGGGCAGGAGTCCGGATGCCGAGCAGGACAAGGGGGCGGCAGCCGAAGAGGGCAGTGTAGCAGCAACAGAATGCGGAAGGACCCGGACAGGAGGAGACAGAAATGAAAGTGCGCTGCTGGGAGGAGCAGAAGTAGAAACTCCTAGAACCGGATTGCGCCAAGACCGGAAGGACTGGCCTCTCCTTCTCGTCCCCCTTGGACCTTGGACTGGCTTCACCGAGCGATGAGAGAGGCGAGAGCAGGCATAGCCAGCAGTCTCATCAGACAGTACAGCACAGCAGGCAGAGAGAGGCGGAGGCAGCTGTCAGACCACATGAAGTTTAATTAATAACAAGACATTATTTACCATATCCTAAATATCTCCAAAAATCGCACGGCTCACCCGCCTAAGCACGCCCAACTTCCTCCCTTTTCCCACGGCCCGACAGCGGGCCGCGCAGCTCGGGCTTCGACACCCTCCCTCGTTACGTCAAATATCTCGGCAATCGCAGCCCGGTCGTGAACTTGACTCCAGGTCCCGTCAGGTCGGGTCGGGTCGGGCCCGGGCCCCGCCCGCGTTGCAAGTTGCAACCGGCTTCGTAAAACCCGGTTCCGGTTTCGAACGGGCTATTATTGGGCGAGTCGCGATGCCCACCGGACCGTTTGAAAGCGCGAGCCAATGACGCACGCTGTGACCAGGGTTAGACTAGGCACATGGTTACTGTTTACAGAACTCGTTGTAGAGGGCGCCAGTTAGAACGTGGTTCGGTTGGAGGCGACTCCGTCAGGTGGGGAGCCGCCCGTTTCATCCGGCTTTTTTTGTGGGCCCGTTGGGTTGGGTTCCGTCACTCCGATGTGAAATTCAAAAATAAGCTATATTTGAACGCAAAGATGTCTAAATACTTGCCAGCGTACGTACACAGCGCTGTACCGATGCCAAATGTACATATCTTGTACAGACTACAGTGCCCGCCCGTCTTTATGTCAAAAGGGTGGACGAGTTAATGTGTTTTTGAATTTTCTCATAATATGTGCTCCAATGGGGGGGAAGGATTGCGTGGTGTCAGGCAGGACAGGATTTATGCCGTAGCCCAAATCCTAGCCTGGGTGTCCCTACAGGTCAATGAATTCGGTCTGCACTTTGTGCTAATGCTCTGTCCAAGGACGGACGGCCTGGACAAAGGATGGACATCACTGTTTGTGGAATGGCAAATTGCAATGAATGTGCGCATTTTGGAGGCAATTTTGAAGCTGGTAGCCCGTCACCTGCCCACAAAACGAGAAACCTAGGAGAGCCCGAGAGATCGTTATCGACTCTGCTGTAGCCTGCGAGGTCAGGTCTTGATGACGTCTCTGTCCCCAGCTTGACCGGGCGCTAAAAAACGCCGCTCTGACGTTTCAAATCGACGTGGCCTTACGTTTTGTAACTAACTCGAGTCCTTGACTGCTCTGGAAGGTCAGACGGTGAACCCGGGTGAGACTTTGACCTCACCCCAGGTTAGGCTCCGTGCAGACCTGGGGGAGCGAGCCCGGAGGGCGTGCGCCAGGGTGGTGGTCGGGGCTCGGAGGTTTGAACGACTGACCGGGAGTACCGGGAACGCCGGGTACCGGGTACTGGGTACCGGGTACTCGCAGCGCTGGCAGGTGTCAGTGGGAGGAGTCGTCGCCTTCGAGCTTCCCCCGGGCGGCCATGGCCCGGTCTGCCGCTGCTCTGCCTCCTGCCAGTGCAGTGCAGGCTGCAGCGACAGAGTCTGCGCCTTGGCCTTGCTTGTCTGCCGCACTGGCAGCCTTTGCAGGCTTTCGGCATGTGCGGATACGGCCCTTGGTTTTCCGCCTTCTCTTCCTCGACCGACGGATGGGAAAGGATGGCTAGAGATGTTTCTCGTGCGCGGCTGCCGCCTTGCGGCTATGCTTTGCTCCGGATATGACAAACCTATCCGCTTCTTCTGCTCACGGCATCATGTCTATGCATATGCTAATTGTGCTGAAAGGTGTCTTCTCCCTTGCAGTGGTACAGTGATTAGCGATATGACAATAGGTACACAACTTGACAAAACTTCGCAATGCAAGGAATAGGGTTCAATGGACTACAAGGGATGCCGCAGCAGCAGGTCCCAGGGCCCGACAGCCTCGAAGCAAGGCCGGCGGTAGCATACATACACAAGCAACCGAGACCATGCATGCGAGCAAGGGTTTGGCGAGAAGTACCTGTCAGGCATCAGTCCTATGCGGCCAACCCTAGCAATCGATTCGGGAATTTCGCACGCGCTTCTGTAACTTGTGTTGGGATGAGCAATGAGCGTGCGAGCAGTGCAACGCACGGCAGGCTGGTAATTAATGGCCTGGTATATGGCATGACGAGGCACGAGCAACCTTTCTTTTTGGCCGCGTGAGCTTCTTCTTTTGTCCGCTTGCGACGGATTGGGAGTGGCCAAGGCCGGGGATCAGATTCAGAACAGACTGACGGCAGCGGCATCCTCCGTTTCGGGACCGGCGGCCCGTTTTCGGCTGTTCCTCCTCCTGCGGCGCAGGTTACAACACTGGCAGTGGAGTGTTGTTCAGACTCCAGGACTGCAGTCGGCAGGACTGTACCATGACCGGGGGTCTGGCGGAAGAGAGAGCGGGAAGGCGGAGCTGATGGACGGTGACCACACATGAGGCCTCCGCCGTCCCGGGCCCAGTTTCCTGCTCCGGGCGGCGGAGGCGCGCACTCCAATGGCGGCGTTACAGCAGCAGCTGTGGTGCTGTGCTGGAGCCTGTAGCCTACTGCCTATGTTGCGCTGTGCATGCACCGGCGCCTGCTCCGGCAACGCGCATAGAGCGCCTTCATCCCCGAACCTTCACTCCGTATAGGGCTAACTAAATAGCGCCTGTACCCTTGCTCATCAATTTGATTCCTCTTTCGCTGCTTTGGGAGCTGCGTGTGGCAGATGGACAAATTTAGCTCAGGTGTGAATGCTCATGTTCCTGTCTTTATTCTATCTCCCCCCTCCTTCCTGCATAAAAGGAACGGCACTTATTCCTCGTTGCCTACCGGCTGCTCTAGGCAACGTGGCAGCCCTTGGAACTGGAAGCGTTCACTTCACCCCGTGGCGGCGTGGTCCACGCCCACCTCTGTTTATATGTATCTAGTCTTTGCTGCGTACCTACCGAGTCCTCACTGTTGTTGAGGTGCTGCCACCTACAAGCACTTGCTGCTCTTATATGTAGATATAGGCATTTCTTTGCGGATGTTGCTCACTGGAGTTAGAGCATTCGTATGTAGTGTGGTTGAACATTCTCTTCCATGGACGGACTGAATATGTTACAAGTCTTGGGAACGCTTGTGGGTGTTGCCTAAATGCTCGGATTTGGTTTGCTTCGACCTCACTGATGCCGTTGCAGGTATAGTAGTCAACAACATCATTCCCCCGCCCCCTTCACTTACAGCATTTACAGGGCTTGCGGAATTGCACTGTACAGTCCAGCCGTGTAGCTGCATGATGCGAGCAACGAGTGTCCTTGCCATGGGGTCTTCAAAATCCATTCTCCGTTGTGAGGTGTAGCTATACCTCGGGAGCATGTAGAAATTCCGGCATCGATTACTTTTGTTATCCTATGTTCTGATATTGAACACCGTTGCTCTATTTGAGGAGAAACGGGTGAGCTGCGTCCCAGCATCGAACTCTTCTGCAGCAGCAGCCTGCGCACGCTTATCAGCCTTCAGGTGGTGGGACTTTCAGCAGAGAGCTTCACAGTGAACTTAATACACTGAGAAGAGAGGACAGTTCAGCGGGCGAGGCCCTGTCTTGTCCTCCTCTTCTCCCTCATGAAGAAGAATGAAGAAGAAGAAAGAATTTTATTGAAGTCCACTAAGGACGGATTTCCCTCATGGGACTTGGACTTAACAACTTATACCATGGTGTGCCATGGGTCATTGGTCTCATCAGTCATGGACCACGAAGGCATAAACAAGAACGAAGTCGCCTTCCGGGGACACCAGAATTCTAACATGATTTGTATATCAACAATCAGATAATGCTTTACCAGAACTCGCTCACTCTCCGACAGCGCTGTAAAAGAGGCGTTGCTGTTTTCCTTTCGACCTAGCATCACTAAAATCATTTGGGATTAGAGTATATAACCCATATCGCGAATGGAGGTTGCGTATCAGCCCTATATATAGCTGCTTCCACCTTATAAATTTTTGGAGGCAGAGAGGCGCCTCGACGTTGTCGAGGAAAGTCCCCGAAAGTCCCTAAAGGGAAGACCCACCTTGTATACGTACATGGAGGTAGCTAGCTATAGTACAGTCATGCGCCTGGCAAAACAGCCATCGTGCTAACGGAATGGGGCTTACTCCTGCCTTCCTCTCTCGTTTTTGGGACAGCTTAAGCAGCCCGAACAGTCTCTAATGAAACCCAGGGCGTTGTAGACGGTGTCCAAAGTGATGCGTGCGATACTAGTAATCTGCTCGTTCCGCCCCTTGGGCAAGGATGGAGTCCAGGTAAGACGGGTCGTTTACAACCTCCGCTTAAGATTTCTGCATGCCACGCCGCAATTCAGCATCGTGGTTGGCATACCAGCCTAGGAATTGGCTTATGTGCTTGGGGTGGGTAAAAAAGTACCTGCATAGGATCCAGATGGGCAATGACAGCATCCACCAGGACAGGCTTGAATTGGCCCCAATTCATGGCTCCGCACACAGGTGCTAGGTGTGAGGAGATCATAGGGGTGCCTCATCAAGGATACGAATATACTTCGATTGAATTTGGCTATACCTCCTTGGTTTCGCCTGACACCAGCTGGTAGATTTGCACTCTGGCCTCCATGGGTTGTCAAATTCCATCCTGCACATATTTGAGAGATGCACCACGAATTTTCTTTGTCGAACTACGCATCATGAATTTAGAGAACACTGCTTCCCCACATCTCCCCAAGGCCCCAAGGCTAGAGGGAATCTGTCTTGCATCTTTATATCTTATTCGTCCTCAAGAGGTCAGTCCTTCAACATCTTGTATGGATGGACACAGTACATCATGTGTGTCGAGGAGATTTATGCGTGATTGGTCAG
This sequence comes from Anthoceros angustus, assembly GCA_010909165.1. Taxonomy (NCBI): domain Eukaryota; kingdom Viridiplantae; phylum Streptophyta; class Anthocerotopsida; order Anthocerotales; family Anthocerotaceae; genus Anthoceros; species Anthoceros angustus. Next base: position 328,898 of record MU008203.1, read on the forward strand.
ACGGTGCTGATTTGGACATCTGTGGCCAAAGACAAACAACAGCCTTCGATAAGAACAAGACAATCTCGAATATCATGTACGTGCATCTGACAAAAGTGTAGGGATTATTACCTTCGATAGTCCATCTGTAAGCGACATTATACGTGCTCCAGCTGGTGGGATGAATGCTTCTGGAACCTAATGGACACGCAGGGTCCTTGCAATCATGTTGGCACCACACTTGCATTCTGTACTTAAACGTGATGGAAATGGTTTCTTATTACCTTAAAAATCCTGCCACCCCTCCTGTAAGCAAACCAAATATACGGACACTAGCGCTTAAGGGATGACACGTTTCTTGTTGAGGACCATACTCGCAGTGGGGACAAGACAGTCACTCACCCTCCAAGCTTGTTTCATTTCTTGCCACCATATAAGTGGTTGACACGGTCTGCTACATCTCGAGTTAGCTCAAGGTGCTGTCGTTGATCTTCCCCACAAGGGTGACCACACAAGGGTGCACAGAAAACCTCGACGTGAGAACAAAATGTTTGATCTGAGGGTATCACCTGGTAGAGAAGGATATCTGATGCCATTAACAGAGGATAAGTTAGCAGTCCAGTCCCTACATCCTCTCCCTGCAGTTGGCCAACAGAACTGATGGAAAAAATGCACGACAATCAGGCTGACACTTGCCAGCACCCATTAATCCGGATTGGCAGGCATATACGAGGACATTTGCACTACCAAAAACTCAAAACACTTGCTGTCTATAACGTGACAAGATTAAGATCAAGGACCTACCGACTTGCAACATTTTTCTTTGAATTGTATCATCTTGTTCAACCGGCTGATCGGCGTAATGCAGTTCAACAACCATGTCAGCTCTGTATGCGCCGGGACATGGGATTGTATGAAAATTGAGGCCTGTGAGCGATATGCTCTGTGAACTGTAAGAGACTCTGCAGCATCAGAATGCATGGCAGGGAAAACAGTTGCAGCAGACAAAACAAGATCACCTTTGCAGGATCCACACCACAGGCGATGTACAGAGCAGCGGATTTCCTTGTTGCCTTTGACAGCTCTTGTGGTTCATGAGGCAAAGTTATCTGCACAGTCCCATGGAAAGTGGAAGCTTTTTCAAAGAAAAAGACAGGGGTAGATAAGCAGACTTCATGCTTGAGCAGGGTTTCCAAACAGCACGTAGCATAAGAAACGTACTGCGTGCAAATCCACCACAAAGAAAAGCGTGTCGTAGACATCCTGCAAGGCAACCCGTAACGTTATTCGGATGTGATTCCTATGTTTTCTTCAGGATTCAGTGCAAACCATAATCCCACTCCACTTTTGATATCAACACGCGGATCTGTTTGAATAATTCACAACAGCGAATGAAGCTGACTCTGCTGGACAACCTGTAGCGAGACCCAGTTCTTGATGGCGCCAAGGTAATTGCCCAGATGAATGCTTCCTGTAGGCTGCACTCCAGAAACCACTCTTTCCTGATCCATGGACCATGTTTGAACTTCATGATGAGTGCTAGAAAGTCTGAAGCCCAGCTCGTGAACAACAGCCACTTGACTCACTTCACAGAAGAAGAGCTCTCCGTGGCATCGATTGTTGGTGGGGACACAAGAGCCTCTGGAGCTGCAAAAGTGCTGACCTTCCTTTCATTTCCTTGTAAAACATTTCGCTGCGGAAGGCGGCCAGAATCTGCTAGAGAGCAAAATTTGCATGGAAGGCCCTCTCGAACAATGCAAATGTAACACGGGCAGCCTCCCACGGCACCTGCACACCAGAGTTGACGCGGAGATTGAGCGCAGGAGTTGAAGCTCACAATCTGCACCTAGCGAAAGCAAGCACGACACTCGAAAGGCATGCTACCACTCATTACCCGGTGCGACTAGAAGAAACCGTGAGACTCAGCAGAGGCTGGGGCCACACAGGCCCGCGCCATAGCCATGGCTCGGATTTTCATGCCCCTCCCAAATGCAACACCGGCTGGCAAACGAAGTTCTGTTTGTTTCGTCTGCCAGCGGCAGTGAAACGGGGGAAGTCGAGATAAGGACAGGGATGGACGAGATTGTTCGAAAAGTCTCGGAGAACGCCTGTGAAAATGTGCTGAGCTCAGTGGATCTTGCACTCCGTGCAGGTTTGTAGGCCCATCGCCAAAATGCCGGGGATCGTCCATTCGGGATGCCTTCAAACAGCGCCACTCTTGCTCCAGGGGAAGTAGTGACCATCTGGTCCACCATGGCAGGGGCTGAAGTCGGCGTCAGTAAAGCTGGGGCCGTCTTCTCGAGCACTGTGGTCTACCGCTGAACTTGGGATGAAGGGAGTCAGGGCCTGGAACTACAATCCTTGAATTCTTCCAAGTGGCAGCAGGATGTTTCGAGGAAGGTACTCTGTCGGTCTGATAAGCGTCATATCCTTGGTATACGCAACCGAAGGTTGTGCTTCACAGTGGGTGCAGCCTTATGTCTATGCAGAGCAATTCCAGGCTTCTTGATTCTCGTCATGAGGCTGCAAGGGATTGCAGCGAGCTGGCAGGAACGAATATTGTTTCCTTGGGTTGGGTTCAAAGGCGGGTCTTCTCTCCAGTAGGTGTGTTTGCACTTTGCTGAATGTACGGGTGAATTGAAGCCTCAAGGCTAGATTATGCTGGGTCCATGGCTGAGCCTGTTTTGCTCAGGCCGAACGGCATCGACGGAAGACATTGAAATTGAAGACGCGAAAATGCACAGGATAGCTCTCCAGGTCTCGAATCTGTGTGATCAGGGAAAAGTGAAAGAAGCACTGACTGATGGACCAGGAGGGCATGGCAACCTCCTTTGACACTTATGTCCTCCTGCTGCAAGGCTGCTGTAGAATGAAGTCTCTTGCAGAGGCCAAGCAATTGCATGCTCACATGACCAAGAACGGGGTGGATTTGACAGGCTTTCTTGGAAATTCTGCTGTTGACATGTTTGTGAAGTGTGGGAGCTTTTCAGATGCACTTCGTGTGTTCAACAGGCTGGGGCACCGAAATGCTACCGCATGGACAGCAATTATCACAGGGAATACCAAGGGTGGACAGCCTCGACAGGCTCTGAGGATGTATCGACACATGCGGGAGGACAATGTGAAGCCAAACAGGTTCACCTTCTTAAGCCTTCTAAAAGCCTGCAGCAGCTTAGCAGATCTGAAAGAGGGGAAGTGGATCCATCAAGAAATTTTCAGCACTGGGTTACATACAAACTTGATTGTAGCAACTAGTCTACTGGACATGTATGCGAAATGTGGGAGCATGGTGGACGCGCAGCAAGTGTTTGACACATTACCTAGGCGCGATGTGGTTGCGTGGAATGCAATGATAACAGGATATGCGCAGCAAGAACAAGGTCAGAAAGTGTTTGAACTATTTGCTAAGATGAAGGAGGAGAATGTGAGACCAGATGATCGCACCTTTGTAGGTTTGCTGAAAGCATGTGGCAGCTCAGCAACTAAGGAAGAGGACATGATTGTCGATGGCCAACTTGTCAAGTCGAATTCTCTGCAACAAGGCAGAGAGATTCATGCTGAAGTTAGTGCAAGGGGATATGAATCAGACGAATTCGTAGGGAACAAGCTTGTTGACATGTACTCGAAATGCGGGAGTATGGTGGATGCACAGAGGGTATTTGACAACTTGTCCAAGCGCGATGTTATATCTTGGACAGCCATGATCTTAGGTTATGCCCAGCAAGAAGAGGGGGACAAGGCTTTGCAACTTTATCTTCAAATGCAACGTGAAGGGATCAGTCCAGACGGTCGGTCCTGTCTGGGTGGACTGAAAGCATGTGCCATTTTGGCAGCAGATGAAGAAGCCACACTTTGTGAGGGCCAATATCTGAAAGTACAAGCCCTGAGTCAGGGTAAGCTGATTCATGCAGAGGTGGACAGGCAAGGCTTCCTTTTTGATCCATTTGTTGGGAACACCCTTCTGCACATGTATGCAAAATGCGGGGACCTGATAAATGCTCGTCGTGTCTTTGACACCCTGCCTCAGCGGAATGTGGTGTCATGGAATGCAATGCTTGCGGCATACACTCTACAGGAGCAAAGTGAGACAGCCTTGCAGCTTTATGAACAAATGCAGGAACAAGGTATCGGTTGCAATGACAGGACGCTTCTGAACATGTTGAGGGCTTGCTGCAGCTTAGCTTCACTGGAAGAGGAGTCACTTGTGGATGGCCAACTCATGAAATTACAGTCCTTAAAAAAGGGCACTATAATTCACGAGGATATTATTGCACGGGGCTATGAATCCGTGACTTTCATTGGCAGTGCTCTGGTGGATATGTATGCCAAATGTGGGAACCTTGTGGAGGCACAGCGTGTGTTTGACAAACTGCCCCAGCGTGATGTACTATCATGGACAGCCCTGATAGGAGGATATGCTCAGCAAGAACAAAGGGAACAGGCAATGCAGCTCTATGAAGAAATGCAAAAGTGTGGAATCAGACCCAATGCAACCACTTTTCTCTGCATCCTCGAAGCCTGCAGCTGCATAGGAGCTTTAAACATGTGCACACAGATCCACGATGACATCTCGAGGAGCGGAATCAAGTGGAGTAAAGATCTGGCAACCACTCTCATACATGCTTATGGGAGGTGTGGTAGCATGGTAGAAGCTCAGCGAGTCTTTGATACAGTTCCTCAGCATGACGTTCTGTCATGGACTGCATTGATTGCAGGATATGCAAGACAAGGGGAAAGTGAAAAGGCATTGCAATGTTTCGAAGATATGAAACGGGCTGGCACGCAGCCAAACGGTGTCACATTTCTTGCCGTTCTCAGTGCATGCACCCATGCAGGCTTGGTGGAGACAGGCCTTGACTATTTTGAAACCATGAAGGAACGCTATGGGATCAGTCCCAGAAGAGAGCATTATGCTTGTCTGGTGGATCTTCTTGGTCGAGCAGGTCTCTTGCAGCAGGCAGAAGACATCCTGAGGGGACTGCCAATGAAGCCTGATTTAACAGTTTGGTTGTGTCTTCTTGGTGCCTGCCGGACCTACAACAATGTAGAGATTGGCCGACGTGCTTTTGACTGTGCAGTTAAATTGGATCCAAAACACTGTGCAGCTTATGTGTTGATGTCGAACATCTATGCCTCTGCCCAAATGTGGGAGGAGGCACAGAAGATCCAAGAACTCAGGGGAAGTATAGTTGATTTCAAGAAGCCTGGACAGAGCTGGATAGAGCAAGGCCAAACTGTGCATGTGTTCAGTGTGGGAGACAAAAGCCACCATCAAATTGAAAAGGTCTATGAGAAGCTAGAAGCATTGCGTGTACAATTGGAAGAACCAGATCTTGCCCTTCTCACGTCTGCTGAGTGTCCTTGACCATTGTGTGTCAGACAAACTGGAATCATGTCAGGATCACAACTTGTAAATGAAGACTCTGTGTACTGACTGGGGCCAAGGTTCTGCTCTTTTCAGGCTACATCTCTTGCTTGGCTGCATGAAAACCAAGGCCCTATCCAGGGCTGCAAGCAACCATGTACTGGTGTCATCAGCAATTGGCACCTTGGGCAGATCTGAAATCAGTCGAGCAGAGATATGAGGATGCTGTGAGGAGTCTGTATGCTCAAATGCAAGACTAGATAAGGGTGCATGTCAGTCCTCTAATAGCATGTTGCAACGTGGCCGACATTGAAGTTGCTACGCTTGTTGAGAACGGTACAAGAATTCACATCAGTGTGCTCGGAGACAAGCTTTGGAAATTGTCCTTTGCACATTTTGAAAGTGGAGGGGATCTTATGAAAGCATCCATGAAAGCAAGGCATGGTCATTACAAGGAAGCTTGCAGGGTATGCCCGGGAGTGAAAGCAATGCAACTCTTTGTATATATCATGGGGCTGAACCAATTGATGCTATACATGTTTGCGTCCTCAAGTCTTGCAGCAACATAGGAGCCCTGTACTTGCATGAGGCAGTATGGCCGATGCTCTGAATGTTCTCAAGACAAAGATGGTTGATTAAGCACATCGGAGTACTTCATTGTAGCAGTGATTTTGCAAATGTTTTTGTTGACAGCAGGGACGGGAGGGGTAGCGCTACCTACCTAGAGCTACCTCTGTTGCCTCTTATTCGGTTCACAACATCGGCCAGAGCCAGGTGCCATGAGCACCAGATGCCCGGTATGACTCGAAAAGGTCCTGATCCACTTGGCCGCTCTCCAATTTCGAAATCGAATGGTAGTAGTATTCAGTGGAAATGTTGGAAAAGAGACCTACAACGGAAACCGAAAACGGAAGCTACAGAGTCCGAGAACGGAGAACATATTCCTCTAATATATAATATACACACGTGCTCTCGCCTGCTGATAGTTTTCACAGATAGCGGTTGGTCTGCAGTCGATTCAGATGGCGGACGAGAAAGCCGTCGCGAGGGAGGAGGCTGGGCCGAAGCCTCAGTTTCCGCCAGTGTCGGCACATGAGATGGGAGACGGTCGAGTGCAGGTGCGTAGGTCACTGGCCGCGCGATACACCTGATTCTGTCACTTTGCAGAAATGTGCGATTTTGTGCATGCTTTTCTTTTAGGGTTCGAGCTAAGATTAGATGATCTCTATGTGGAGTATTTCGAGATTAAGGATGCGAAGACGTTGAAAGGGGAACACTTGTCCAGAGCTGTTGGAACGTTGTCAGGGAACAGAAGGAAGACAAATGTGCGATTGGGAATTCAACCAAGACGAAAGTAGGCATCGCGGATACCAGGATACACTTCTTGGCCCCTTTGCCAACGATCACTTTGCAACCTTGTTTTGGGGTCCCCTGCACCGAAAGTCTACTCGAACTTGCCATCTCGCTCCCTCGCCGATAACAACAGATCGTGAACAGCATTATTGTGCGGTGAGAGAAACCACAATTTGATCAGCCTGTGGAATACAGAGGGCTGTGGATTATAACCTCGCTGTACGGCGCTTATGCCACGTAAGGAACAACAATCCGGACAACTCAAGCAACCAAACGCTATCCGGTCAGGGCTTTTTTGCGAGAAAACCACAAACCCGATCTCGGCCACTTTTAGACACCCATCCCTTTAAAAGCCAGACTTTCGCCGAACAGCTCTAAATCCTGTCCTATTTTGGGGGGAAAATATTTGAGTATCCTTTCCCAATTCGTACTCCCTCTCTTCGCAGTAGGGCCCGTTTCCATCTAGCCCGCTCCAGCTACGGAATGCCCGGGCATAACACCGACCTGGGTGTTCACATGGTTACGGGCAAGTGTGGCCATCTTCATGCCATGATTGACATCTCCCCTTCAATACCCAGAAATTATTATCCAAATATTTTTATTTATTATTTGTATTAAGTTTTACATATTACTTATGAGTCCATATTCTACATACTTGCCACGGTGGCAGTCATCCTGGGTCGGCATAGCCTTCTCGTTTCTTATTTTAAACCCGGCTCCGAGCCAGGCCGGTCGCTAACCGACAAAGCACCCGGTCCGCCAACTTCGTGTCTTTTGTGCAAACCAGGCCCCGGCCCGGGCTCATGGGAAACTAGCCCTTATTTGACATAATCTCTTCGCCCATATCTCTCCTCGGCTCAACATCCTGCCAAAATTTTGAGTTATTATGTGCCAATCGACAACCGACAAAGCACCCAGTCCGCCAACTTCGTGTGTTTTGTGCAAACCCGGCCCCGGGCCGAGCTCATGGGAAACTGGCCCTTACTCGGCATAATCTCTTCCCTCATATCTCTGTTGAGCTCAACATCCTACCAAAATTTGAGTTATTCAATGCATGACAAGTAACGGCTTGTGGTCCCTTTCTCATAACTCGGCAAAATCCCTTTGCCCATACCTTTGCTAAGGACAACATCATCCTTGTATTAACCAACCAAAGTGTTGAGTTATTTCGTCCATAACATATAACGACTTGTGCATTAAAGGTGACGGGCTTGCTTGGACAATATGGCCCGTACCCCTATTCTTCTGGTGGTACGAGATTGACGCAACAATCGACCAAGTTGTTGTGACTGGTTTTTTGAGGCAGCGTCGTGCCAGCCAGTGGGAATGGGTGGCAGTTCTAATGTTGTTGCAAACTATGGAATGGTAGGCCAGCGTGTCATCGTAGGTGTCTTGTGGCATGTTGTAGGCCCAAAAACTTTGTGTTTCATGGCTTGCTGAAAGCCACATATTTCATGAATAAAGACGTGCTGGGAATGGTGTTGAGGACCGCATTGCTGATAAAAGCTTACCCCCTTGCATGAATTACCTCCAAGAAATGTGTGGTGTAGCGATGACGCCCCCACTGACATGAGCTGTCTCCTGCAAATGCTTCCATCCATGACCTGTGGCAAGCAACATGTGGAGTTTGTGAGAATGATGACAAAGGGTGAACATGTGGACGTTGTATGCATAAATAACAAAAGTGTGAACATGTCGACGACGGACGCAAACCCTAATAGAACCCTAACCCCGAGTGTACGGAAACATTTTGTTCGAAGTGTGTAATCTGTACACTAGGCGTGCAAGTTTGGGAACCGATCGAACGCTTCGACGTGTTTGAAAGACAAATATGATAGTTTGACTGTATGCAGGCCGTATGTCTGAAGAGAGTTTTTTTATCGGTGCGTGATTGGTACACCATAGCTAACTACTGGGATGGGATGCGTACCCCAACAAAAAAGCGTCTAGGGCTTATGACTACTGGCATGAAATGCGTACCCCAACAAAAAAGCGTCTAGGGCTTATGACTCCTGGGATGGGGTAAGCACCCCAAGAATGAATCTTGACTGCGGCTGACATTGATTGGGATGGGGTTCTTATACCAAGAATGAACCTTCTAAGAGCTGGGACCTCTGAAAACGTTTCAGAAAGCATCGCTCAATTCAAAAACAAGGGTGAAGGTTTTATAATGAGGGTAACATGCAGCAGATAGGAACGGGAAGACAGTACCTACATTATACACAACATTTGCGTTTTCAATGGCAAATATACATTTGGATAGGAGTATGGCATACCAAAGCGGATAGAGGGGACGGGGCACTTTTTTTCGCGCGAAACTCGTACAATACACTACAATACATAGGCATCTATAAGAATATACTACCGAATCTAGTATGGAAGTGGTACCTCACCACACATATTCATATGTCCGCTTTTTGTGCCCTCACCAAGAGCAGCCAAGGACCAAAGCGGACAGACACTTTTTTTTTCTTCCAATCGTGTCTATGCTTCAAAACCTTTCAACACTTTGAACATGGAAACAAAGAAGCAATCTGGTTTGAGAGATTGTGACACTATGTTTTCGGAGTCTCCTTCCCTACCCTATACGTTTATGTTTTCTTCATTGCAATCACATGGCAGCCAAACCCCAACCCGGCCGCGGCCGTCCTATCTGGTTGCCAAACCCTACCTCGGCCGTGACCATGGTCTTCCAACCCTATCTCGGCTGAACTGGCAAGAAACATGGCGTATGAGGCAGAGTTGAAGTGCACAAATTACCTACCAGATATGTATCACCTCCATCGAGCGGTGACAACCGTGTGCCTATATTGCAGGCTATGAGGGCTTCCATTGGAGGAGATGGTGTGGGAGTGGACTGAAGAGTAGTGTACGGTGTGGACACGGCGAGCCCTAAACCTCTTCAGAACACTGTTCGTGTGATGTGTGTGGCAGGAAGTAATGGTGTCCAAGGGTGGGGCCGGCTCTATGGAGGCGGTGCAGCGTGTTTAGCGAGGGCATGGAAGCGGATCCGCATGTGCCATGCGGTATATTTGTGTAGGCTCAAAAGATTATGGGAAGCACATGTTTGTGAAGACACGGAAGATTGTGCAAGGCACATAATTTTGCAGACCAAAGCGAAATCAAAATGTGAGCTGAGGAAAGTTGTCCAACGAACCTTTTGAACTCATATCTTGACAAGAAGCATTACCTTAGACTGAACGGAAGGAGTGTCTAGCGGAAGTGATTTGTCGGGTGCCTGCAGGAGGCAAGTCATTTACGTATAGGCATAGCAAAATTGTAGTATGTTGAAAGGTGCCTTAGCGGTGCCTTGCGGTGCCTCATGAGGCCACACCTGAATGCATAGCCATGTCAAAATTGTGCTATATTGAAGAGGGCCTTACAATCCACCGCGGTGCCTCAGTGGGCCAATCCTGAACGCATAGCCATGTCAAAATTGTGGTATGTTGAAGAGGGCCTTACGATCCACCGCGGTGCCTCATTGGGCCAATCCTGCACACATAGCCATGTCAAAATTAAAGGGGGCCTCAGGGTGCACCGCAATGCCTCACGGGGCCAAGCCTGAACGCATAGCCATGGCAAAATTGTGGTATGTTGAAGGGGGCCTTAAGGTGCACCGTGATGCCTCGCGAGGCCAAGCCTGAACACATGCCATGTCAAAATTGAAGGTGGCCTCAAGGTGCACCACGGTGCCTCACGGGGCCAAGTCTAAACGCATAGGCAGTTGAAAGCTGTGGCAAGTGAAAGGTGCCTGACGAGCGTAAGTCTAAACGCAAATGCAAATCAAAATTGTGGTACATTGCAAGGTGCCTCGCGGGGGCAAGCCTGAGTTGAAAGGCATTGCAAAATTGTGGGGAGTGATATCTGCCCTACGGGCGCAGACAAGTAAAAAATGTGGAAACCTAGAAATGAAGAAACCTACAAATGGAATGCTCAAAGGCCTCTGCCATCGTCTCATCGGGCGACCCCCTAATCAGTGTTCTCGGGGATGTACAGGTCGTTCATCTCCTCCCACATGACGTGGTTGGCATGCGTCTAGTTTGTAGAAGAGTAGTGATGAAATCTAGGAGCGAGCGAAAACGTCTGGGCCAACCGTCCAACTTGTGAGTCAAACCGTTCATGTGAAACTTGGCCATCCACAACTTGAAGTCCTCTAGGCTAACCGGGCACTTCGGCTATGGAGGCTCACAATAATTGTTAGGACCCAAGGGCCAACCATTAAAGTAAGTGTGCATGAAATAATGCTCTTCCAGCTTCAGGAAGCCACTCTCACAGTACGAAGTCTAAGTCCAATCGAAATACCTGCGACCGCAATGCATCCAGCTCCTCGTAGCACAAAGGATGCATGGACTTCTTGGGGTCATAAGACCTGTAAAAGAGCTTAGTCCACATGTTAGGATCTGGTCAACGTGGCAGAGAGCGTGGAACCCTCCTCCACTGGTGGCCCACACATGGTGTGGCTGCAGGTTGTGGGGCCTGCGGCATTTGAAAAGGAGAGGGAGGTGCGGTGCCTGTCATCTTGCCCACCACCGCATTGCCGCCCGCCCGCCTGACCGCATGCCGCCTCGCCACCCCAACCGCATGCTCGCCCGCCGCCACCCCAGACGCCGCCATGGGAGTCGGCAATGCCGCCTCCCATTGCTGTGTCTGAGTCCAAAGTTGAGTCCTGAGGTGGGTGTGGACTTGATTCTCCACTTGCAGAAGAAGCTCCCACTGCCCGTGCGAGCACAGGAGCTTCGTTGAAGACAACACTCCTTGCATATGTCAATTGGCGTGTAGAGGGCATGTACAGCTTGTACGCCTTCATCTGCTCTCCATAACCGACAAATATATGTCGGGTGGCCCTATCCACTAGCTTAGGCCTGCCCTGAAGGGGAACAAGCGCCCAAGCAGTACAACTGAAAACTTTGAGGTGAGCAACTCCTTGTTTTCTCTTATGCCATAGCTCAAATGGTGGTCCCCAACGGAATGGCTAATGTGTGCATTCTGTTCATGATATAGGTAGCTATGACTATGGCTTTTGCCTAGGAGGGCTTGGGAAGATTTGAAGTATGGAGCATCGCCTCATCGGGCGACTTCTAATCGTTGTTCTCGGGATGTGTGTCGCTCATCCTCCCACATGACGTGGTTGGCATGCGTCTAGTTTGTAGAAGAGTAGTGATGAAATCTAGGAGCGAGCGAAAACGTCTGGGCCAACCGTCCAACTTGTGAGTCAAACCGTTCATGTGAAACTTGGCCATCCACAACTTGAAGTCCTCTAGGCTAACCGGGCACTTCGGCTATGGAGGCTCACAATAATTGTTAGGACCCAAGGGCCAACCATTAAAGTAAGTGTGCATGAAATAATGCTCTTCCCTGTGAAGCCACCTCACAAGACGTAAGTCTAAGTCCAATCGAATACTCATGATCATAATGCATCCACTCAAGCACAAAGGATGCATGGACTTTGGGGTCATAAGACTGTAAAAGAGCTTAGTCCACATGTTAGATCCGTCAACGTGGCAGAGCGTGGAACCCTCCTCCATCGGTGGCCTACACATGGTGTGGTCAAGAAGTTGGGGCCTGCGGCATTTGAAAAGGAGAGGGAGGTGCGCCCGCCATCTTGCCCACCACCGCATTGCCGCCCGCCCGCCTGACCGCATGCCTCGCCCGCCGCCACCCCAACCGCATGCTCGCCGCCACTTAATCAAGACGCCATGGGAGTCGGCAATGCCGCCTCCCATTGCTGTGTCTGAGTCCAAAGTTGAGTCCTGAGGTGGGTGTGGACTTGATTCTCCACTTGCGTAAGAAGCTCCCACGCCTGCGGCGAGCATGTGAGCTTCGTTGAAGACAACACTTGCATATGTCAATTGGCGGTAGAGGGCGCCTTGTACGCCTTCATCTGCTTCCATAACCGACAAATATATGTCGGGTGGCCCTATCCACTAGCTTAGGCCTGCCCTGAAGGGGAACAAGCGCCCAAGCAGTACAACTGAAAACTTTGAGGTGAGCAACTCCTTGTTTTCTCTTATGCCATAGCTCAAATGGTGGTCCCCAACGGAATGGCTAATGTGTGCATTCTGTTCATGATATAGGTAGCTATGACTATGGCTTTTGCCTAGGAGGGCTTGGGAAGATTTGAAGTATGGAGCATCGTCCTGGCTACACTCCCAATATCTCCAATTTTCTTCTCGGCAATCCCGTTCTGCTGGGATGTATAAGGTGCTGTATATTGCTGCATGATTCCATGAGCCTTACACCAATCCTTGAAAACATAGGAGCTGAATTCACCCCCATTATCTGTACGCAAGCTTCGAACCTTTGATCCTCTCTGCGATTCAGCCATAAGTTTGAAGTCCTGGAAGGTACTAAATGCGTCACTCTTCCTCTTCAATGGATAGGTGTGTGTGAATCTGCTGTAATCATCAACTATGACCAAGTAGAATTCTGCTCTACGAAGAGAAGGTTCACTCAAAGGTCCACATATGTCTGCATGTAATAATTCTAACAGGTTGGTTGCCCGTGTAGGACGTGTGTTGGTAAAAAGGAGCTCCTTATGCTTACCCATTATGCAAGATTCACAAACTTGCATCTGTCTCCCTAGTTTTGGGAGACCTTCATCAGCTCGGAAATAATCTGCGTGTGTGTGACGTAGAAGCTTTGGGAGGTTCATGTGCCCATATCTCATGTGCCACAAGAGTGTCCTCGAAGAAGCGGAATCTGCCACACAAACAACCTTACTCCTGCTTTGCTTAGTTGAAAGGGAGCCTGCAGGTAAGAGCTGTAATACATACAAGCCATCCTGCGCTATGCCTTCTGCAAAGCACTCTTCAGTTGTATCACCCTGAAATAACTTGCAGCCCTTTCTCGTAAACAAGAAAGTAATATCGTTGTGGGATGTAAGGGCCCTGATCGAGACAAGGTCCTTGGTCATAACAGGTACAAAGAGAACATCTTGTAGGTGTAGTTCTGTTCCTATAGAAGTGCGAAGGACCACTGTCCCTTTGCCTTTTATTGCAACTGACCTATCATCAGCTACTATGACAACTTGCCCTGTGGAATCAGCAGTAAATGTGCTGAAACAACTCATGTCGTTGCAGATATTGGTAGAGGCTCCGGAGTCCAAGTACCACAAAGAAGGTGATGTGCGAGTGGAAAGGAAACAAACTGTCATTACTGAAGGTACTGTCCTTGTTGAAGATTCAGCAACATGTGTCTAAAGGGGCTTGTTCTTGCATGGTTCACCTGCCTTTTTCTTATGGCAATCACGCTCCCAGTGCCCTTCTATTAAACACCAATTGCATGCTCCTTTCGTTTTCCTCTTATTACCTTTGCTAGGGTTGTTGTAAACAGGCTTGCCTTGCCCTCCTTTTTTGTTCCATTTAGGCTTTCTTTCGGCCACTAGCACCTTGTCCGGAGTCACACCAGAAGATGAGGTTGAGCTCAATCTTCTCATAGTCTCCTCTTGCGGCATAGAAGCTGATAGACCTGCAACTGTTAGTGTTGAGGATCCATCCGCTACAACAGCAGCTGAAGCTGTCTGAAGGGGCCCATTTTGCTGTGAAACAAAACCTTGCCATGTTGGAGGTAGGCCAGCCAAAAGTTGTGTAGCGGCATCAAGCTCTGTCATCTTAGAGCCGAGGAGCGAGAGTTGTGAACGGAGGTACCTAAACTTGCCAAGGTATGCCGAAACACTTTCCTTCTCTTTCAATCGAAGTGAGAAGAAAGTCATCCTCGCTTCCACAAGGGACATAACATTCTGCACCTTGTACAAATTTGCTAGACCATCCCAAATTTCTTGGGATGTGTCATAGCCCTCAGCATGGTCCATCATGCTTTCATCCAGACCATTGATGATCAGATGCTTTGCTATTCGATCTCCACAATCCCATTTATCAACGTCAGATTGTGGCCATAGCTAGTATGGGTCGAGGTAAGGATCCATCCACTTATTTCCAGACCTCCTTCAATTCAAGGGCATACTTCATTCGAATTGCCCAGGTATTATACTTAGTCCTATTGAATCGATCTCGTTCCTTAAAGTCGACTCCTGTAGTGTTGTAAACGTTTGTGGTGGATTAAGCCATTGCAGTGAATGCACACACCGCCTGCTGATGCCTCGCAGTGGACTGGTGATTATGATCTGACAAGACGCAGTAGCAACTTGCAAGGTATGTAGCACTGGGTTAGGTTGACCACAATGATGTTGCTTGTGCTCTGTCTGGTGTAGTGATTATGAAATCCCTTCCGAGGCTAACAGGTTCTCGTTCTTGTGAAATTCTCCTGTTCTGATCTCTAGGCAAGGGCACCCAATTGTGGTGAATGTAGATCCTGCCCGGACTGCGGTGTGGAAGCGCCCAGTTTTCAATTGGAATCCTGTGAAATTGTTCCCTCACGGTTGAGATAGGGAGGGCCACACGCCGTGCGCCACTCCCTTGTCTCCTTGTCATTCCTTATTTCATGAACAAGTTGGGGTTTGTGGTGCGCCTTCGAGGATGAAAACAGCTGTCTTCATTACTTCAGTAATGATCCACAACTTTCAACATCCCGCATCCTGATCCGAGGATCGGATGCTCTGATACCAAAAAGAGCGAAGACACATATGAGATTCAACGACTTGACTCTTTGGTTGAAAATTAATATTAACAAGAATGTTTGCTTATGTCGTATTGCGAAACGACACTAGCCCGAAACGACAAGATGAAACCCTAGCCTAGCTGTTGTGTGTTAGAGATGCCTCTTCACAATGAAATGGTCCACTGGCCTTAGATGATATCAAATAGTCCCCATTCGGAGCCCATTTTAGCAGCGACACCCGCCGAGCCCCCGCCTGAGAGGAGTGCCTTTCCCTAACGTTAAAGAAGAATCCGGCAGCGAGGATGATGCCAGAAGCCTCCCGCACGGACTCCACGACAAGCAGGTCACCGGCGCCCGCGAATTCCCCTTCAAGAAATCAACAACCACCCACCGCCCCCCAGGACGTACTCGGCAGCGTTCCGGTAAATGCCGGGTTTCCCGTCCGAACCGGAGCTATGGTCGTATTGAGTATATGAACCAAGTTTCACCCTAAACAAGTAGTTTTTGTGGTTCATATACTCTATACGAGAACGTCGACAATAGTGCCGCTCTGCTTGACCAGGATGCACCCCAGACGGAGTTTCTGATAGATTGCTGAAACATGTGATCCATCCTATCAATAAGGGCTGACAGGATCTAGTGAAGTCGATGGTGTGTGAAACCTATGCGATGCAGTCCAGCAACAGACTGATAACAGGTCCATGATTTGAGTAGCTCTTCAAAAGAGATAAGATAGCAGAGCTTGCAGAAGACCGGATACGTCCGTCAAGGGAGAACATAGAGCTAACAAGAGCTGGAAGAACGAAATTGGGATCTGCTCAACGCAATAAAATAGACAAATTAATAATCGATTTAGCTAAGCAGCTTCATTGTGCTCTCATCACCCTCAGAAATTGAATGACGTAGCCAAAGAGTTGGGCCCAACAAGAATCTGTGAGATGACAAAACCTGAGCATGGACTCAGCAACACCAGTGGATCGGGTCGCTATGGAGAGCAGTTCACCCAGTATATCCAGAGCATTCCTACGTTTTACTGTTTCTGCAGAATCGAGCCTGATGAATAATTGCTCCAATTCAGGCGATTCTGGATTGCTGAAAATCAGTCAAGTTAAACGAACTCAAGGTGTGGCTAAAACTCTAGACCTCAAAGTGCTAACTCTAACTCTTCAAGCAGCCCATAGTCTTCATAAAGTATGTTCAAGGATACGCTGCAAGGAACTCTGCAATCAACAGTTCTACTGCTCTAGCTGCAAAATCTCGTGCGTCCAGAAGCTCCATGAGTGATGGAATAAGAGCCTCCAGACGTGTGACATCAGGAACTGAAGAACTGCCCTGTGGTGTGGTGGGAGCACGAAATGGTATGGCGCTCACGACAGCTACTGACAGGTCTACTGCTTGATCATCTCCACATCGTAACTGGGCACAAAATGACGTGGACAAATGCTTAGTCTGGACAGATACTAGCTCCCGCAGAGATTTGAAAGTAACAATCTGGAAAGCTGTTACGACCAACCTGATTTAGTAGTAGTTGCAGAACCTGCTGCTCAGTTTTCTCCAGAAGTAAATCAAATTGGCGTGGCCCCAGCCGTCCCAGAACAAGAGCCAAACACACTAGAGAATATCTTCTCATTTCATCAGCTCTTTTACTTCCGGGCGACATCTCCCCAGTCTGGCCAAGTTCATCTTGATCTTGAGAATAATACTGTAGACGCATAACGAAGCTGCTGCGTTCAATGACTGTAAGAGGCCACAGTAAGAAGCCTTTATGCACCATGGAACCAACTCATTTCATCTACCTGAAGGGCACCCATCCACTGCTGAACAACTGCTTCAGGATGGCGGGATAAATTAGGATCATCACAAACTAGCAAGACTGTATTGTTCCCAGCATGCTGCCAGAACTTGAATCCCAACTGTGACATCTGCATTTGCCAAGGGAAAACTTTCAGGCCTTCACATTGAGCAATCAAGTCTGGAGGAATGGTGAGTGAAGCTTCCCCTTTGTTTGCGCGGGATCTCGTGAGAGAGGACGGTGGAGGAATTGGTGCACGATGAGAATGGCGGGCTGCGGGGAGCGGAGGGGGAGGGAGGTGAGCCGGGGCTGTTAGCGAAGGGAATGCACGTCGCGGAGAAGGTGAAGGTGATCTCATCCAAGTTCCGGAGCTTGTTGCTGACGACGGAGCCGCACAAGGCAGAGAGGCTGTGAGCTGGCACAGTAGGAAGCTGGGGCTGGCTTTCGTCGGGAGTGACGATCAGGTCCTGGTGCAGGACTTCGAGGATCCCGGGAGCCTGTCACGCTGGTGCACAAGGAGAATCATAAGGGGGTGGCGGCCGTGGAGTGGGAGCGACGCTGTCTGTTGCATGTAGAGGAGGGATTGCCATCTGGACGGCGTCTTATCCGAGGAACATGTCGCCTCCTCCCATGCCGAGATGCATAGAACAAGTTGTATATACAGTCGTACTCACAATGACTTGGTGTGTCGAAGGCACATCAGCGGGATGATTGTGAGCTCGTCGTCCTACTCGCCCACGTCGTCCCCGCGGCAGTCCAGATGGAACTTGCACTTCGTCAAACATCTCCTCCTATATTCATTGCAGACGGAGCTCCACCACTCCGTACCAAGCTCACTGGAACGGGACCCATGTTTGCAACGGGACCCACGTTTCTGCAGGCCTTCTCTTCTTGAACAACTTGCGAAGGGCATCCTCCCTTTCCGGCACCATCTGCATGCGCACAACGAGAGTCACTGATAGACACAATGCCAGGCCAGGCCCAGGCCCACGAGCAGAAGGCCATGTCATGATCCATGGCTATGGACGGATCCATGGCTAAGTACCTTTCGTCAGTGAGACGGTTTTCCAGAGTCCAGCCTCTAGTACGTTGAATTCCTCGACTAGTTCCTTGCTTGCCGCTGGCCTATCTGGGGAAGACAGGCAGCATTCAAAGGTTAGAAGGCACAAACTAGCTATCAAACGACCTCTTTTGCAGCAGAGACAGCCAAGGGGAGATTGAAGGATGATGAGAACCATGTAGGATGCGGAGCCGCTCCCACGCAGTAGCTCCAATTGGCACCGCACCAGCACGCAAGATGAGATTCCAGACAAGCCCAGCGGTTGATGTCGACAGTATTTTAAATTCTGCGAGACATGGCACATGGTCCTATATTAATTTGCATCAAACGAAGTACATTAAGGAAATCCTTCAGCGTTTTCATCTGGATGCTATCAGACTTCTATATCCTCTCTTCCACATGCTGAAGCCTTTGGATGTCTTTATCTTTATGGCTAACTGGACAATGCCCCGATATCAGTGAGCATTGTTACCCAGTTCTTAAAGTCCGCTGTCAAACGGATTTGTAGATACCTACGAGAGACACTGGAGTATGTCGCATTACACATCCAGTGGTAAGAGGGAGTCAGAAGGATGTGGTGACGTGGAATATACTTGGCGTATGCAGAGTATTTGTGAGTACGACTATATATACTTGATGTACAAGTATAGAGTATATGGACCAAGTTTATAGAGTTCTACATTGTGCTAAAAAAACTTCTACATTTTTCCAGGTTGCAGCAGGATTCTATCTGAAAAGTTGGCCATGTAGGTTGGGGGCACTCCAATTACGGTGGGAGTAGGTAATGGCCTGTCGGAGAAGAAGTATTCCTAAATTTGGATACCAAGACAGTAATGTAAAGGTCCCTAGTCAAGTCATTTCAAACTCAGAGCCGAGAATAGCCTTTACTTTATCAAGCTGGGGCAGGCTATTACTCAACAAAATGGTGTCATTCACTACAAAGCAAGAATCACAAACAAGCCACCTTCACCAAGGTAGAATCCATTGGAGTCAGCAGGTGATTGGACAAACCCTTTCTTCCGTACAAGCGTTTGTACCAAGCCCTAGGGCTCTGCTTAAGCCCATATTGTGTTTTCAACAGCTTGCACACCTTCTGGGCCACCGCTTTCGACAAAACCTTCAGGCCGCATCATGTAAAGGACCTCTTCAACCTCCCCGTGTAAAAAGGTTATATGGAAATCCATTTGGTGAAGCTCAAGGTCGAATTCAATGGCCATAGCAAGAAGGATGTGGACTGAGGGCGGCTTGACAATTGGAAAAAAGGTGTCACCGAAGTTGATTACTGGTATTTGACTAAATCCACCATATACAAGTCTAGATTTATATCTCGCTATAGTGCCATCCGGCTTCAGTTTTATTTTAAATACCTGTAAGAGGTAATTGGCTTGCGGCCTAGTGGTAAGTCAACTAACTCCCAAGTGTGGTTCTTAATCAAGGAATTATACTCATCATCTACGAAGACGCGTTAATGTGCTGTCATCAGGACTGTTAATGTGTGTCCAAATGGCTTAGGCCAAATGGACACACACATTTATAAGAACGTGATTATTAAGCATCCTACGCTTGGATCTAGATACTTAGATGAGGTGCCTAAAGGGAATGGATGCCCTTGGTGCTAGTAGCTTAGGCATACCATGGTACAAGGGGGTGCCTAAAGGAAATAGATGCCCTTGCTGCTAATAGCTTAGGCATACCATGGTACAAGTTGTTAAGTACCAAGTCCCATGACGGAAATCCGTCCAAAGTGGACTTCAATAAAATTCTTCTTCTTCTTCTTCATCATGCGTCTGAGGATCAGGACGCACCACTGGACCATGTAAGTCAGAGACATTTGCAGCATGCTTCCTAAAATCTTGTGGTTGATAAGGAGGTTCAATCCACTGATCCCTGGATCTCCTCTCACGGACAGGATAATGGGGAGAAGTATCCCCCAATGGATCTGGTAGCGAATAAACTCCCTCCTGGGACTGTACATCTTCCTCAGTGGTTAAATGATCCGCTGGAGGCTCATCATCACTGAGCACCTGTCCATGGGGTTCCATGAGGTTCTGGCTGACCAGCTGGTAGGAGCATATTGACAGCATCATGGTTAGCTTGATCTGGTGGCTCACCATCGGACTGCGGGTAATGATTTGGAACAACAGTTGGTGTTACCTCGTCAAACAGAGGATCTGGTGGTGGTCAAGGTTCAACAGAGATGTCAGGATTAGCTTGCTGCTGTTCAGATTTCCTTGAACGTGGCACTATGGTGATCTTAGAGGTAACTGGGTCAAACAGCTTCTAGGCCTTAGACTCTTCTGAGTGCCCTAGGAAAACTAATGGCTTTGATCTATTATCTAACTTCTTTCTTTTGGCTTCAGGAATAAAGGTGAAGGCTGGGGATCCAAACACACGTAAGTATAGCAGGCTTGGTTTCTTCCCTCAAAACGCTTCATAAGGTGTCTTCCCAGGTAATGCAGAAGTCACAACTCGGTTGTCAACCGAGTTGACAACCGACTTTACAAGTACAGAGTATCTGAACCAAGTTGTTGATATAAAGTACGCTCACATCGTACGCCAACTTGATGCGAGTCGATGGCACTTGTGGTTGCTACACAATTGTTGTAAAGGTTGCCGATTGTTGTGTCATGGCGGTGCACAAATGTCACAGAATCGGCAACCGCTATCCCCTCCTCCTGCATATCATGGTGAAGACGGAGAGCCTCCTGCCCCATGCCCAGCTGGGAATAAGCTGCAATTAGAGCAGTCCATGTCACCACCTCTTTTTGATCAAATTCGTTGAAAAGTGCCTCAGCACCTTCCAAGCTGCCACATTTCGCATACATGTTCACCAGACTGCTGACTATCAACACATCAGCCTGAAGTCCTTGTTCTCTAACTTGTGCATGAAGCTCCTTCCCCTTCTCCAAAGCTGGCCTGCCCACACTAGCACATACCTGCAGGAGGCACACAAATGTCACTGAATCAGATACAGCGATGCCTGGTTCTTGCATACCACTGTAGAGACAAAGTGCTTCCTGCCCCAGGCCCTGCTGGGAATACCCTGCAATTAGAGTGGTCCACGTCACAACCTCTTTTGAACCGAGTCCGTCAAACAGAGTCTGAGCATCCTCCATGCTGCCACACTTTGCATACATGTTCACCAAACTGCTGGCCACAAACACATCAGCTAGATATCCTCGTTCTCTAATTTGCAAATCAAACTGCTTCCCCATCTCCAAAGTTGAAGTGCCCACGCTTGCACAAGCCTGCAGGAGACTTACAAATGTCACCGAATTAGGTACAGCAATGCCTTCTTCTCGCACAACATTGTAGAGACGAAGACCTTCCCGTCCCATGCCCTGTTGGGAGTACCCTGCAATGAGAGCAGTCCTCGTCACCACATCTTTTTCACCAAGTTCATCGAACACAGCCTGCGCATCTTCCAAGCTGCCACGCTTTCCATACATGTTCACCAAACTGCTTGCTACAAACCCATCGGCTTGATGTGCTCTTTATCTGATTTGCTCATGAAGCTCCTTCCCCATGACAAGAGCTGAGGTGCTCACATTCGCACATGCCTGCAGCAGGCACACAAATGTCACACCATCCGGTACAGCCCCATGCCCCGCTGGGAGTACCCTGCAATGACAGCAGTCCATGTCACCACATCCTTTTCACCAAGCCCATCAAACACGCTCTGAGCATCCTCCAAGTTGCCACACTTGGCGTACATTTTCACCAAGGAAGCAGATACAAACAAATCAGGCTCAACGCCACTTGCCAGAACGTCAGCATGCACCTGGTGCCCGGTTATCAAATCCGACTCCCTGGCAGAAGCCTGATGGCCTGGCACAAACACACGGCCATCAGGTTTCACACTTGACCTGAGCATCCGATGATACAGTTCTATGGCCTGCCTGTCTTGCCCTTTTTGAAGATTCGCAGTAATTACAGCAGACCACGTGAAGACATCTGGTTCTGCAACGCCTGCAAATGGGAGCTTTGGTGCAGACAGAGTGTTGGATTCCTGTCTCTCTCTTCTGTGCTGTATTGAAGAAATGTGTGGTGGAGAAGGATCTCGTTCTGGGTCGCCTTGTCCATGCTTTGACAGTAAGAAGGGGGTATCAGTCCGACACGTTTCTGGGCACCCGTATTTTTCGAATGTATGCTTCCCATGGCAGGTTGCAAGACCAGTGAGCCGACCCTGCTGACAGAGCTTGCTCACAGTTTCAGCCGTCACGCCCCTTTCGTATCCAGCAAGCCCATGAGGGTCAGGACGACCCATCTTCCTATCCAGAGAAGCAAGCTGCGCATCCACCCACTCTGGCTTATACAGACTGTTCAGCCAGAGCACCTCCCGGGAATCCCGATGGCGGAAGTCAGGCCAACGAGCCCTCCTTGCCTTGCCTGCAATCCCACCAACGTGCAGGATCCCGAAAGAGCTGCCGCCACAGGAACGCCTGCCGACGACTTTCGATGCACGATCCGTCTCCAGCTGTTGGACGGGCTGTCTTTCTTGCAAGGGTGCTGCACCTGGCTGCTTGGCTGCTTGTCAAGAGTTGGTTCCTTGGGGTCAGCTGGGCGGGACCTCTGACCAGAATACCTGCGAGAATGCTCCAGGCAGCCATAGCTTGCAGGTATGGGTGCAAGAGGCACCGACCCGTCGCTGGGCACTACTTGGGCAACCATCTATGGCGCACAAGAGGTCGGGAACTGGCGTCAGTAAATTGGAGATACACAGAAGCATCCACAACATTTCAGCATTACCTCCCGATCTGTACATGTGTTTCTGTCATGACACACCAGTAGTTTGCGAAGGTCAGCCCCCGGAGCAGCACACTTGATTCTCCGATTCTGGCCACAGCACAGTCGGTGCTGAAGTATGCTATCTCCAGTACCCATGCAGCATACAGCAATGCTAGCAAGAATATGATGCTGATGCCAATCGGTGAGGTGTTAACTTCTGAACCTTGTACAATGCCGACGACTGACGACAGGGCATGATAATGCGCGGAGTAAAACATCTCCACGCAGTCGAGATATTTGGGAAAGAGATTGATAAGGTCATGCCGTGAAAATTGGAGAATCCTTCTTGAGGCATGCCTCGACATCTCATGCAGGGCACAATCACAACGCGCTTCCTCTCCCATGCCCTGATGGGAATACCCTGCAATCATGGCATTTCACATCACCCACATCCTTTTGACCAAGTCCGTCGAACGCTTTCTGAGCATCCTCTAGTCTGCCACACTTTGCATACATGTTCGCCAAACAAACTGTTGGCTACTAACGCATCCAGCAAAGTTCAGGTTTCTAGCCATGTTGCTTTCAAGCAAACGTAACATTGACTGGAGAGTGGGTAGTTCTCGACATGTTGGTGACAGGGAACAGCCTACTCGGGAATAGCCTTAGTATAGTTGTGGTGGAGTGCTTGCTAGGATACTTGTTTCCACCCAAACCATCAGGGGTGATATCACCAACATCGGACACGAAAATCAGGTGGGCATTACAATTATTGCTCACGTATTCAAACTCCCACAAAAGGGCTGTAGTAGTGCTAGCGTTACAATTTTGTAAGACGTGCTGGTGTTCAGTGGCCGCTTTACAAGTGCGGATGGACTGTACGAACAATGTAGAACACTGCCCTGCACAACTCAGGACATCCACCATCTACAATGGTTCCCGGTAGCTTAATAGCACGTGTATGGTATATGATGCAGCAAGAAGCGACGCCATGAGAGATGCTGAGACACTCACCCACTGAGACGCCAGAGCTCATCCGCAACAGATGCTGTGACACTTATCAATAATCACAGATCAGGCTGTATGTTCAATTACATCTCTTCAGTAGAATGTACAGAGTTGAGTTTTTATGGTGAAGCGGTGCCTTAGAAGTAACCGCTAAAGAAGTAACCGCTTAATCGAGTGAGTATCGTTTCGTGAACGCACGAACCGTGCCCTAATGTGTAGCATGTTAGGTATCTTTTAACACTCCCACTTAGTGTGCGGGCATTAGACGCATAAGTTTTAATGCTAGTCATTGCTAGCTCTTAGTTATTACTAGTAATTTCTGATAATCTCCTCAGGCCCATAGATGCGCAGTGTTGTTGGTGCTTCACCAAGCTAAGTGCCTTGGTCAGGATGTCCACCGTCATCTGCTCGGTCAGCCAATATAAAACTTCAAATTTACCATGCTTAACCACCTTTCGAATAAAGTGGAATTGAACCTCGATGTGTTTGGTACGCGCATGGAACTTGGGGTTGTAGGTGAGTGAGATGGTGCCCTGGTTGTCGCAGTAGAGAGGTCTTGGCAATTGTTGAGTTTCTCCTAGTGCTGAGAGCCGGAGAAGTTGCCATAACCCCTCCTTGCAAGCATGTGTTAAAGAGCAATATTCTGCTTCCGTAGAGCTCATAGCAATAACTTGTTGCCACTTACTGCTCCAACTTATGGTTGTCCCACCGAGCATGTATAAATAGCTACTGGTGCTCTTTCTGACACCCTTCTCCCCAGCCCAGTCAGCGTCACTAAATGCTTGAAGCTGGAGAGGCTCACCTCGCTTAGTGGATGATTGACATAGAAGTCCCATGTCGGATGTGGATCTAAGATATATGAAGATCCGCTTAATGGCCTTCCAGTGTTCTTGTGTCGGAGAAGATAAGAACTGAGAGAGAGCGCTCTCACTAGAGTAGGGCACCTTGCTAGTGTCTGAGTCTTGACTTGAGTCTTGCTCCGCCTTGATGAGCTTGAGGTTGACTTCCATTAGTGTAGATATGGATTTAGAGTCTAACATCTTGTACTTAACTAGAACCTCTTGAATATATTTAGATTGATGTATCAATGTGCTTCTAGACTCCCTATGTCTAACTATTTGAATTCCTAGACAATAGGATAGTTCCGTGCATGTGGTCACAGCGAAACGTTTTGAAAGCATTGACCTAGTATTTTCTAGCATAAGATTGGATTTAGACATAAGTACTACGTCGTCTACGTATACGGCTAGTAAAATGAAATAACTGTCTGATCATGTTGCTATCAGAATCTAGCTTAGTAAATCCTAAGGAATCTATGGTCTCATCTAGTTTGGCATACCACTCCATAGCGCTCTGCTTTAAGTCGTAAAGTGCTTTTAGAATAAGCAAGCATTGTATAACCTACTATCGACCTTTATTCCTTCGGGTATCTCCATATATATGGTGTGTTGGAGATCACCATATAAGAAGGCGGTTTTTATGTCAAGTTGCATAAGTTCATAATCATGATGAGATGCTAGTGCTATAAGAGTTCTAAGTGAAGTGATCTTAAGCACTGGGCTAAATGTCTCATCATAATCGAATCCGTGTTGTTGTAAGTAACCCTTGGCTACTAACCTAGCCTTATACCTTTCTATGCTGCCATCTGCATTCAATTTAATTTTAAATGTCCACTTAGATCCCACAAGTTTTCTACCTAGTGGTAAGGTAGTGAGGGTCCAAGTCTTATTAGCTTTGAAGGAATCTAATTCTGATTTAATTGCTATTTTCCAGTTTTCCTTTTCTAGACATGTTATGGCTTCCTGATAATTAGCTGGTACAAATTGATCAATTGATGTGGATAAACAATAGGCTAAAGTGTTTTGGAGGTCTCTCCAGTTAGTGGGTGAGTACCTGCGGATCTGACCTGCATTGGAATGTCGAGAGCGTCTTCCTCTATTTTCGGGGTGTTTTGTGGTTGTGGTGGTTCCTCATCCATATCGTCGAAGTTTGTATCTTCGGGCTCAATAGCATCTTGCATATTTATAGGTTGGAAATTAGAGTTAGAATTATCAAAGTAGAGGTGCCTACTTGAATAAGTTGACAAGAATAAGTTGAGTTCGAGATATGTTTGCTCTGAGGGCCATCGCTCCTGCTAGGGCCTGAGGACGCTGATGCAGGTGAGGAGGCTGCAAGTTTGGCGATGTCGAGGTCGCCAAATTGGATGTCGTTGGAGGGCGATCCTCGCTGAGTGCCCTGGGCTGGTTGTGCAGGTGTAAGAGGAGGCTGCAGATGTTGAGGTATGGGTGGAAGCTGGGCTTGAATGGGAGCGGGGTCGGTGGGAGCAGGGAGGTCGACTGCGGCTTCATCTTCATCGCCTGGTATGTAAGGTGAAGTTTGTAATGCTCCCACTACAAGCAGTGACGGACATGTCCTCTAGGAAGGTTACATCCCGTGATTGTGTGACACGGTGAGTTTGAGGGTGCATGATCTTGTAGCCTTTGATCCCGTCTGTGAAGCCTATGAAGATAAATCAACGGGCTCTATCATCTAGTTTTGTGCGAGTGGCTTTGGGGACATGTGTGTAGACAGTAGCTCCAAATACTCTGAGGTTGGATAGGTCTGGTTTGTGGCCTGTCCAGGCTTCATAAGGTGTCTGTTTTGGCAGTGCAGAAGTGAGCGACCTGTTGATCAGGTATACGGCATGTGACATAGCTTCTGGCCAGTAGGATTGAGATAAGTTGGCATGAATGAGCATGGTAAGGCCATGATCCTGCACTGTCCTGTTCATTCTTTTAGCGACTCCGTTCTGCTGAGAGGTATGTAGTGTTGTGATCTATCTCGTAATGCCGTGAGTGGTACAAAACTGCTGAAATACGTGGGAGTTGTATTCTCCTCCGCCGTCTGTACGTATACATAAAAGGTTTGCTCTAGTCTGTTTCTTGGCCCATGATTTGTACTCTTGTAAGCATTGCAGAGCTTGCTGCCTATGCTTAAGTAGGTAGAGTACGGTGAACCTGGTGAGATCATCGAAAATGGGCATAAAGTATAAATAAGCATGGATGGATCTCTTGAAGGGACCGCAGAGGTCTAAATGCACTAGTTGTAATTTGTTGGTGGCTCTGGTGGCAGGGCCCTTGGGGAAAGGAGTACGGTGGCTCTTCCCTAAAGTGCAGGCTTCACATGTACCGAAGTTGTTAGACCTTGGTAAGGGGAGTGCCAGTTGCTGCTGCTGTTGAAATTGTATCCTTCATTCGTTGAAGGAGCATGTGCCTGAGTCGGACATGCCATAGATAGGACTGGTTTTGTTTCTGTGTACTAGCTGTGAGGGAAGAAACATGTGGAGTATATGTATTCAAATGATACAGATCATCGCTTCTTAAGTCTCCTGTGGCTAAGACTTTCCCTTGTGGTGACTAAATCATGCAGGGGCCTTGGCCAAAACAGATATAACATCCGGATTCATCTACCTTCCAAACAGAGAATAGGTTTTTGGTTAATCCAGGTACATGGAGGACGTCTGAGATTTGTAGAGACGTCGATGGTTTTAGGGCCAATTGAACTGAACCATATCCCTGGATAGGGTGTTGTCCGTCATCTCCCAAGTTGACAAATTGTTTTGGATTAATGGGGTTCATGTCTGTAAAATATTCAATGTGTGGTGTCAAATGTTGTGACGCTCCTGAGTCGATGTACCAGGCATGGGATCCTTGGGCCGATAAACAGGAGGCTACTAGGGCTGATGCAGTCAAGGGTGAAGGAGGAGAGCTGCAGTGGGCAAGAAAGGCCTTCGAACAGCATTTCATTGTGAGGGCTAATTACCCTGTAGGGGATAAGTATCTTTGGTTGTGGTTGGCCATCCTTTTTCTGCACTCCTCGTATGTGTGTCGACTTTCTTCCATGTGGGGTTATAGGTGCCTTTGCCTTTGTAGGAAGCACCTCTCCCTCGGAAGCCTTGCCCTCTAAATGGTGGCCTGCCCCTGCCTCTAGATCTACCTCGGCCTGAGAAGAAGGCATTGATGTTTCTCCTGAACTTGATGTAGCTGCTAGTTTTCTGCGTGCTTCCTCTGTCAGCATAGAGCTGATAACTTTATTGACCGTGAGTGGGGTTACTCCTTGCAGGGATTGTACCACCGTTACCCACGATTCTGGTAAAGTGGTTTAGAGGATTGCTGCTTGTAAATCCTTTGTCAAGGTAAAACCAGTAGATAGGAACTTTGTAATCCAGTTGCGATAAAGCATGACGTGATTGTCGATGGGGTCACCTTCTCCCATCCTCAGGCCGAAATAATTCTTCAAGGTATGCACAGTGTGCATAATGTCGTTAGAGGCATAGATTTCATGTAGTTGTGCCCAGGCTTGGGCTGCTGTTTCTACTCCAGAAATTTGTTGTACATTGCCGTGTCTTATGGATTGCAGGATAACGTTTTTCGCATGATGATTTTTTTCTTCCCATTCTTCTTTTTGTGCCGCAGTGGCTCCGGAACCAGGATGTGTTGTAATCACTAGTGGGTTGCCAATACCCCCGACATAAGCCCATAGTTTGCGTTCCTTTAATATATTAGTAATTCTGAATTTGCAAACAGCGAAATTGTGCTGCTGTCCGTCAAAATGGTCTTCTTTTGACAAACTGATTGAAGAGCTTGTCATTTTTTGGCTTATGTTTTGTATGTGTGCGTATAGGCTGATGGTGTTGTGCCTGTGTTGGTTACAGGCTTAGGATGGTGTGCCTCACAAGGTGATCTATCTGCAATCTCATGGTAATAGAGATCAAGTATTTTGATGGATCAACGAGGCCTCGCAGCTGCAGCTCTTCTGCGATTAGCAGGAGCACTGAGCAGGTGCGGAACCAAGCGTAGTGGAGAAGATTCTCATTGTCTTCCTTAAGAAGAGTTGTTCTCTATTATTTCTGGCAATTTCTTATTGTTTGCTCTTCTTTCGGCCCTTGCTTGGAGATGGCATCGTCTCTGGTAGCTTGGCATTGTTGCCAAGTTTATTTCTCATTATTATTGTTTAAGAGAGTCAGGGCTATGGGAGCGCCCTGCTCTAATACCATATCAATAATCACAGATTAGGATTAACGCTCATACGTGTGTGTGTTCAATTACATCTCTTGAGTAGAATGTACAAAGTTGAGTTCTTATGGTGATTCGGTGCTTTAGAAGTAACCGCTTACTCAAGTGAGTGTCGTTTCGTGAACGGCACGAATCGTGCCCTAATGCATAGCACGCTAGGTATCTTAACAACACTCCCTTAGATGCCTGAACATTGTCCCTTGCAACGTGCTAGAATTCATAGATGAGGAAGGCCAAATAAGGCACCACTTGCTTCTGGAAATACTCCATCCTGCAATTGTTGCCGGAACATTTTCCAGATCAGCGGTGATTGGAGGCAAGTTCTCCGGATCCACATCAAAAAGCCTAACTTTGCCACTAGTTTCAAGTCCGATCGCCTTGAATATGTTCCATCTTCTTCGAATGTGTCCTCACTCCAGGCTACAAGTTGATAAATCGGATCTTGATCAACTTCCCAAATAGTTTCCAGGTCAATCACAATCCATGACTTTGTAGATACCACATACACTACTAGGAAAACGGGTCTTTTACTAGAGGCTATTTTTTAGAGCGAGGAGAGATTTCAGGCTAGTTTCGTTTTACAACGGGTGTTCATAGTTCAAGTATTATTTTCATGTATAGCCATTCGCTTTACTACAGAAGTTCTGGTATTTTACTATGGGGGGGATTTAGCCACGGGTTTTCCTTATGACATGGCATAACGAAAGCGCTTTTACAACGAGGGCTCTTTTGGGTTACAACACAAAACGATTTTAGCTAGGACTTTTCAAAATTAGATGTTCAGTTACTACGACTACTGTTGTAAAACCGCTCAAGTGTGGTTTACAACGATTAGGGTTTACAACGGATCATAGTGTGGTTACAACGGTGCGTGGTTTACAACGGGACGTTAGGTTTTACAATGGGGACGTTTACAACACAGGCATACAAACCTTACAACAACCAGCCGGTTACTAAGGAGGACATTAGTTTACAACGAGGGTCAAGGGTATTGGCACGATTTATTGGAATGAGAGATGATGACTTTATTAGGAGACATTACACTCCGGCTCCTCGTTTGCATCGGTCATCAAAACCATTTCTAATGCCCATAACCAATGTGGCATTACATGGTTCTTTTAATCCTAACTCTACAGGCTGATGCGGATGCGTGAGGGTCCCCGTTTGCGATGCACCGCCTCTCCCTCTCCAATTACTCGCTCAATTCCGTTCTTCTCAATGCCCATGCCTTTCCACCTCGCCACAAGAAGGTGGTAACTGGAAAGCCTAAGCCCATCCACCACCTCCCTTCCGAACATCCGATCACTGGGCAAACCTCTGCACCTCCTTATGCACGCGCTCTAGCTTGTCAAGGTGCTTATACACCAGCCGCATCGTGACGCCACAAGTACTTGTGAGAAAGGAGTCGCTTGTCAATTAGGATTGAGCCTCGTCGCCCCTCGAAAATCGGAATACCATGTCCAAAGGTTGAAAGCCATAGCTTGCTTCCCGCTCTTCACAACCGCATTCTCACCGAAGCCTCGCCCAAACCAAGTGTCGACAAAGTGTTCTCAGTCCAGAGTTGCGAATTGCAGCAGCAAAATCAAAAGGCCAAGAAAGCAGCGTGCACAAACTTCAGTGGCAAACCAGACAAATGCCCACAACCCGTAGGAAATAGCTTAGATTGCAAACCGCCTGAGGAATCGGTCACCAAGGCAAATCAGAAACCAATGGAGTGCCTTGGAGGCTGTGCCTCCTTATATTGCCAATTGGGACAAATGGATGGCCGCCACGTGTCGGAAGGAATCGAGTTCAAATTGCCACATGTTGAAGTGCACCGGCCGGAAGTCATGTTCCGAAAATGACAAGTCCCAAAACTTGACATCAACTCGAGTGGTCAATCGGAATCCTTGACGAAATCTCTGACAAAATGACAAAGTGTCCTTGATGAAATCTCTGACCGAATGAAAATGTGTCCGACTACCCATCACATGCATAAGTAGCACATGGGTTTAGTTTTCTATCAAAGACTATGTGCCTCTGATACTTAAACCATGGAACCTTATAACCATGGTTTAAGAAGACCGATACCCAAGGACAAATCGATGCGAGTTCTTGGGTGTCGGATACTTCAACCCATTGGGTTTATAGTAGCTTGGTTTCAAACCCGGGTTAATCAGAACCTGGTTTCAACCCAAGGACACTTTCATTCAAAGTAATATGTCCTTGGGGTTTGGGGCCGGGGTCTCGGGAAACCCTGGTTTACCATATCAGGGTTTACCGAAACCCAAGGAAGTAATTGGCTATAAATGTTTGGAAATGCAGGCGGTAATTACGTGCACCCAGAGGCCGTGTTCACATTACAAGATCACCATGCAAGCGATTTGGACTTGGAATACTAGCGGCAAAGTTGCACGGGATAGAACCTACCGTGTTCAAAAAACGATAAGTGTCATGAAACCTCATCTCCAGCAGTTCAGTAAGACGGGTTTACAGCGCGGGTGTTGCAAGACGGAACGACACATCAGCAGTCGCTGTGGTTCACAGACAGAGCTTTGTCAAGGTGAGGGGTAGGGGTTGTTTTTACTGTGTGTTCGTTGCAGCTTTGTTCTATTCATGCCTTCTGATCCAGAGCTCCTGTTCTTCACAACCAACAATGGGTTGCAGATGCCATTAGCCAGGAAGATTGCTTGTCGTGCCGAGAAGGACCCAGAGACACGGCGCCTGGCAACGGCTGCCTTTTGCGCCGGGGATGCATATGTCGAGGCTACAGTGCGAGGGGATGGTGCATTGGACCCAACGCTTGTAAAGAATGTGAACTTGGCTACTAAGAACCATTTTAGGGCCCCAACACCGAAAGGCAAGTGGACGACGGTGAAGAAATCTTGGACGCAAGCACACGGCGAGGCAGCAGACCCAGAGCTGCCTTCAACATACTCGGCATGGGAAGGATGGACGGCCTGCAAAGCGCGTGGCAAGGTGCAACAAAAGGACGGTCCACACACTAACTTGAGACTGTGGCATGGATAGGCTTGGGAGGGCAGCTCGAGGTGGGAGAGGACGGTCCAAGCGCATCAAGGGTGAGCCTGGCATGGTGTCTGCAGCACCACAAACCTGCGCCGCAAAAATCAGAGCAGAGGCAGGAGAGGGGTTTGACTGGGCTGCAGGCGAGCAAACACAGCATCCAGAAGATGATGACGACGACGAAGACTCCGCCGGTTTTCACAAGGACCAGTGTGCACAATACCTCGATGCAGTTATTTATGATAACAACCCTAAACGCTCATGTAAGGTTGCTGGTGGGGACGGGGGACATCTCATAGCAACCCAAGATGGCTTTGGGGTGTCTGATGCGTGGGCATTAGAAGACGCCCATTTAGTTGATAACATGGACCATCCCTTTGGGATGTCAAAGAGCGGTAAGGCACACATGCCGGAATGGGTCTATGCCATGCAGGGACTGCCGGAATCTCCAAAGGCGATTGCTGATGAACACATTGCAAGTCCTGAGTCTGGGAACATTCTGATGTTGATGTCCTTCTTGTGGAAAGCACAATTAGGTAGACCATATCTGGTCCATGGACGTTTCACTATGTTGTGGCTCAGATAGTGGCTCCGGGCTTGAGGCATTGGAAGAACAACTTGAGGAAGGAGGCTAGGCATTTCTTGAAGGGCAAGAAAGCCATACTGCGCCTAAGAGCCTTAAACGAGAGTATTGGGATGTTCTATTGAAACAAGAGAAGGACAAGCTAGACGGTGTCATTGCTCCTAGCCAACAGAAGCTCGCTGCCTTACAGCGAGGAAAAAATGTGGATAGTAAGCCATATTCATGCTTTGGGTTTGGAGGGCAAAAGCAATTCATGGACAGGTTCAAAGCCAAGTTTCATAGACAGGCCACCTTTGAAGAGATTAAGTATGTGGGTTCGAGGCATGGAAACTGGCTGACAAAGCTTAGAGCTTATTGGAAGGAAAGTGAAACTGCAGCTCCATCTTTGGGTCCTCAAAAAGACTGTGACGGGAATTCGGATACAGTAATGCTGGAACCTCCGCATGAGGCAGATACACATGGGGGGAATGTGATGAAAAGGTGATGGAAGCAATCTTGCATAAGAAGGTCCGTGATGAAGGGTTCATGGTGGAGCACCTTCTTCCCGAATCAAGGAAGGCTAAGGAAGCAACTTTAGCTCAGTTATTAGACTCCTACATCTAGTCAAACATTTTGTAGCCGAATGTACAAAGAATTGTTTCAGCCGATATCGTGATGGGATGTCTTCCGCAGATGGACTCGCTCTCAGCCCGCTTAGGCTGTGTGGTGGAGGCCAAGGACGTGAATTCGTGAATTGTAGGATGTAGGCCATGTTGTGCCTTCTCCCCAAACAATTCGGAAATGGTTTACCTTCTTGCGCTTAGATTTGTATGCGATAAGTCGGTCCTAGTGGGGTTGTAGGTGACGCTTTTGTGCTGTAGGTGGATGTTTATACAAGAGACCTCCGTAGATTTACATCGAATCGGTTTTAGTTCACACACAACACTTTTACAAAGGACCCTAATCCTAAACCCATTACTTTACAACGAGGTTCCATTACAATGGGTCGCTAAAGGGATAGTCCTTTACTACGAACCCTTTACAACCGGGTTCTTTATAGTGGGTCGTAAAGGTTTAACACATTTACAACGACCCCTTTACATCAAGGTTTAAAAGTCCGCTAAAGAGACCGCACCTTGACAACGGACATTTACAACAAGGTACGGCTTTATAGAGACCATTGAGTTTAATTAACCGTGGTTACTTAACACCAATCAAGATGGGGTCATGTAACAGCTTATTTAATCCTAGTTAGTAAACTATAGTCAAGTAACCTTGATTACTTAACTATAATATATTAATTATGGTTAGTGAAGTTGTAAAACGTTGTAAGTGCATCGTAGTATTGTTCTGAAAAGCGCCTGCTGTAAAGGTTACCACTATACGGACCACCCGCTAAGTCGCATAACGATACCAGACAATACCGTGATATATATAGGGTATAGCCATCGATAATTAGTCCTAATATTTACTACGGATATTACTAAGGTGTGTTTATTTACGAGGGTTTTACAACGACCTAATGAAGTCGTAGTAATTGCCGTTGTAAAAGACCCGTCTTCCTAGTAGTGATACAAAATGTTCTGCCACCGGATATCTCGATGTACGATACCGATTATATGCCACTCGATAATATCACAACACATCGATAAACATGCAATTAACTCCAATCAAGTGATAGGAAACTTGTGTCTCCGGACCGCACACACAAGATACACATCATTATCAATAGAGGGCATTTTCTTCACAACTATTTTGCTGCACCATAAGCTCTTGTTGAGAAACCTTCGTATGCATGGCAACCCAAGGTGCAACAAAGGACGGTCCACACACGGAACTTGAGACTGTGGCATGGATAGGCTTGGGAGGGCAGCTCGAGGTGGGAGAGGACGGTCCAAGCGCATCAAGGGTGAGCCTGCATGGTGTCCGAAGACCACAAACCTCACCGCAAAAATCGTGAAAGCAGAGGCAGGAGAGGGTTTGACTGGCCGCAAAGCGTAGCAAACACAAGATCCGAAGATGATGACGACGAAGACTCACGTTTTCCACAAGGACCAGCAGTACAATACCGATGATGCTTATTTATGATAACAACCCTAAACGCCCATGTTGCTGGTGGGGACGGGGACATCTCATAGCAACCCAAGATGGCTTTGGGGTGTCTGATGCGTGGGCATTAGAAGACGCCATTTAGTTGATAATATGACCATCCCTTTGGGATGTCAAAGAGCTGTAAGGCACACATGCTTTGAATGTCTATGCCATGTGGACCGCCAATTCCAAAGGCGATGAACACATTGCAAGTCCCGAGTCCGGGAACATTCCCGATGTTGATGTCCTTCTTGTGGAAAGCACAATTAGGTAGACCATATCCGTCCATGGACGTATGTTGTGGCTCGATAGTGGCCCGGCTTGAGGCATTGGAAGAACAACTTGAGGAAGGAGGCTAGGCATTTCTTGAAGGGCAAGAAAGCTACAAGTACGCGCCTAAGAGCCTTAAACGAGAGTATTGGGATGTTCTATTGAAACAAGAGAAGGACAAGCTAGACGTCATTGCTCCTAGGCAAACTTTCTAAGTCCTGACCCCATGACACTTCTCTCCATAACACGCTGATGGAAATCAAAAGTATATATAGACCCTTTCACAGAGGACAAGCTAAGATCATAGTAATGCAAGAGTGTTGTGAGGAGGCCAACATTATGACTCCGAGAGCGATGTGTGAAAAATTTGCGTGTTATTATCGTGGGGAGAGTGTGTTTGTGCCACGATGTGCTCGGTCACTCCCGGTGTCTTCGTAGCTCCGGCAGCAAATCCCATGGCCAACTCTCTCTCTGTGGTTGTTGTCTCTCCGAAGGCCTCGTCATGTGTGTCCACCACAACGCTAGAGCCATGGCTCCTGAAGGCGTAAGACTTGGACTTGGACACAAAGGGCTAACTGCCATGTGATGTCCTGCATGTTTACAGGGAAGTGCGGTGGCTTGTCGGTCTTGATGACTTGCTGGGCATGCCTTCCCGATGCTAGCACATCCTTGACAATATGATTAGGTCGCTTGGTAAACAACCTCGTACACTTCAAATGTTCCAAGGGAGCAAGGTTAGTCCACATGGACCTCAACCCATGAGCCCTCGAACCAAATTGAGCTACATCCAACAATAGCTCTTGACTCAACACTCCTCGGATCGTAGCAAATTCCTCATGGACTTGCGTCTTCGCGCTCATGCATGCTAGCACATTCTCCAACATGTATCCACAAGGCCTTTCTTGCTCTTTTTGGATCAAGCGCAAGATCCTTATCAGGTCATAGAACAATGCAACATGTTCGTGGGTCCTTCAGACCCAGACCCTTGCCTCCAGAGGAGAGTCCTTAACACTCCCAACCTGCGATGACAAGGTCCACTGCTTGCCCAAGACAACTCAAATGGGACAACCCTATCATGCGAACATCCATCGCGCCGTAACCCTTCACTAACTCCTGTGTGAGGAGGTTAGGTACTCCCCATCAAGTCCCTCACGCGCTCGACACAATCCTTGCTTTTGGATCCGGGTCACAATGCACGATCTTCGCATTTTGATGCCAAAGACTGCCCAAGCCGTACTTATGCCTCCAAAGAGTTCCACCAACACTATGTTGTCTTCCCGAGGTCGCCATGTGATCACGTTGGTGTTTAGGTCACAAATAGGCTCAAACTTAGGCAAGAACTTGCGGCAGTTCTCCAGCTCATAGGACACTGGTCCTCTCGCACCATCCTCCACCACTTTTGCACGGCTCATTGCTACAGTCACCGGCTCCGTCCAGCTGACTTGAAGAACTTCCTCTGAGGGTGGTTACGACCCTAGCTTGTGGTGGCGGACATGCCATACCTGCTTAAACCTCTTGGGGTGTGTCTGACAACCGTAGATGACCTAAGGGAGGATTTCAAGGAGGAGGAGGATCCCCAAATTTGTTTATCGGTTTTAGTTCACACACAACACTTTTACAAAGGACCCTAATCCTAAACCCATTACTTTACAACGAGGTTCCATTACAACAGGGGTCGTTGTAAAGGGATAGTCCTTTACTACGAACCCTTTACAACGAGGTTCCATTACAGGGTCGTAAAGGTTTAACACATTTACAACCACCCCTTTACATCAAGGTTTAAAAGTCCGCTAAAGAGACCGCACTTTGACAACGGACATTTACAAGGTACGGCTTTATAGAGACCATTGAGTTTAATTAACCGTGGTTACTTAATACCAATCAGTATGGGGTCATGTAACAACAGTTATTTAATCCTAGTTAGTAAACTATAGTCAAGTAACCTTGATTACTTAACTATAATATATTAATTATGGTTAGTGAAGTTGTAAAACGCGCAGGTGCAGTAGTATTGTCGTAGTAAAGGCGCCTGTAAAGGTTACCCACTATACGGACCACCCAGTTAAGTCGTACAACGTATACCAGGACAATACCGTATATAATATAGGGTATAGCCATCGTATAATTAGTCTGAATATTTACTACGGATATTACTAAGGTGTGTTTACTACGAGGGTTTTACAACGGACGACGTAAAGTCGTAGTAATTGCCGTTGTAAAAGACCCGTTTTCCTAGTAGTGATACAAAATGTTCTGCCACCGGATATCTCGATGTACGATACCGATTATATGCCACTCTGATAATACTGTCAACACATCAGATAAACATGCAATTAACTCCACCGAAGTGATAGGAAACTTGTGTTCCCCCTGGACTGCAAGCCACACAGTATACACATCATTATCAATAGAGGGCATTTTCTTCGTCAACTATTTTGCTGCACCATAAGCTCTTGTTGAGAAACCTTCGTATGCATGGCAACTCCAAGGTGCAATTGTTTTCTTCACATCACTCTTGAATCCTTCAACTGACCTTGTGATCAGACTCCCTCCATAAGAAATGCTCTCTGAAATGGTAATAACACTTTGCTCCTAGGCAAACTTTCTAAGTCTGGACCCCATGACACTTCTCTCCATAACACGTTGATGGAAATCAAAAGTATATATAGACCCTTTCACAGAGGACAAGCTAAGATCATAGTAATGCAAGAGTGTTGTGAGGAGGCCAACATTATGACTCCGAGAGCGATGTGTGAAAAATTTGCGTGTTATTATCGTGGGGAGAGTGTGTTTGTACAAAGCGCCTCCAAGAAGACATCAAATGTGTCTGTGATCAATGACCAAGCAATGTACCTCGACAAAGGTGAAGTCAGCTGTTCTTGGTTTGAATGATCTTCAGCTTGTACCTCGTCACCCCCAACACATGCTCTGTGGTCCCGGCTGCGATCTGGATCTTCCACTTGGTTTCCTTCAACCTTTTTTGGTGGAGACCCAACGTTTCCTTCACTCTTCTTTCAACGATCACCGGCTGTGCTTCGGTGTCAATTAACACCCTCCAAGATGCGAATCCATTGATTTCAATGTGTCTCTCCTGATTGTTGACCAAAGCCACTCCCACTCGTGCACCATTCTGCTTCTTCACAAAGATGCTTGGTTCGGAGGTCAAGAATGACATCATTGCTACCGCTGGCACATCGTGGATACTTGCTGCCTTCAAGGGTTGTCAACATCCGCCGAGTCAAACCCCGACTTCCTTCACGCCAACCCCATGTCTTGTAGGCTAAAACATGGCATCTCCAAGCTTTTGCGCAATCATCTCCGCTAGCCTATGCATGGCAACTCCAAGGTGCAATTGTTTTCTTCACATCACTCTTGAATCCTTCAACTGACCTTGTGATCAGACTCCCTCCATAAGAAATGCTCTAAATGGTAATAACACTTTGCTAGGCAAACTTTCTAAGTCCTGACCCCATGACACTTCTCTCCATAACACGCTGATGGAAATCAAAAGTATATATAGACCCTTCATGCAGGACAAGCTAAGATCATAGCTAAGTAATGCAAGAGTGTTGTGAGAGGCCAACATTATGACCGAGAGCGATGTGAAAATTATGTTATTATCGTGGGGAGAGTGTGTGCCACGATGTGCCCTGGCCACCCTGTCTCGTAGGCAAAGCAAATCCCATGGCCAACTCTCTCTCGTGGTTGTTGTCTCCAAGGCCTCGGCCATGTGTGTCCACCACAACGCTAGAGCCATGGCTCCTGAAGGCGTAAGACTTGGACTTGGACACAAAGGTTGGCCAACCGCCATGTGATGTCCTGCATGTTTACAGTGGAAGTGGCTTGTCATTCTTGATGACTTGTCAAGCATGCCTTCCGATGCTAGCACATCCTGACAATATGATTAGGTCGCTGGTAAACAACCTCGACACTTCAAATGTTCCAAGGGAGCAAGGTTAGTCCACATGGACCTCAACCCATGAGCCTCGAACCAAATTGAGCTACATCCAACAATAGCTCTCGACTCAACACCCTCGGATCGTAGCAAATTCCTCATGGACTTGCGCTCGCGCTACCATGCATGCTAGCACATTCTCCAACATGTATCCACAAGGCCTTTCTTGCTCTTTTTGGATCAAGCGCAAGATCCTTATCAGGTCATAGAACAATGCAACATGTTCGTGGGTCCTTCAGACCCAGACCCTTGCCTCCAGAGGAGAGTCCTTAACACTCCCAACCTGCGATGACAAGGTCCACCTGTTGCCCAAGACAGCTCAAATGGGACAACCCTATCATGCGAACATCCATCGACAGCGCCTTCTGGTAACCCTTCACTAACTCCCAGGTGAGGAGGTTAGGGTACTCCCCCATCAAGTCCCTCACGCGCTTCTGCGACACAATCCTTGCTTTCGGATCCGGGTCACAATGTACGTATCTTCGTACTTTGATGCCACGTTTCAGCACTGCTTCCAAGCCGGTACTTATGCCTCCAAAGAGTTCCACCAACACTATGTTGTCTTCCCGAGGTCGCCATGTGATCACGTTGGTGTTTAGGTCACAAATAGGCTCAAACTTAGGCAAGAACTTGCGCTTCTCCACCAGGACATCGGGTCCTCCACCATCCTCCACCACTTTTGCACGGCTCATTGCTACAGTCACCGGCTCCGTCCAGCTGACTTGAAGAACTTCCTCTGAGGGTGGTTACGACCCTAGCTTGTGGTGGCGGACATGCCATACCTGCTTAAACCTCTTGGGGTGTGTCTGACAACCGTAGCTGACCTAAGGGAGGATTTCGATGAGGAGGAGGATACGGCCCCGAAATTTGTTTATCAGTTTTGCTCGAGCTTCTCCAACCTGGTCGAAAGTAGGCTATCTCCATCCACAAATCCACCATGTCTCCAGGTTTGTACAAAGCGTCCGCTCCCAGTGAGACATCAAATGTGTCTGCATCAATGACCAAGCAATGTACCTCGACAAAGGTGAAGTCAGCTGTTCTTGGTTTGAATGATCTTCAGCTTGTACCTCGTCACCCCCAACACATGCTCGCTTCCCTACCAGCGATCCGATCTTCCACTTGGTTTCCTTCAACCTTTTTTGGTGGAGACCCAACGTTTCCTTCACTCTTCTTTCAACGATCACCGGCTGTGCTTCGGTGTCAATTAACACCCTCCAAGATGCGAATCCATTGATTTCAATGTGTCTCTCCTGATTGTTGACCAAAGCCACTCCCACTCGTGCACCATTCTGCTTCTTCACAAAGATGCTTGGTTCGGAGGTCAAGAATGACATCATTGCTACCTGCTGTGGCACATCGTGGATACTTGCTTCGTCTTCAAGGGTTGTCAACATCCGCCGAGTCAAACCCCTGACTGTTCCCACGCTCAACCCCATGTCTTGTAGGCTAAAACATGGCAGCTCCAGAAGCCTTTGCGCAATCATCTCCGTCAGCAGTCTATGCATGGGTTTCTCCACATCGCCCACTCTGGACTTTGATGTTGCTCCCACAGTTGCTCCTGTTGGCAATAGCTTAAACGACTTTGGCATCTTGGCATAAGTTTGAGAAGAGGATCATGAAGCTTCCTTCCGCGTCTTCCACACTGCAGGTGTCAAGACGTTCTCTTCTTCCTCTGAGCTATCTTTTCTCGTAACTGCCAGAGGTTTCTTCCCCTTGCCCTTGAATTTGGTCATTATTGCCATGTATCCAAGCTTGTGCTCATCTTCTTTGTCCTCTGATGATGAACTGCTGCTCTCCCAAATGCAACAATTCAAGAGCACGGGCATCAGGATGAGCATTGTAGGGACTAGAAATCCTGCCGTTCCTATGACCGTCTTTGTATTTATTCCTGTAAACAGCAATTACACATGCAGACTGCTGTTTACGGAAATGATGTGGCTAGCTGCATGCGCTTGATGTGCCACCGTGGCCTGCGCAAGCTAATCTTATTTGTACCTGCCTAGTTTTGTCATTCTATTCTTTTATTTCTACTATTTACTCTACCCTTTTTACCATATGTTACAGCAGTCCTCCTTCTCTCAACGTCGCGGAGATTTTCCACAACCTCCTCGCCAACACGCCGCTTGCTAGGATCCCGGCCTTCGCTTTGCCTTCACTGCACTTCGCGACAGATTTTGCTTGCAATGTCGTAGCCTTCCTGCAATCGTGCACACTCCTCCGCCCCTAGCTGCTCAGCTTAGCTTAGAGCTTGCTCGCCTTCCTCCTCTTACACTCATGGCACCCCGGTCTATCAGGTTACGCTCAAAAGTGCGCGAAAACCCTGCCTAACCAGGGTTTTGAAAGTACATGCAAACTTAACCTGGATTTTCCCATTGCGCCCCATCGTGATGCACGCCATGTGTCTTCATCAGGGCATGAATGCTCTAACCCGATTTATCATATCTAGCCTACTTGACATGCATATATAGCCTATATGCATAAGTTGATAACTTCGAAGCCCAAGGAAGTTGCCTTCCTCGTCCTTTGAGATAACTTACCCCCCCCTCCCTATAGAGATTTTTTTTGGACCAAGGACCATGGAGCATCTATCTGGAGCCTCAAAGTCCAAGGACTTTTTTTCTATGTAAATATACCCTGCCAAAGACAAAGGACTTCCTACCGATATAAACGACCCTTACCATGGTTCAAGGAAGTTTTGTCCTTGATCCTAGCCTAAGTGTCAGAACCTTTCTCTCGGGTAAGTGTCAGACTTCCTACCAGGGTCCCCATATTACTAAGTACTAAACTTCCTACTGACGTCTTACTGACTTCCTACGGTATGTCGAATCGCGGCCCTGCTAGTTCGGACGCCCCCCGTCCATAGCTTCCTACCTGGAAGGTGTCTTTCTTTTAGCGTTGACGGGTTACTTACTCCTACTCCCTATAGCCATCACTCCTCTAGATTCTAAGTGACCAAACTTTTTCGTTCCACACTCCTTCATGGATACTTCTGATAATCTCCATACATTGGCTTCCCTTCACCCAACGTCTCTTTTCTCCGTCCGGCCCCGATCACTGATTGCCTATGAGATGGAACGGTGCACTTGACCTCTTTTCTCCGTCCGGCCCCGATCACTGATTGCCTATGAGATGGAACGGTGCACTTGACCTCTACTGATTGCCTACAAGATGGAACGGTGCACTTGACCTGTATCGCTCCCTATCTTCCCTATCTTCACTAGCTTGTAATCAAGGGTGCGGAGGATGCTCATGTTCTTTTTCTAATGTGCCCCGCACAGTACTAATACATCCATGCAAAAGTTTGATCTATACTTCATTCGATTGATATTATGATTCATGTATTTTATAGGTATTATTGATGTGTAGAATAAATTCAACTAGGGTTAACCCAACGAGGGTCTCACTAAACCAGGCCTATCCCATTGTCACATAGGCTTGTATTTGACTCAATCCAACTTGAAATCTTGCAGCCCGATGAGAACCTCATTTCTCTGCAATCCACGGTTACATAGTCAGCCTGCAGACTAGAGCCTTCAGCAGATGAGACAAAGCTGGAGGAGAAAGGCACCTGTATGAAGTCCGGTGTACTGTTAGGATCATTGTAGCGAGCGAGCATGGAGCCTTCTTGTGGTACGAGGCCATCTTTGAGTAATGCAGCACGCAAATCTCTCTCCAATTGCCTCACTCGTTCCGGCGTTGGTTTGCCGCTAAACTTGAAAGCTGCCAGAAATCCCCCATCAACAGGTCGGACCTCCACGTTGGCCGAGTTCGGGGCAGGTAACCTGATGCTTCAAATCCTGATTCAATGTGGGGAGTGGTAAAAACAATCTCTCACTGCTGGAGGAACTGATTACCTGGACAAATCGGCAGCCCGAGGCAGCACAATCTGGATGCGAGATGGCCCAGAGGTTTCCTCATTTCTCGTCTTGGTGAATACCGGCGTGGTCATTTTGAACTTCTCGCCCCCGACATTCTTGCCAAAGATGTAGCTGCAGATGGAAGGAGAGTGGTCAGATTCATGACTTGCAATGCCCTGAAGATAGACATGGGAGATGAAGTACTCACCCAGCTATGTCATTAAATCCCTTGTTGCCTGCTAGCCCTTCTGAATCAGCCTCCACCACTAATATCGGATCATACTTTCTTACCTGCATCCAACAGCAGCTTATGCCATATCTGCCATATTTTAT
Organism: Anthoceros angustus; assembly: GCA_010909165.1. Lineage (NCBI taxonomy): Eukaryota > Viridiplantae > Streptophyta > Anthocerotopsida > Anthocerotales > Anthocerotaceae > Anthoceros > Anthoceros angustus. Next base: position 371,861 of record MU008203.1, read on the forward strand.
GCCAACGTATGCCTTATACCATATCTGCACGTGAACCTAGCTTGCGGGCCTTGAAGTCATTAGCAGCAGATCCATAGAGGGGATCAACCTCATAAGCTGCAGCTCGTCTCAGAACTTGGTACCTTGGAGTCTCCAAGTCAGGGGTCTTGTAATAACGCATCTGCAGTAACACGTGTCCCAGTTCAGTCTGGTGACTATAACAGACAACGCAAATGGACACAGGTCTGGCCGAACCTCACCTGTCTGATCACATCCATGACGGCCTCGAGAGACAGGTACTCGTTGTTCTGAACGGAGTCCCACAGGTCCTGCACCAGGCAACAAGGAATGTATCATGGTCTAGAATACAGTCGAGTCATGCTTGATCTGGTGGACGCAACCTACCACATGACTGACGAATTTGCGAGTCTCCGCATCAAAGGTCATGATCGAGACACCAGTGAACACCAGCTTAGGTCTCCAAGGCAGCAGCTCGAAATTGAGGGTCATGGTCCACCGAGTTGTGATCTCATTGGGGCCTGTCTGCCAGCACCGGTACCTCTGCAAAAGCTTAGCACCTGGGCGGAAGGAATGCAAGAGCGAGCCTGAGCCTCGCAATGAAGGCTTCCTGAACCCAAACCTGGCGGACTGTGTGAAGCTCGAACAGGGGACGGAAGAGAACACGGAGCATGCCGATGTTGAACAGATACCAGTCCAGCGTCTCGTACCGGGTGAGTGGGTCCTTGAACACCACATTCTGAGCGTACATGCTCTTGTCTATCCCCTGCTCATCGAACAAGTGCACCAGGTCCTTCTCCAGAAACGCCACCAGTTCCTGTGCCACATCCTGGGGAGCCTCTACATCCACATCCACCGCGTTCATCGGCCGAGGAGCTCCGCTGAATGCACGGCAGGTGAGTGACGCAGTGCTGCATTGCTCCAACACGGGAGACCTATTCGAATTAGAGGAGACCGCTGCATTCTTGCTTAGTCTGAGGAAAGGACGACGCGAGGCAGCTACAGCTCTGCCGCGCAAGTTCTGCACTGCAGCCTGCTGCGGAAAGCCGTCAGGATTGCAAGACAGGAGAGATGGCACCCTGGAACTCGACAAGACAGCCATGTTGCACTGCACTGCACCCACGTCTGCTTCTCGACTTAAGCATTTTTCCATCCAAGAGTGTTTCGTTTTTATGCGGTGGAGAGAAACTTGCTATAACGATCAGTTCACGTAAGAGAGAGCCAAAACAGTTACATCGTCGGTGTTCCAGAGCAGATCTCACTAGAGAAAACACGGTCAGGGACAAGTCGTCAAGGGTTCTGCGAAACATTGCTGAAACAACAGAGTTCCTCCACAGCCAGGTTTCATGAGCAAAAGGCACCTTTTTCTCCATAAATTTCAAAGAGTCCCGAAATCGCTATTCGAAAAACAGAATAGCTGTCAATTGCTTGTGTGGACCACGAAAAATGCCTTCAGAATGAGAGGCAAGCGTGACAAGATCCTTAACAGTTGGCAGACACATGTAAAACAACGGCTCCCTGGCAAGCTCTTAAGCAGAATCTAAATTCCAGAAGACCCTCCTGATAATTGGGTGACTTGTATACTTGCCTTCCCTAACAATGAGGTCCCGCTAGGCTTCAGAACTGCAGGTGCGTGGACTGAAAGATCTCGACGCACACCCGCACCTTCTGAGGGGTAGATGCTGTAGAGCTCCCACACTCCTGGCAACTCCTCATACGGACCGACCTCTGCGATGCTGGGCTTTTCCCCCACTGTGCACCGAGGTCGTGAAACAAGTCCCTCGTTGTGTCACACAAAGCTCTTTCACGCGCTGATATGACCTCTTGTCCGGCTTGAAGATTGGAGAAGCATTAACTTGGTATCACCACATGCCTCGGAGAACAGCTTGCCCTACAAGAGGGTCTTCAAACGAGGAGCAGAATCCAAACACCCTTCCTGGAAGCCCGCTCGGAGGATTACTAAACTCGTACATCCGCGTTCTCTGATATCTACTACTCTTCGCATCGTAGGGTTGTAGCTCTGAACCATCCATGAGGTCCCCCTCCGATGCCGGGAGCTCCTCTTGGGAATCGCATCCCTCAATTACACAGTTCACCTCATTGGTCCACCCTAGGCAGCCTACATAAGCAGCTAGCTAGCTAGCTTCCCAGCTTGAATGCGTCCACAAACAGGCCAAACGAGAAACCTGCTTTCCAGTAGTTGAGCATTTTGAACAAGTTCTGCACTCTCTTCCCCATGGGCATGGCTGGCTTCCGGTACAGCACGTACCCGATTCCCTCTATCACGGCAACCATGATTCCTGCAGCCAGCACATCCCAGTCCCCAGTCTGCCCTAGCACCGTCGCCAACGCGTTTGCGGAATAGAAACCCAAGAGCACAAGAAAGATCTTCACGGGCAGGTCCTTGCGAAAATCGTTGAGCTTCCCGAACAGCTGCCGCTGTCTTTCTCCAATAATTCTGCCCAGGCGAGTGGTGCCATTCATGCTCACATTCTCCTCCTGCCCATCGTTGCTTCCAGGGTTGTTGTTGAGCACGCAGATGATTCTCCCCCAACCCACCCGCCTCCCGGCGACCCTGCTCACCTTCCAGGCTCCCTCGCTCAGGCTTCTATTCCTGGGCGGACCCAGCCACCCCGTGTGCCACACGGCGAGCCCAGCTGCCATCGCGCGCTGGATGGGCGCATGTAATGTCGCTGCACACGGGTGTCAGGTGACGAACCGAAGCGGGAGGTGGTTCGGCTCCGAGGCTGGGCCGAAGCTGGCGCACGTCCTGCCAGCGCAACTTCTCTGTTCTTCTCCTGTTCCGCTCTGCTGATCTCGCCTCCCCGGCGCGAGCCTGCGAGCGAAGGGAAGCGAAGCTTGGTGCGGCGGGATGGGGAGGGACGACGGGGACAAGGGCTGGCTATGGCGCCTGCCGACAATCGAGACTCCGGAGTGGGGGAAGCTCGGCCCGGCGTTCGGTTACGGCATTGGGTGCGGAATTGGAGTCGGAGCTGGTGTCGTCGGTGGTGCGTGTCTCACAACATTTTTCTGCTTCATTTTCGTTTCATGCATCTTTCGGAGCTGCAGAATCCGGCATCCAGGCTTGCCCGCGTGTTCTTCTTGGTGTGCTGATTGATTCAGTTTGGATTTTGAACTGGCAGTCGGTTTTTTTACTACAGTAGGATCGTCTAGGTCTTTCTCTCTCCTTTCTTGTCCGAATTCCTGCTAGAATGCTTGTGGTTTCCTGTCTCGGTAGCAGAGGATTGTATTAGGAGCTAAGACTCCAGCCATTGGCAGTTACTTCTTGGTGTGCCTGCTGTAATGGATTGATTCAGTTTGGATTTTGAACTGGCAGTCCGTTTTTCTACACTGAGGATCATCTAGGTCTTCCATTCTCCTTTCTTGTCCGAATTCCTGCTGCAATACTAGTGGTTTCCTGTTTCGGTAGTAGAGGAGTGCGATTAGGAGCTAAGACTCCAGCCAGTGGCAGTTACTTGCTAAGCCTGTTTAGTGAAAGAGGTTGAGAGTGGAGCAAAGTAGGCCATACTCCATCAAAACAGCAATTGGTATCAATCCATGTGTGTCTGTGTTGCAGGAGCCGGCTTGGGGTTCGGATTCCCCGGGTTGCAGTTTGGAGTTGGAGTTGGCGCGGGTTGCGGCCTAGGCGTGGGGTTTGGTTATGGTTTGGGAAGGGGGAGAGCTTATGATGAAACTTCTCGCTACAGCAATATCGGAAAGCCCGGCCCCAGGCGGCAGAATCATTCCGCCACAAGCGGGTGAGAGATTCTTTTTGTCGGTTGCTTGATTAAAAGCTCTGAATCTTGATCAAGACTTTCTTAGCGTGCGGCATCTCACATCGATCCTCGTTCTACTGCAGGGCGGAGCTGGGAGCAATGTTTGATGACTTGATAGCTGGAATCAGGTCAGCTTTCGAGGGTGCTGCAGACGATGGAGATAAAAGGCGGAGAAGATAGTGCTTAGTTTTGCGTTTCATAAACGCATCCATGTGAAAGAAAGCTCAGGGGAGATCCGGAGTACCTATAGAACTGAATTCTTCATGTATACTAATGATTGTGACTTTTACTCAAAGAGGGAGTACAGACTGGGACCACCTCGATTCGGATTTCTATGCCGGATAGGCATGAGGGAGGAGGAGGAGGGCGTTGTAGAAGAGCTCCAGGGTGACATCCAGGGGACCCGGCAAGCAGTAATGCAGGCAGTCCTTTGGTGGGCTGGCGTGAGCTTCCGGCCGCAGATTCACGGGGATGGCCACATCCAGGAAGATGTAGCCCATGGCGTCCGTCATCTCATGGGCCAGCTCGTTCTGCTGCTCATACTCTCCCCAGTGGTGTGGAAGCTTCTCCATGGACGCCGGGGTCGTCAAAGGAACCCCGGTTTCCACGCTGCAATTCAGGTGGCCTGCCAAGCTGCGAAGTGAGTCCCAGTCTTAGGCAGCAGGGATGGCGTACTTCGGCCAGGCTTACCTCGTGGTGTGCTGCGGTAAAACACTTGCACGCTGGGATAGCGAGCCTGCAAGACATGGTACGTGTTGCGCAGAGTCTCGGTGTAGTTCCCGTCGCCCTCGAAATGCGCGCCTCTGTTGAGCAAGAGCAGCGAGACGTTCCACTGGTGCATCAGGTGGATCCACGGGAACTCCGTGAATCCTGACTTCTCTCGCAGCCATTTGAGGTGGACTGTGTTGAGAGAAAGTCGGTCATTCCTCACAAAGCCCGCGTAGAAGCCTCCGTCTACGACGTCCGCGCACAAACGGTATCTGGTTTGCACCGTTCTGTCGTTCCGGAGAGGGACCTGGACGCCTGTGGTGTTAGGTTCAGCGTAGTCCATTAGCATGTAGTACACTTCCTGGCTGATGGAGTCCCCGACAATTAAAATGTTCCTGCTGCCAACTCTCCTGACCAGTTCAAGTGCAGAACAGCAGTAACCAGTTCAATCTTCCATCACGATTCTGGTTTCCCTCGCGTGAGACCTGCAGCAGTTCAAGAGTTGAGCAATTGATACCAACCTGCAGAAATCATGCCTATTGAAAGGCATCAACGGACAGGTTTCATCCGTCTTCCACTGCCACTTCAGGTCCTCCCTCACCTGACAAAGCATGGCCTCCCGGGGCCAGATGAGATCGGGTTCTTCAAAATTCAAGGATACAAAGTTGTAAGATGTTTGATACATAGCTGAGATGGGAGCTGCTTGTGGAAAAACCTTCCAGTTGCCTCCTTCTGCAGCAATTTCATTTGCCTTCATTCCGGAAACAGCTCCTGGGGTAGAATTGTGCCATCTCTTGTCGCACCATTCATAAACCTCTGCCCCCCACACCTTGGGAGGGATGTACCTGGGTGTGTTGTTGTAAACCCATCTTCCTGTACGTCTGGATATATGTACAAACCACATTGAGTCATCCCTCAACCACGATTCATGTGTCTCCTAGAAGAAGAAGGACTTTGTGGACAGGATGTTACCCGAAGCACTCGAGATGTTTCCTGAACTCCTCTGCAGCCTTCGCAGGCAAAAAAGTGCCCCGGCCTTGATGCGAGTTTCTGACTCCAATGCTCAGAGTCATGCGCTCCGCAGCCAGTTCGATCTCCAATATCTGAATCACTTGTATGATTGAAATTAGAATTGCAGCCGTGATTAGAGCCAGAGCGAGCTTCCGAAACGCACTCATGTTAGCAACCAACATCTTGCCGTCCCCCTGCCCCAGCGTCGCGCAGCATGACACTGATGTATAAGGAGCGAGGGAGACAGAGCCAGAAAGCCGTTGGCTTGCATTCCATGCGACGCCTCTTCCATTGTTTTTACCTTTCTCTTGAAACAGAATCTTGTAGTACAATAGGCTTCTTTCTGCTCAAAGCTGCAGGGCTGTGGGAACCGTGGGGCCGAGGGCGATTCACATCCCTTGGCATCGCAGAACCGATAATCAATGGGGCGTACTCACACGCAGATTTCCAGAACAGACTAATCGATTAGATTAGCCAACTGCACCTCTTGCAATGCAAGCCAAGGACAACAGTATCCCCTGGCTCCGCCTGTGGATTGGACCGACAACCATGACCGAGCCAGTAATGCATTGGCAATTGCTGGTGTGGGAGTTGGAACTGGTCTTCTGAATTTGTACAGTAATACGTCTTGCATATGTCACTGTACCAGCTCCAATGCTGTTGTGAAAGTGATCAGCTCCGGTTTTGTACAACACGCTGTGCAACTACCTGTTGCAACTGCCGTTGTTGAAGTCGTCAGCTCACTTGTCCAGTACGCTTTTGCCTGCCGGCCTTCCAGGAATTGGTTGTATCACCAGCTCACCAAGCCCTAACCACCCTCGGCCAAAACCAGAATCCTTTGTGACTACTCTAATGCCGATGTGGCAGAATGCTGGATCCCGCCCCGTTGATGCATCACGCTCACAAACTCGCAGATGAAGGGGGCGGTGATTAAAGCAATTGCAATTCCAAGGCAACTCTCCCTCGGAATTGCCCAGCCCGAAGCTTGCCCCGAGAATGATGCGGAAGGTTCTTTGATCAGACCTAGGGGGAACAGGCTCCCTGTTTGAGGCCCGAAGAGTCGATCCATCACAGATGCATCGCACCTCAATCATACATTGTGTTTTGGAATGCATCATGCATTCTTGCTAACCACGGTAGCGAGGAACAAGGGGCCCAGTTAGAGTCCGGTTGACGTGTGGTTATCGGATTCCGTGGACATGGAAAGGATAGGCCTACATGCACAGAGGCTGTCACAGGCTGCGGCCACAGCCGTGGGCTCTTGTTGTTTGAATCTGGTGCAGCTGCATATTCTGTGGGCACTGGTTGATGTAGTGTAGGATCAGGCACGCGGGGATGGCAATGTTTGCGGCGTCCATCCAGCCGCCGTTTTGTGTGAGCGGGAGGCAGCGCCTGGTGTCCTCCCCGCCGGCCTGCTGCGGGGCGTTTTCATTTGCATCCGCGCCTTGTGCGGGAGGCAGCAATGCGGCGGGCCTGGACTGGAGGGCGGAGCTGGGCTGGTTGCAATCCGGTAGGGCGGTAGGAGCAGATGCAGCGGGGAGCCATGGCAGGGGAATGGTGCAGGTCTGGGCCACGGCGGCCAACACGGAGGCCGGGGTGGCGGTGCAGGAGGAGAAGGCAGCTGAGGTGATTCTGGCAGCAGGGGGGCTGGGAGACGGGGCTGCCAAGGCGCACGAGGATGCGGAGCCGGTGGAGAAGAAAGATGGGGTTGCAGGTGCAGCGGAAGAGGTCCCGGGGGCTAAGGAGGCTAAGGAGACTAAGGAGGCCAAGGTGAAGAGTCCGGAGAAGCCGGCCAAGGTGAAGCGGGTATGGTATCTCACTCTGGACGGAAGAGTGGAATGGTGGTGGTGGTTTTGGATGTGTTGTGGCTGCTCACTCTTGCACAACAGAGAGCTGCAGATTGGAAGAAAGCAGTTGAGTTTGTGAAGACTGGAGCAATCCATGATGGGAAAGTGGAGGGCTCCAACACCGGAGGACTCCTGGTGCGGTACCTTTCGCTCCTGGGGTTCCTTCCGCTGTCGCAGCTGGATTGGAGCCGGGTGCCTGAAGGTGAATTTCTGTCCTGCAAGTGGTGTGGTCGTGCTTTGTGCGAGTAGGAATGAGTTTAGGGAGCAAAGCCGTGTGGTCGGTTGCTGTGAAGAGACTTTTGCTTAGCTCATTCTTCTTCTGATGTGCAGACGGAAGTAAGACCATAGTGGATGTCGCGAAGGGCCTGGTCGGGGAGACTGTGAAAGTGAAGGTACTGCTCAGCTTCCTATGTAAGCCTGGCATGTGGTTTTCGTTGCATGTCTGTTGACAATGAAGGAGTACAGTGGCTTTTGCTTTTTGGTATGCGAGCAGGCCATCACGCCGTATTCTGAAAGAACCAGGAGTTGAATACATCTGCAGATCATAGAGGCCAACGACGAGACCAAAAGGTTGATTTTCTCCGAGAAGCAGGCAATCGTTTGGCAGAATCTGAGAGACATCAACGTGGGTGATTTTTTTGAAGGTGTGGTGAATTCAGTCACCGACTACGGTGCCTTTGTGAACCTCAAATTCCCTGATGGTGATTCCGACGCTAAGACTCTCTCTCATTCATGAACTGATTTTGGTCCCTGGGAGCTATGCTTTGAAATATGGATTCCCCACTATAGGCTCACCGGTGGAGAGTTTGTTTGCAGGCTCATATAAAGTCAGTGGCCTCGTACACATATCGGAGTTGTCCTGGAACATGGTGAAGGACCCCAAAACTGTCGTCCAAGTTGGACAGGAAGTGAAGGTGAAAGTGGTCACCGTTGACAGGTGAGTGAGTGTCTGGCTATGAAGAGCAGGTCCTCCAGAGTACACCGCTCCTGCCAGCTGATGCCTAAGGCTTTGCACCTGTAGGGAAAAGGGAAGGCTGGCACTGTCACTGAAACAGCTGGAAGCTGATCCACTGTTTGAGACGTTGGATACTCTAATGCCGGTGGAAGCACCAGGAGACACGCCCTCGCCCTCGTGCGAAGACAGTCCTTCCGACGTCCCTGACACTCCACTGGCTGGTCTGGAGGTGATCTGCGAAGAGCTCCTGAAAGAGGAAGGGTAAGCAGCCAACAAGAATCCCGTCCCCTTCCTGCTTGTCCCTGTTCTTCTTCAAGTCACCCTCCTCTCTCTTGTGCAGCGTAACCGCAGTCACCCTCGGTAGACAAGCGAGCGAGAAGCGCGTGGTATCACAAGACCTGGAGCTGTGGGTTTCTAATGTAAGTCCGGGTTCTCCTGCCTATGAACAGTCCCTGATTCGTCACCCAGGCTGCCCTCGTCCCTCCTAGGAACTCACGTAAGCTAGCTGTTGACCTGGGCAGGAACGGGTGGAAGATGGCTCGTTTACCCTCCTGGCCCGAGCTGGCCGCCAGGTACAGCACCCAACCCGACACATGAAACACATGGGACCAGCCCTCGAGCTGCCCCTCCTTTTCTAACGTCATCTCTCCCTCCTCCCGCAGGTCCAAGAAGTACATGTAACCACGACCCTGGACAAGGAGGGCATCAAAGCTGCGGTGCAAAGAGTAACAGGAAGAGTTGAATAGAGACTTTGTTAGACTAGGCGCAAGACCAAGGCCCTCTGTGCAACCCAGCAATACAGCGTCCCTGCATTGGGGTACGAATTTTGTCTCGAAACACTCCCATGTCGGCCACAGAAACCCGCTTTTACAGAGTGTATTAGAGACCACGCCCGTCGAGGTTCCCGAGACGGACCAGGCTGAGTCCGCCCGTCCTTGACACTTCCGGATAACCCCGGATCTAAAGAAAGACCCAAACACGACATGAATAAAGAGGAAAAACGACATGGAAGAAGCTTTGGAACCTCCAATGCATGTGAGATTCTGAGCTCCGCTCCGTCGGATTCCGAGTGCAGCTCCTACCGATTTGAATCGCTGGGCACCATCCGCAGCAAAATCAAACCCTTTTGGAGTGGTGGAAGATTTGAAATCTGAGATTTGATGGTGATGATCGGAGTGGTCTGGGAGGCGTCAATGTGGAGGTGGGTGAGGCGCAGAATTGCGAGACTGTGCCGGGGCGAAAGCGGGAGGAAGGCGGGGCGGGGGCTGCGGCGGCGGCGGGTCTTCACCCTGATCGAGCTGAGCGACGCGACCAAGGGCTTCAGCAGGAAGCAGAAGCTGGGGGAAGGCGGGTTCGGGTGCGTGTTCCGGGGCGTGCTGGCGGACGGGACTCCCGTGGCCGTGAAGAGATGCTCGCGGAGGGAGATGGAGGGGAAGGAGAAGGAGAAGAAGGGGCAGGCGCAGAAGGAGTTCCTGGCGGAGGTGGCTTTGATCGCGCAGCTGCGGCACCAGAACCTGGTCCCGCTCCGGGGCTGGTGCCGGGAGAACTCGGAGCTCCTGCTGGTGTACGACTTCATGCCCAACGGGTCCCTGGACCGGCTGCTGGCGGACGCCGTGCTGCCCTGGCCGCAGCGCTGCCTGCTGGTGCTGGACATCGCCGCGGCGTTGCACTTCCTGCACTTCCTGTGCCGCCGCCGCATCGTGCACCGGGACGTGAAGAGCAGCAACGTGCTGATCGACGGCGGGATGCGCGCGCGGCTCGGGGACTTCGGCATGGCCATGCCCATGGAGCACGACTGCACCAGCGTGGCCGGCACCACGGGCTACCTGGCGCCCGAGGCCGTGTACTGCCTCAAGGCCACGGACAAGATGGACGTGTTCAGCTTCGGGGTCCTGGTGCTGGAGATCCTGACGGGGCGGGGGCCCGTGGACATGGCGCGGCCGCCGGAGGAGGCCATTCTCATCGACTGGGTCTGGGAACTGCATAAGGCCGGGAGGTTGCTGGACGCCGCCGATCCCAGGCTGGGCGGGAAGTACAAGGCAGAGGAGATGTCGCGCCTGCTGCAGCTCGGGCTCGTCTGCTCCCACCCCGACCCCGCCGTCCGCCCCGGGATGGATACCGTCATGGACGTGGTGAATCTGGAGGCCGCCGTGCCGCCCTTACCCGACTCCCGCCCCCTGCCCTTCTTCACTGTCATGCCCAACAGCCGCGCCGGGGATTCCTGCTCTCCTTCCCCCTCGCCGCCTCGGATTCGGCCTCGGAGATGAGACAGACCATTACTGCCATTGTGTTTCATCACTCTTGTACCATACTATTCTGCGTGAGCTTGCGTCTTTGCTTGAACTAGAAAATCGAGCTGCTTCCATTAAGTGTTGAGACCCAGTTGAAGTCTTAGAGGGCCCAATTCTTTGCACGACGTATGTTCATCGATATTGTAGATGTATGGAGTTCGATAGATTTTCATAGGCTGGATGGGAAATCTAAGTGTCGGAGCCCACTTCTTTGTATGAAGTATGTACATAGATCATGTTTCTTAAGCAGGAGCAGCCACGTTTGTCATACACTGTGAACTCTGGAAAAATCAACTAGGTTGAACTACATTATCAAATCGTTGGGCTGGCGTTAAGCCACAGAACTCTCACGCTAGTGTACATCACATTTGCAATTTGCTCTACCGCAGACTCAGCGCGCCAGATGTTGCCAGCGTCTGGGTCCTCCAATTGCACATGTGGGGACATCCTGTAGTTCTCTCTGAGGTTATGCCGTACCAAGGGTGACAGCTGTACATACAGGAGGTTGCATTGAATGTGTCTCCGCTGGACCGACTGTGAGAGACACTCCCTTGGGAAGCTTGCCTACAGTTTCACACATCGGTGGAGTCTGAGGGGGATTTTAGTTCTGCTGTTGCTTCATTCTCCGCAGTCGCAGATCTAGACTCTGCTTTTTCATTGGAAATCCTGCAACAGAAAGGAACCAGTACAAGCCTTAGTGATCATGCATTGGATGTGGTCTACTCCTTCCTCGTGCGGGCTACGGATGTGGATGGGTTGCGAGCTCTTACATTGACAGGATTGTGACCCAGACGATCTCCACGCAGTCGACCCACAACAGACGTTGTTCTAGTGGGACGACTCCATATGTCAAGAGATGGGCAAAAGGCCAAAGCTTCCAACCAGCCTGCAGGCGATGGGAAAAGGTTTTTTAATGTCAGTTCCCACAGCTAGGATCCTGCCATCGAGTACTGCAACATTTGAAACGGAGCATGGAGGAACGAGAGCTACCGTCAGCATGGGGAAGAAGGTTGCTTTCAAGTCCTTGAAGATGGTCACGGGATTTTCTAGCCTCAACACACCGAGCAACGTGAAGTAGAGACTGTTCCAGAAGGCAGACCAGATTGTCTGGTCGAAGGCAACCTTGAGTGGCACCACCCACCAGTCTTGGAAGGGGAATAATGCCTGGAAGCCATGAATCCAACTGTTAGAAACCGAGGCAGATACTGTCAACCGAATAGATGCGTAGGCTGCGCAGATGAATTCACCTCGCAGAAATGGTAGTAGAAATGGGACAAGGACCCATGGAAACTGAACCCGACCAAGCCCGATCTCAATATCCGCATGCGATCGAATTCCAACAGCGCTCTCCCCTCGTTGCACTGCATTCACACCGCAACTGATCAGTTTCACCACTCAACTAAATCCTCCTTCTTTCCAGCTCACCCACGAGTACCTGGCATCGTACAAGCAACCTAACACAAAGCTCTCCTTTCACCTACCTGTGCAATCCAGTCACCAATGGTATACACCACGCCACTGATCATCATCTTAGCAAGCACCGGATTGTTCTTCAAAGCCTCCTCATAAGCCTCCCAGTTATGCTCAGGAGCGTACCGCAGAATCTCATAAACCGTCCAACCCTGCCACACAAACCAACCAAACCAGCCCAGCTCAGCCACCGCACCAACGAACCCGCATTCCCCCAACCCCGCTACCTCGACACACTTACTTGCCAGTAGTCGTGGTCCACAGTCAAAAACTTGCTCACAGCAAACGCAACCGCGGACGATGCCAGACACGCATTAACAGCTCGGTCGATGAACCTGTTCTCATCCTCCTCCGACTTCGCGAACCATACCAGCTTAGGTTGAAACAACCCCCCAGACCCCGCTGCAGCCATCACCTGCGCGTCCGCCCCGCTCCCTAAACTAATAGCCACCGCAACCGGCTCCCCAGAATCCACCTCGCACTCCCCGCTCCCGAGGCACTGGACCGGCTCATCCTCACCCGCGAAAAAATCACTCTCCCCCGCCACAATCTTCAGCCTCGTCACAGTCTTCCCCGCCAAGTCCACCTTGCTGATGACACCATCCTTCCCCACAACCTCACACCTCACATTCCCACTCTCCCTCGTGCTCCGCCGAGGCTCCCTCCACCTCAACGCAGCCGAGGAGTACCTCGAAACGCACGCAGCAGGGAAGGCGGAAGCAGCACGACGACCAGCAGTCCCCGCTGATCCGGAAGACGAACACTGCCCACTGGACAGCACTCTCTGCCAGGACCCGCCCAGGCTCTTCACACTCGACGTCGTCATCTGCCCACCGTGCGGACACTTCCGCCCACAGCCCACCAAGCTCGGAATCCCGAACAGAAAACACCGAGAAGAGGGCAGAAAATCCTGGAGCTTGGCCGCCCTGATTGCTGCTCGCTGCTCTGGGACTACCAGTGCCCGGTGCGCTTAAGAAGGCGGTTCCAGGAATTTCCAGAACCGCCGCATGGTGAGAAATTGTGAGAATCCGGCGGGAGCGTGAAGACGCCCGAGAGCGTGTCCTATTGCCGATGGAACCTCAAGTTCGAAGGAGAAGCAGCCCGGGTTTACTGGCGGGTAATTTCACGCGAATTCCGGCTGGCGTCCCACGCGTCGAGAAAATACCACCTGGAAAATCGGCTCGCTATCCGGGCAGGCTCGCTTCACCAGGTGTCTGTGTTTTGAGAACGTTTGGGTTGCCACGTCCACAGTTGGGGTTGGGACCTTGACTGGTATGGACGCATGATACAGGACACATGTCCACCGCCGGTCACCAATAGCACGAGGCCCGGTCGGTCTCAAATCGATCCTCAAATGGTTAGGTGTACGTTCTCTACAAAGCCGGAGAAATTTGATTTGAGTCTAAAAGGATTCAGGGACTGCCTAACGCAATACGTAAGCGGAAACATCGGGGGAGGATGTATGACAGACATGTAGATCTATTAGCTAAGGGCCCTTGATGCCTTACAACAAAAGGCCACTAAGGGCTAAGATGGGGGAGCCTAGAAGGGCTTTAGCGTTACTTTCCCTAACGACCTTTGTTTTCAGTGGCTCATGGCACATAATCCAATTGTCTTTGCTTTACATGTCCGTAGCAAGTTTGTGCCTTTGATGGTGGTTATCCATGTGAACACTTTGACCGGTGATTGAAAGGTATGATGAGTACGGCAGAACAAGTTCTCTAGAAAGCCTTAAGAACATGGAGCATCGTGAATAAAAAGTTCTCTGGAAAGCCTTGAGAACATGGAGCATCGTGAATAAAAAGTTCTCTAGAAAGCCTTGAGAACATGGAGCATCGTGAATACTCTAGAACTCTAGCCTTGAGTGACTTTATCGGGTTGCCATAATATTCTATTGTGTTTACAGTAATAATCCGACTCGTTTATTATAGCAATTGGCATGTTTTCATCTTCTCCTAGACCTCGAGATCGGTCTACCTCACACATTTCAATGGTTAAGGCCTCGAGATCGGTCTACCTCACACATTTCAATGGTCAAGGCCTTAAGTTGATTCCACGCATAGAGTGATTGCACACACCTTTCTGCGAGAAGAGCCAGTGTTGTAAATCGACGAGCCGATAATGGCAACTAGAATTAAAGAGGAATACAGGTAAAACATGTCAGGCTTTAAAGTGATGTTGGGTATCCTTATAGAAAATGAGGACACTAGAAGGTGCCATTTAGCCCATGAAAAGTGACTCTTATAAATGATAAGTAGTACATCAAGGGCAAAGACAATTAGCATGAGCACATGACACGTGCCTCATACCGGGAGCAATCTAACCAAGGTTCGCTTAACCATGAAGTTCTTACAAATTTGTGGGTTTTGTGAAGGACTCCTCACACTAGGGGTGACGGCGAGCCTCAAGCAGGATGGTACTTACGAGTCTATGTTGGTTTTCTAATCAGAGATGTAAACAAAAGCAGACTTTGCATAATGAAATAAAAACATTTTCAACATAGTGACTGTGCCCTTTTATACTTGACTAACTAACCACGACTCCCCTAACCCTAGTTAGGTTACTTAACTAGAGGTCAGCTTTTATCTCAACACTCCCTCTAAAGCGCCTACTAGGTTAAGACCTAAACGTGGTTCACATAGCCAGGAACTCCCGCTAACGCCCCATATTGACAGGAGGCCTAGCGTAAGGGAGGACAAAGGCACAGCGATGGAAGCCTTCTTTGTTACGTCCCTACGCGTCACAGCCGTGTCATGCCGTATGATACTAATCTCTGCACTTGGGTTTAGTATTTGATTAGCATTAATTAATCTAATTACTTATCTCTAAATATCTATATATCTGCGTATTAGATTTGTTTGCTTGGTTGTTGGTCGAGGAAATGCTTATATGAATTCAAGTGCTTATCTCGTGCGACAGCCGCCACCGCCAGTCTTGTTCTTGTACACCCGCTTGAGCCGCTTTGACCGTCTCACGTGTTCATGATTCCGCCGTGACTTTTGACGGTGGTGGGGTCAGTGCAATTCTAAGTGTAGGCTGTGAGGAGCCGACTCACGAAACATTCACTACAACATTGGGAACCTTCGGGTTCCCAAACCCTCCTCCTCCTCCCCACCTCCTCCCCTCCCCATCTCCGAGATAAGTGCTCAACTTGTGCCATGGAAGTAGTCAAAGTAATTCCCGAGCCCTAGGCCTGCTAGATGTTTATAGTGCTTATGCTTAGGCAGGCCTTTGGTGAGGATATCAGCCACATTCTCGTCTGTGTGGGTATAGTCCACTTTGACAATCCCTCTTTCCACTACATCTCTCACATAGTGATGCTGGATTTCTATGTGATTTGTTCGTGCATGGAACCTAGGGTTAGCCACCAGCGCTAACACTGACATGTTGTCACAGTGCAGAAATGTGAGCAATTTTTGCTCTTGGTCTAGGTCTTTAAGAAAACTGCATTCCCATTCAGCTTCCTTAGAGGCATCTGTGAGTGACTTATACTCAGCCTCCATAGAAGATAAGGCGATGGACAACTGCTTCTTACATGACCATTTGACCATCATGGAGTGACAAAGATGAAGCAATAGGTGGAAAGGCTTTTCCCGAATGAAGGTTCCATGCCCACGCCATCCTGTACCCTCCAAGGTTAACTTACGTTGCCCTGAACTTTTGTAGAATAGACCTGTTGTTCGTGTGCCCTTAAGGTACCTGAAGATCCTCTTAACTGCCACCCAGTGGGCTTTGCCAGGTCGTTCAAGGAACTGTGAAACAGTGCTTACAGCATACTGGATGTCTGGTCTCGTCCAGTTAGCAATGAAAATGAGACTTCCTACAGCATGCCTGTAAGGGATGTCCTTCATTTCCAGCATGTCTGCCTCGGACTGTGGGCACTGTTCACTGGTAAGGTTATCACCTGTAGTGAAGGGTGTTGTTGCTGGCCTAGCTTGATCCATCTTGAACTTACGGAGGATATCTCCTATGTACTTGTGCTATTGTATGATTAGCAGCCCTTCTTGCCTAACCCTCAGGATCTGTATTCCCAAATAGAACCTGAGTTCGCCGATGTCCTTCATGTGAAATCTTGTGCTAAGCATGGTCTTGACCTCGGCTAATAACGGTTGGCTGTTTGTTGCGAGGATCACATCATCCACATACAAGGCCAGCACAACGAAGTCTGTTCCTCGACTAAGAGGATAAACGTTGGAGTCTGCTATACTCTGTGTGAAGTTGATACTAAGGAGGTACAGATGCATGGTTATGTACCAGACTCTTCCACTTTGTTTGAGCCCGTAGATACACTTGAGGAGCTTGAGTATTTTCCTTGGATGATGCTTGTCTTCGTATCCCTCAGGTTGCATCATGTAAAGTTCCTCATCTAGGGCACCATACAGAAAGGCTGTACACACATCCATTTGCTGCAGATCTAGGTCAAGTTTGGCAGCCAGTGCTAGCAAGATCCTAATGGACTGTGCGCGGACGACAGGTGAGAAGGTCTCCTGGTAGTCTAGGTCCTCCACCTGTGTGAAGCCCCTTGCTACGAGCCTTGCCTTGTAGCGGGCAATCCCTTGTGCATTAAGCTTCAGTTTAAAAACCCACTTACAGGATATGGGTTTCCTTCCCTGTGGCAGGTCAATAAGCACCCAAGTCTCGTTCTTGATCAGGGACTGGTACTCGTCCTCAACAGCAGCTTTCCATTGAGCCCTATCAGACCCTGCTATGGCCTCCTTGTATGAGGTAGGCTCAACAGCGACTAGGATATCGACAGTGGCTCCGAGTGATCGCCAGTCGATGGACTCATACCGTGGTTCACGCCGAGTCGTGGGTGGATGATGCCCGGTGGATCGCTGACTCGTGTTCGTTCGCTGCGCAAGCACCGCCGCCTCCGCTCATATCCGCCAGTTATCTCCGCCCTATACAATGACATCGTTAAGTGCATCATGCTGATCATTGTTCTCATCATTGCCTTGATCAATTTCCCTCTTTGGTGCGAGACCCGATTGGTCAGGGTCAACTAGCACAGCCTGGGGAGCTGCGGCTACTGGGGCAACAGGTGGTATGACAAGTGCCGCCAGGGGCTCGGCATCATCTTGAGGATAATGTACATCATCAGCATCGTCTTCGGTAGGAATGACAGCTCCCTATGAAGAGGGCGTGAGAAGAATGGGCTGGATGGCTCCAAAAGTGACGTCACATCAAGGGTGACAGCTTTTTGAGTTGTCGAAAAGCTTATAAGCTTTGCCTACTATAGCCGACAAATGCAGGAGTTGCGCCTACGGATCGAGTTTCTGCGCTCCCGCAAGAATGTAAGCATAGGCCTTGGACCCAAAAACACGAAGGTGAAGGATGGTCGGCTTGCGATGCCAAAAGACTTCAAAGGGGGTTTGGCCAGGCACAGAGCTTGTAAGCACTCTGTTCAAGATGTATGTGGCTGCCACAACCGCCTCAGCCCAAAATTCCTGTGGTAAGCCAGCCCACAAAAGCATACTACGTGTCATAGAAAGTAGGGTCTGATTTTTACGCTCATCAACCCCGTTTTGTTGCTGGGTGTAGGGGACAATCAGCTGGCGCTGAATGCCATGCTCCTGGAGAAAGACATCAAAGGCATGGTTGACAAACTCCATCCCGTTGTCTGTGCGAAGCATCTTGAGGAGGCAGCCAGACTGCCTCTGCACCACAGGTAACCATTCCTGGAAAAAATTAAGGGTATCGCTCTTCAAATGCATCGGATAGGTCCAGGAGTATCTGCTGAAGTCATTAGTGATAGTTAGATAATATTGAGCACCCCCCAGAGAGGGCTCATTGATTTTTTCCAGAGATGTCAGCATGGACTAACTCCAGCAAACATTTTGCTCTATTGGCATGCTTTGGAAATGGGAGCTCCCTCTGCTTGGCTAGGATGCAAGACTCGCAGATAAGGAGATCCATAAAGCAAGGTGGGAGTGGCTCCCTATGGCAGGACTGTTTTGACATATCTATTAGCTTATGCCTGTTGGCATGGCCTAAACGTGCATGCCACAAGGATGCTAGCTGCTTGGGATGAAGGGAAACTCGGGAATAGGCAACAGTGGCGAACACACCGACCACCAACAGTGTCGTGGTTCCGTAACACCTTGGAATGAACACTTCGCAGGATGGTCAATCTTGTAGAAGCAGCAGCTCTCACTATCGACTCGCACTCATAAACACGAGTTTGCATCAGCTTGCTCAACGAGAGGAGGTTCTTGGCCATATCCGTACAAAGAGGACATCATGCACGCATGAAGGTCAACCCATCGTGAGTAGGAAAGTACAGTTCCAACCCTCAACTCAGAAGCTTGTGTCACTCCGCTCATCTCCTAACAAAACCTTGTCTTCATATGACATGTTCAAGTTAGAAACAAAGCTTTATCATTGCGTATGTGAGTTGTAGCCCCGAATCAAGGTACCAAGAATCAAAGATCGCAAGCAACGAGCTTGTGAGGCAAACGGTGAGAATCTTCACAGACCCTTTCGAGCTTTCTCCCTTTTCCTTAACAACAATGTGGGCTGACTGCTTGTGTGGCTGAACCTTCTGTGGCTCACCGGCCTTCTTTTTCCGGCAATCACGAGCCCAATGTCCGGCAATCCCACACCAATTGCAGTTGCCTGTTCGCTTGGGTGTAGCGGAAGAACCAGAGTTGAAGTCTGAACGACCTCCAGGTGCTCTTCCTAACCCGCGTTGTGTTCTGACTCTTGCACTCAGAACCTTATCCCCCTTTGACCTATGTCCTCCAGAGGTATTAAGACGCCCTTGTTCTTCTTGAAACAGGGCTCCTATGACATCCTCGACCGTCACGAGAGGAGCGGCACCAGCTACTTGGGGTTGGCGTATAGGACCATTGAAGTCATGAATGAAGGTCTCAAAAAGACGGAGGCAATGATGTGAGTAGTTGGGCCGCCTCAACTTCATCCATCTTGGAACCAAAGGCAGCCACTGGGCTCTCTAGCTGATTTAAACCTCAGAACGTGAGGAGCGACCTCGTCCCCTCTCAGGTCAAGGTCAGAAACTCATGATGACACAAGGTGTGCATATTCAGACGCAGGTTGTCCGAGTTGATCCCAGATACCCCTTCCGTGGCGCCGACTTTTGTCACGGCCACCGCGCCGCATAATCCTGTCGCCAGGAAGGAGTCCGCTCTCAAGGGAATGGTCTCGCGGTTATTCTCGGCATTTACAAAATTTACTTTAACGGACTTCATCAAAGGTCCGCCAAGGGCTCCACAACCCTAAGTGTGTGCCCTCCACAACTCGTCGACCAAAGCGCAGCCCACCGGACTTCCCACAAACCCCCGGATTTCCAAGACTACCGAAAGTTTAACGACGCTGCCTCCTCTCACGCCCACGACTTAGCGCCCCCTCCTCAACTCACCGTCCGCCACAACTCCACCTCAACACACACAACAAGAATACCCACCCTTCTTCCTTATCCATTCCTGTGCCTAGTAGTCATAAACACCAACACGCCTGTGTATCTACATACCAGTCATTTTGTTCTTCCCGGGTCAGCTTCACGCTCATGGAGAAGTGGGCTCTCAGCGAAATCGTGATCCCCACACCCTCCGGCTCCAAAGCAGCCTCTCAAGGACATGGCTTCCGCCCAAAGAAATCACCCCTAAGCGCCCCAATCTCTCTCTCGGGCCGGCCTATGCACGCTCAAGGAGAAGTGGCTTGGCAGCCTGTGATCCCCATGTTTCCTCTGGCTCCAAGAAATTTCTCCAAGGATGGCTTCCGCCTCAGCAGGTCGCCCCTCAAGCGCCTCCTAATCCTCCTACGGCCTAATGCTCATGAGAAGTGGCTTGTACCGTGATCCCTCACAAATTGCTCAGCAGCCCAAGGAAATGGCTTCATGATGCCTCCGCCCACAGTCACCTCCTAAGCGCCTTGAGTCCTCTCCGGTCAGTTTGCATGCTCATGGAGAAGTGGGCTGGGCACTGCATCCCCATACCTCCAGCTCCAAAGAAATTTCTCCAAGGATGGCTTCCGCCCAAAGAAAGTCACCCCTAAGCGCCTTGCATCTAATCCTACCGCTTCCACTGCTCCGCTGGAGGCTGGGCTCACTGTGATCCCCATGTACCCGGCTCCAAAGCCTTTCCATAGTCCTGCACCGAGAAATCACCTCATGAGCACCTCCCGAAAGCCCAGTCCGATCCTTGGGCCCCAGCACCTACCATGTTGGCTGGAGCTCGCTACCGGCAGCTCTAAATACATCCTCTACCACTCAATTAACTCGCACTTCTGACGCAGGAACTCACCTCGCCTCCTGAAAGCACTCAAGGCAAGAGCGCATGAGTTTGATGGTACCTCGGAGGTCTCCCCTCTTGCACGCCCGGCCTCCCTTTTACATATCCCCAACACCCTAATCTACCCAATTCCATGTGTATGTACTTAACCCCCGGATCATGGTAACTGGCCGGCCGACCGACTGACCGAATCACTACCGGCCGGACTTACCCGGCCGAACGCCGCCTCTACCGACCGGACTTTCCCGCTTAACCGGGCCGCCGATCGTTCAATTCACGAACACCGCCGGGCCGACGCACTACCTGCTTCGACCGACTCGACCCATCTCAATTCACGGACTGACCCGACTCACCCGGCCGACCCTCGATCGAACACTCACTCACGGACCTCGACCGGACCATCTGGCCGGACTGGATCGGACCACTCCGCTCTGGGATTCGACTCGGGATTGATTCACGTGACCGCTTCCTGACCAATTTAATTCAATTCCGACCTGACCTGTTCGCGCCCCAACGGACTCCATGGGGTTAGGATTGCACTCTAAGTGCTAATCCGCCAAACGCCTACCGGGCTAACTCCCTCCCCATCCCCACAGAACGGTAATCTAAAATAAAACAACGCTAAAACCAAATGCTGTGGAGTGCGTGGACACTCTGGCTGGCACTCCACACCTTCCCAAATGTGCAGAGTGGTAATCTACATCGCACGGTGGACCTCTAAATTCCCTAATTCAGTAGTGCAACGGCAATCAATTGTTCTCAACTCGATCCCATTTTTCTATTTCTCTGTGAGTCACGGGGTCAGATTAAGCGTGTGCTGGACCGGGCTTGTGGAGAGTCCTACTCCAAGTACTCACCTTCCACACCCCTCCGCCACTGTAGTTGATTTCATGGACTTTCCAAATGTACTGGTCCTGCTGAATCGGTCCTTCCTTCAGTGTCCGAGGTAAACGTGAATAATTAAGAGGTTGATGCTCAACCGGATTGCTTCCGACATGGTTACTACATAAATTCGGACATGACACTGCCCATTAATGGTATTAAATTTGCAGCTCTGCTCTCGAATCATGAAGGAGGCTACCAATTGCTGTGAGATGAAAAAGCATTCATCACATGCCCGCTCATGGTTATGCCACTCAGTTAGTTAGCTAGCCGGCCAGTGTTTCGCCTCAAAGTAATTAGTTCTTCTTCTCGATGTATGTATATGCCCGACAAGCATCGGGATCTAGTTGCAGGCATGCATCCAAGGCAAAGCGAATTCAAAGGATACGGGCGACAAGATACATGATGTATCCAAATCCGCCTGCCCCCGCCTCACGGCCTCGCTCCTCAAAGACATGTGAAGACGCCACCTAAACAAGTGGCTTTACAGTAATGAGTTTTGAAGCAATAGGCAAAACCCTAACCTACTGCTTTTTTAAAACGAATGCGTTGCTCGATTGGGGTAGCAGCCAAGAAATGTCGAGGGTGGCAAAGGCGCCTTGCAGGTGGGCCAAGGTGGTGATGGATCGCCTCGCGCCTCGCACTCGGTCAATATCGCTTTCTATATCCCCTCGCAGGCCAAGCCAAGAATTTCTGGCACCTCAGCAGAAGCTTCACCAAGGAACCTGGATTTCTTTTGATGCTTTAGGGCCCGCTCGACAAAATGTCCTCTTCAAATTTCATGTGAGATGGTTCAAGGTGGAATGCAAAAGCTTGGGCAACCAGCCTAAAAAGAGCTTAGAGGGAAGAACGGTCAAGTTTGATTTTTTGGCTAAGAACCATCAATACTGGCGTCATGCTGGAATTTTTCCTCGAACTTTTGAGCCGTGGGAGTTGCCGAAGATATTGGTAGGAAAGCTGCGTGAGGGGATATCCTCGGGAAAAGAAATGGGTTAAAACGACCCCTGTGCTAGTAGACAGAAGGCAACCGAAAGGTCGGTAGGGCTCAAGTGACTACATCGTCAGAGGTTGCTGCCACACCACGCCAGAGGGTTTCAGAGGAACTAATCATGTAAGTCAAGTGTATCATCAGCGGTGTAGGCTGACTCGAAATTCCCCGCAGGAAGAAAGGAATATCCAATTATAATAAATAGATATTCCATCATATATGTCACCAATAGGGAATAAATAGGATTAATTAGAAGGTGACTAATTAGGGAAGATAGGGCAAAATAGGTAATTTAGGAAGTGCTTAGGTATTTAGAATGTTGAACCAAATCTAGTTGGGAACTCTCCTGTGCAATCCACGAGGGCAAAGCTTTGGGCTTCTCTCCGAACGGGGCGCCCTCACTTCGCGAAGAGCCGACCGGAGCCGGGAGCGTAAAGAGGAAAAGGGAGAAGAAGGTTGGGTTCATCACTAACGCCATCGCTTACCGCCGCTGAGCCAAGAGGAAGGAGATTGCGCTACCAAATCAAGAAGGAGGAAGAACCCTACCTACGAAATGAGCAAAGAGGAGAAAGGAGAGGACGAACTGTGGCACCTTCAAGGCGCCAGGCGCCAAAGGAGTGAGAGCTCTCCAACGCCAGCATCAAGGTAGTTGAAGTGGAGGCACGAGGGCTCGACCATCCAAGCCTCGCAAAGTGTTGAGGGCGCCAGGAAGAGCTCCGCGACTATTTACTAGCGGCGCCTTACCCGAAGGAGAAATCGCGAGGAAAAATTGGCAGTAGCGCCGCCAGGGACTAACGCTGTACCTTGTGCCTGTGGGTCGCCGCTGACAGAGGGAGAAGGCTTGGAGTGAAGCCCGAGATGTGACCTGAATTGGGAGTAATTCTCCTGCACTTTGGAGAGGGAAAGGCACCATGCCTCGAAAGGTGAAAAGGCAGGAAGGGGAAGGCTACCGCCAAGGGCCTCTCCTCGCGAGGAGGAAGAGGAAGAAGGCAGAGCCGCGCCGCCGTGAGGAGGCTGATGCCCCACCACTGCTTTATGCAACCTCAACCCCGTGACTTGGTGGATTTTAGGCAAGAAGAGGAGGAGAACATCCACTGGGATGGGTGTATACGCCAATGGCCTACACTAATTTGGAATGATTGAGGAGTGTTACATCAATCTCCATCAATCGAGGCAGCCTTGCCGCACGAGGAATGCTCGGACCGACCGCCTGGACCGTAAGCATTCGGCTGTGTATGGAGAGAGGAGGAGAGCTCCGGAATTGCTCTCCTCGAGAGGACAAATGGGAAGAGGCTCCGAAATTCCCAGTGAGCTCGACATGATGGACGGAGGAGTGAAGGCCCATGCCAAGAATGGCCGGAAGAGGCATCAAGGAGTCAAAGGCTCTTGCCAAGATTGTGGGTTGGTAATTACCAAGGACCTCTATTTCAAGACCAACTTCCTCCACTTTTGTGGAAGATTTCTGAGGAGCCAAGCCGGATTGGGGCAATGTATGAGGCCTACATCCACCGGGAGAAGCTCCTCAAGCCAAATTCGTGGATGAGGAAGGGCCAAGGCTATCCTCAGCACCTATTTGGTGCATTTGTGGGAAACGGAAGGGCTCCCAAGCAGTTGGAAGATGCTTGGCATCCTTCTGAGATAATCCTCCAAAGCTTGAGAAAGGCCTTGCCTTTGCATTGAGGAAGACCATGGGAGGTCACTCCACAAGCATGTGCCCAAGGAAGAGGAGGTGGAGGCAACAAGGTTGCCGGGAGTGGGAGGCCTTTTCCCCACAAGAGAGCAAGGAGGGAGAGCAAGATCCGCCAGAGGGCCAAGTGGTAGTCTATGAGAGGAGGACTACACGGGGGTGATGCCCCAAGGTGGGGAGTCCCCACCATTTTGGTGCCTAGAGAGGCAGGCACCCCACCCCGGCAGGCATCACTGTGGTAGGCAGCCCCACCACTGTAGGGTAGCACTACCGCAGAGGCACACCACTGCGGAGGTGCACCCCACGTGGGGAGAAGCCCACGCAGGTAGGGAAGGGGAAGAGGAGGAGGGCCAAGGCGCCAGCCGCCATCACCCGCTGGTGGAAGGAGAGCGGATGGAGCGACGTGAGGGCACGCACCGCGATGGCCCCAAGGAGAGGGAGCTGGAAATTTCCAGCAAGAGGCCAGGGCAATTGGGCCCCTAGAGAGATTGCCGAGTGCTTGTGAAGCACTCACCGTGTGGATTTGAAGGGGCTAGAGCTAGCAGCCTCCTTGGGGGCAAGGGAGGAAGTCAAGGCCCAAGAGATGACAGAGGGAGGGACCAAATGGCAATTGGAGGCCATGGAGTCCGACGAGAAGGCAGCCAAGTTGGAGAAGGTGGAGAAGCTCCAACGACCTTGTGGATCGCGCTGAGAAGGTCGGAGGAAGGTTGGCCAAACAGGAGAGAGCTATTCCCAACCCAACGGGACTTGGAGGCAAAAGGCGAGGAGCATTTTGCCCACCTAGAGAGAGGAAAGAGCAAGGCCGAGGCTCTAGGAAGAGAAAGCGGTCCAGCAATGGACGAGCAGTGATGGCTACCCAAGCCATCAAACTGGACATGGAGGAAGAAAAGTGAGGACCACAATTTGGAGGAGAAGCGCTGGAGTCGCTCAAGACCAAGAATTGCAGTGGAGCGGAGAAGAGTGTGGCAAGTGGAGAGGAAGGGCTTGCCAACAAGTGGACTGGAGGAGGAGGTCCGAGGAGGAGCACCACAAGAAGGTCATAATTGGTGGTGAGGAAGAGAAGGTTTTGGGCGATTATGCCCGCGAAAATTGGCCAACCACCGAGAGAAGCAAGGAGGAGAATGTGACCTCCATGTGAAGGTGGGGAGAATTGACCACCTCAAGGGATGCCTACAAGGGTAGGTGTGAAGATGGAGAGTGGCCCACTGAGATTGATGATCTCCAAATGCAATATCATAGCGGGCGCCTCACAACAGATATTGAAGGCCAACAACGAGGTACATTGGCCAAGAGGAGGACATTGGGTCCTCATGATGATGACAGGAGCTGCAACAGTGCAGCCGAGGCCTCCGATTTTGATGAGGCCATGACATGGACTCCGAGGAGTCCGAGAGGAGATGGAGAGGAGAGCCAAAGCGCCAAGGAGGAAGATGGCGCGAGAGCAAGGAGGGGGCCAGCCCACCTGGGGTCACCACCACGGTAGTCCGCCACTACCGTGGTAGGCGCCCCACGCCCGGTAGTCCGCCACCACCGGTAGGCGTACCTCGGGGCCCGAGGGGAGTCCGTGAGGCCCGGCTCAGGATGAAGGAGCTGGGGGTCCGACATACCCCCGGAGAAGGAGACAGGGAGGAGACAACCCACCTGAAGACAAGGACGGGTCCACCCCGAGGAAGGAGGGTGAGAAATTCCTCACCCCACGATAAGAGGAACCCGGGGAGGAGGACCAATGCAAAAAGGCCCGGAGGAATTAGTAGACATCACGCCAAATGGGGAAAGATCCTTTGAAGACATGCTCCATGATAGGTATGGACAAACCAAAGCAGGAAAGAGAGGATCTTAACCCGTGGACCGCGAAGAGAAGGAAAAGGGGAGATAGCGACTACCATGGTAGTCACACCCCCGTAGTCCGCCACACTACCGCGGTAGGGTGATTGAAGAAGCGCCAGGCTGGAAAAAGGGCGCCAGGCTGAGGGGGGCTGCGGAGGGCAAAGGAATCAAGGCGCACCTCGAAAAGGAAGGGGCAATGGTACTTGCCCCACACACTTAGGAAGAAGACAGATCTGGGAGAAGGAGAGCAAAAGAGGGCAAGGAGCCAACCAGACGCCACCACCCCACAAGAAGATGAGGACTAGGTAGGGTCAAAGACCCTAAATGATGAGAGGAAAAATAGGAAGGATAAGTGATGTAGACTGACATCCTTTAAGGATGATCTTGGGTGAAGTTACTAGAATAGAATTTACCTATAATCAGACAGTAGACTTAGATGCCAGGTCTTAAATAGTGACGGTAGGAAACAATAAAATATTGAAAAAGGTGACCTGCAACGTGGTCACCCGAGGGAGGTTGTATGTGGAAGGCCTCCTATAAGAGGAGGAGGATTTCACAAAGTAAAGTATCGCCTGCGCCCATACTCATCGAGTCCTTTGCCCTTGTAAAGAATTTCGTGTGAGCCAACGCAGTCATTCTGCAGAGGAAGTCATGGGAGTGTTGGTGGAGGACTTGCTTGCTCACGCAAGTGCGCCTAAACGAGTTGCTCCCTTGTGAATGGTTGTGAAATTGCTTTGCTTTGGGTGTGGCAATGCCGCCTGTGAACCTCGGCTTGAGGGTAGATCCATGTGAAAGACCTGGAGGTTCTCACCGTGTGTCAAACTCACAGCAACCGCCCAAGGAAGAACTTGGTGGAGGCCGACCCCTGTGCTGGCAGTGAGCCGAGGCCAAGAAGCCGAACCGAGGTTAGAATAGGAGGAAGAGGAGGAGAAGATGAGTAGAGGATTAGAGTGTATGTTAGTGGAAGGCCACAGAGCCTAAGGGACGAATCCCAACTGCAAGTAAAAGGCGCCTCGAGGGAGAAGAGTGGTCTTAGAAGTAGGGACGAAATTGCGGACTGTGGGGTCCCCGGCGCCCGGATAGGCCTCATCGCAGGTGACCGAATTGTGTGTCGTTGTAGGTCGAGGATTGCGATTTTCTAGCAAGGCAAGTGGTGCGCTGCTGTGAAGAGGGAGAGTAGAGGGCTTGCTTGTTTGAAGGCTGAGAAATTGTGTCACTACAGGTAGCGATTGTTTTCCCCGAGACCCGATCCTTCACACAAGTCTCATGGGATGAAACCCAACGATGGAAACGACAAAGGGGGATAAGTGTGGCCGCTTAGAGGGGGGAAGTCTCTAAGCTCCAGGGTTTTCCCCCACAAGAAGGTTGGTAATCTTGTCGATATCTCTCTTCAAATGCATGTAGGTAACGGCCAAGCTTTTGTGCCCTGTGCTCTACCGGGCTTTTTCTCGAGACGTCGGTTTCAAAGATTCGTATCGATAACGTGACTAACAAGGTGATTGTCTCTCAACCCTCAGTGCTGTCCTTTGGAGAGCATAGAGGATTATTCTCTGCAATGCTGGGTCTATGCACGCTTAGGTGCATCACTTCCATCCAAAATTGGGGGTGATAACTTGCTAAGTAGATGGTGGTAAAAACGGGTTTTTTTTAATCCGTTTCTCATACGCCTTAAAATATCTCGGTTTTGGGTGTAATTGTGGTCCGTGGGTTTAGTTGTGGCTTCTGGCGCTTGCTTTTGCTTGTGGAAGTGGGAGCTTTAGATAAAGGTGAGTTATGTTGTGGGTCGGTCCAAAGTAGATGGGGAATGCTACGTGGGAGAATGGGGAAGTTGATGTGGTGGTGGCTGGGTAGACCCATGGGGTTGGTAGTGATGTGGGAGGCCGGTGGTGCAGCGGTGTGGGAGGCATGCTTTGCGGCGATGTGGGAGGGCGGCGATGTGGGAGGAGGTAGGAGGATGGCGTGTGGAGGAGGTAGGAGGATGAAGGTGTGGAGGAGGTGGGATGGCGCGGTGTGGGAGGGCGTGGAGGTGTTGGAAGACGGGCAGGCGGCGGCGGCTGAGGTTGACTACCATGTGAGATGTGACATGTCCCTTGCCCGGACTTTGGCCTGTAGTTGGATCTGGATCACGGCGGCCGGGGTGGAGATGGTGGGCTTTGCCTCGCGTTGCCGAGTCGGCCCCTCTCCTTGACCCCTCGTGCTCCTCGTCTCATCTTTTCCACGCGCAATGATGAGTGGTTCCATGACAGTACAGTTGCAGTGTGTGACAATGGCTGGTGACAGTAGCGACCTGCCGCTCACCCACCTTCCAAAGACACGTTGGTCAAGAAGTTCCAAAGCCAGCGCCAGTGTTGTTTTCTTTGTTGACACTGACGTCCTCAACTTCCCGCATTGCCGCTGCGCCTAGCTCATCTAAGAACCAAAGATTTCTCCCTCAAGCACTTCAACCCTAGTATGAGACCATGGTGACCATTTGGTGTACTACAATAAACAAGATTTGCAGTTGGCGGGATGATGCCAGCACATGGACTGGACCACCTCGAGGGACTACAAAGAGATAATGGGGCAGTGAGGCCTAGTCTCCTCCCATCAATTTGAACGACCGGTGACGTAGAGCAAGGAGTGCACGAGGTTTTGGCTTTTGTTGGGAGTGACCGTCCTCACATCCGGATGTGGTGGAAGTGGACTCGTCTTACGATCGGGTTGATTGGACTTTTTTTTTGCATGCTCACAAGTAAAAGAGCGCCCCGAGTGGAGAAGATCTTAGTAGAAAGGGACGAAATTGTGTGGATCAGGGGTCCCCGGCCGCGTGATAGGCCTCGCTAAGGCGTGACTGCAAGTGTGTCGCCAGGTCGAGGATTGGTGATTTTCGAGCAAAGGCAAGTGGTGCGCGCTGAAGAGGGAGAGTAGAGGGCGCTTGCTTGTTTAGAAGGCTGAGAAGTTGTGTCAGCAGTAGCGATTGCACAAGACCCGAACCTCACAAGTCTCATGGGACGAAACCCAACGCATTTAAAGTGGGATAAGTGGCCGCTTAGAGGGGAAGCCTCGAAGCCCCGGGTTTTCCTCCCACAAGAAGGTTGGTAATCTTGGTCAGATATCTCTCTTCAAATCAGTGGTAGGTAACGCCAAGCTTTTGTGCCCTGTGCCTCACCGGGCTTCAACGTCGGTTTCAAAGATTCGATAACGCGACAGTGCTAACAAGGTGATTGTCTTCTAACCCTCGCCGTGTTCATATAGGATTATTCTCTGCAATCGTCGGGTCTATGCACGCCTAGTGCATCACTTCATCCAAAATCAGTGGATAACTTGCTAAGTAGATGGTGGTAAAACGGGTTTTTTTTAATCCTATTTCATACGCCTTAAAATATCTCGGCTTTTGGGGTGTTACTGTGGTCCGGTGGGGTTTAGTTGTACGCGCTATTACTTGCTTTTGTGGAAGTGGAGCTTTAGATAAAGGTGAGGTTGTGTGTGGTCGGTCCGAAGTAGATGGGGAATGCACCTGGGAGAATGGGGAAGTTGATGGTGGTGTTGGAGACCCATGGGGTTGGTAGTGATGTGGGAGGCGTGGTTTGCGCGGCAATGGTGGGAGGCAGCGTTTTGCGGCATGTGGGAGGTGGGCTGGCCATGGGAGGGAGGGTGGAGGATGGACAGCGTGCGGAGGAGGTGGGAGGATGAAGGTGTGGGAGTGAGGTGGGATGGCGTCAAAGGTGGGAGGGCGTGGAGGTGTTGGAAGACGGGCACGGGCGACGGCTTGCTGACTACCATGTGATGGGGTGGACATGTCCCTTGCGGACTTTTGGCCACTGTAGTTGGATCCTCGATCTCGGCCGGGGTGAGAGATGGTGGGCTTTGCCTCGCGTTGCCGAGTCTTCAGCCCCTCGCTGCTCCTCGGGTTCTCATCTTTTTCCGTCAATGGGGTGGTTGCCAACAGCCTGCAGTGTGACAATGGCTGGGCCATGCCGCTCACTCCACCTTCCAAAGACACTGTTGAAGTTCCAAAGAACGCGCCAGTGTTGTTTTCGGTGCTGATGCTGACGCCCTCAACTTCCTCGCCAGCCGCATAGCGCCTAGCTCAAAGAGAACCAAAGATTTCTCCCTCAAGCACTTCAACCCTAGTATGAGACCATGGTGACCATTGGTGTACTACCGTAAAACAAGATTTGCAGTGCTCGGTCAGGATGATTTTTCTCGCTTTTGTGGACCACCTCGAGGGACTACAAAGTGAGATAATGGGGCTGGGAGCCTAGTCTCCTCCCATCAATTTGAACGACCGGTGACGCAGGGCGTTGCACGAGTGTTTTGGCTTTTGTTCGGGAGTGACCGTCGCTGCACATGGTGGAAGTAGCGACTATACGATCGGGTTGATTGGACTTTTTGTGCTCACAACTTAGAAGTGGATCCCTTGGCCACTCTCCCGCCTCGATGGACCTGGCATGAGGGCACGTATAAGGTTATCGCTCATTTTATAGAAGGAAACAAACCCGCTTGTAGCACTCGACATATAATCGCCAATTCACATCTGGCCTCATGGACACAGGGACATGGTGATGGTAACGTGATGAGCATGACTGGGCCACCGTCCTCGCTTTGGTTTTTTTCTCACTTGTAGAGGAAGGCCACCAGAATCGGGCGGAGTGGAGGCTGCTTGGGGAGGATGGCCTGCACGCCTCAGGAGGCGGGAGGAGCCAGAGGCCAATATGGGAAGGTGCCGTTGAGGCTGGGTCAGGTGTGAAAGCCGGAGTTGAGGTGTGCCGAGTTGGAGGTAAAAGTCGAGTTGACAAAGGTGTTGAGGTGAGTTGAGGTG
This sequence comes from Anthoceros angustus, assembly GCA_010909165.1. Classification (NCBI taxonomy): domain Eukaryota; kingdom Viridiplantae; phylum Streptophyta; class Anthocerotopsida; order Anthocerotales; family Anthocerotaceae; genus Anthoceros; species Anthoceros angustus. The sequence goes on from MU008203.1 coordinate 402,350, forward strand.
CCGATTTTGTGGTGTGCCAATGGTGGAGGTGCGTGAGTCCTGAGGTGTGCCGGAGTGAGTTGTCGGAGTCATGGTCCTCCTGGTGGATCGCTGGAGACAATCATTGGGTGGTGGCTTGGCTGAGATGGACCCGCCACAGCCCTGGGATGGACCTTTGAGAGAAAGAAGTGACAAATCAAGGGATGTTGGTGGTGGTTGCGGAGAGAAGGGAGGAAAGATGGAAGGATGTTTTCCGTTATGGTTGTTTTCGCCATGGACGATCCAATCCATCTGCAGGTGCCTCGCGCTAACTCGCTTTTCGCTTTCGCCCGCAGTTGGCGCAAGTTAACAATATGGTTGACTTTGAAGAGGAGCCCAGTTTGTTGAGGAAAAGGCGCCCAAAAGAAGCCGGAGGTGCGTGAAAGGACCGAATATGTCAAGTTGCAAGGAAAGCCCGCGAATGTCTGGATCGAAAGAAGAAGATGGCACACCAGAGGCCGGTTTCAACGTTAGGGACATTTCATACACCGATATTCGAAGATCTTATTGGGGTGACGAGTTCATCGTTAGTGTGTTGGGCCGATAGCTGGAAGAACGAAGGATTCAAGTGGTCTCGAAATATGTTGTTGTAAGGTGATTTCAACATGAGTGGGAAAGCATTGATGATTTGTGTTATTGTGTGTACCGGAAGCGGCCCTCTGAGGGGAAGAAGGTCATTCCTCGGAAGATGGCACTTGGAGTGCTTGTGGAGAAGTTGAAAGGTGTTTCCATTGACTGGTTCACTTATGACAAGACAACAAAGGCACTTCGGGCAAGGGGTGTGGTTCGAAGAGCAGAAACAGCAAAAAAGAAGATGCGTGAGAGGATGGCCGTGGAGGACAACTGTGAAGTTGAGGTACATATGTTTGTGGATGGCGGCCGCTGTAAGGGACCTTCCGCGTAGGGAGAGTATTAGCCAGCGGACACGCCTCATGCTCGAGAGTCCAAGGTGCTAGCCCTTCAAGAGAATGTATTCAGCAACAAAGCCCATCCGGGGATGTGAAGAGCTTGGAAACAAAGGTGCCATGGTGGAAACTATCATGACCAAAGATCCGTGGAGTCAACTTCTCATGATGAGGTTGCGCATCAAACTACACACGGGATGACAAGCGCTGGTGGTTCTGAGAGCAAGTCTAGGACTTGGGCTCTGGCGTCTAGACGCCATGGCACCTTGTGGCGCTGACCGGGACGGCTACCGGCGCGCATAATCCTGCAAGGTCGCTAGTAGTAAGGAGGTCCGCTCAAGAGAATGACATAGGGCTTTCATCACACGCTTCAATCGCTTCTCACCTCATGTAGTACCGCGACTCAACACACACGTCATTGCTTTACGCCATTTAACCACCAGATCGTTTCACCGGACAAAGCCTTGGCCAAACGCCATGACCCGCCCGTCTGCCCTCATCTGTTTGTCACCGGGTCCCTCCAAATCTGCTCTCTCACCATTCCCACTACACTCATCGCCTGGAGAAAAACGCTGGTGGTCAGCATGTCCGCATTCCTCCCCCGCCACCACGCCCGGCCTCTCTGCCCGGGTTTCACGCCTCGAAAGTTCCTCCTCGCTCACGCTGCTCGGCCCATCTAACGCTGGTCACGCCGAGATGAGTGGGTGGGTCCTGGTCGCCTTCCTCGCATAATACCATCACAGCATGTTAGGTCTCTGCCACTGACCTTACCGCCTGGAGCTGCTGCACGCCGCTGATCTCCCGTGACTCACGCTAGCAAGAAGGCACAAGGGCTCGCAAGAAGACGCTGCATCAACACTCAAGAGAAAGATACTTTACTAGAGTGGCCCATAAGCCCTCTTATACCCTACGCCCAAGGCTCGGCATCTTTATTACATTCCTTATTTTGAGGCTGGTGAATCTGGGCCTCAAGGGGTATGCCCTAATTCCATTACTGCCTACCATCTTTATTCCTTCCTCCAATCCTCCGCTGCCTGGTGGGTGGGCACCGGATGAAACCTTGTTCCGTCCTAAAGCGCGCCGCGGCCCGCCTTCAACTCGATGCTTGGCATTCGGCGCATCTAATCGGATGATCCGCGGGCGGACCCTTCCCTAACTCGCATCTGTTGGAGCTCACGGCCCACGATGTCTCGGCTGAATCGCCGCAATTCACCACATCTTCCTCCTCGGCCCTCGAAAGGTGGTCCCTCGCCAAGAGGGACCACCCGATCGATCGCTCCCTTGCGTAAGCCCAGGAGGGCTCCCCTCACCTCTCGAGTCCCTACCTCGGGTCCGGTTCGTCTCAAACTTCCGAGTCCGAACTTGCGAGGTTCGAGGCCTTATTCTCTGTAGAGTCCGGCCTCTTAGGAGTCCTGCCTCTCATCTGGGGTCTCGGGACCTCGAGGGGTCGAATCTTATTACCAAGGTCCGGGTCCTCTCAAGTCCCGGACCCCTCATCCCACAGGACCGCCCATCGTTGTTGGGGGCCTATCCTCACCCACCTGGCAAGCCCTTGTCTTGGGTCGTTGGTTTTCGTAGGTAAGAGTAATCCAGTCAAATTGACCTGGGATTTTGCTTACTACCACGCCTTGTTCCCTGCATGCCAGTTGGGAAGCCTCTGGGCGCTACGCTACCAAGCAGGACGGACCTTGGAAGGCCTGAGGAGGGTGGAAGGGGAAGAAGGACACATGGGATGTGACGCAACCTGCAGGCCTTGACCTTGTTTGGAGACAGCAATTTACGCTGTGAGAAGAGCCCTGGGGGAGCAGGACGCTGGCAATGCAACGACACTCGGGAGTTAGAAGCCCAACCCCTGTGAGGGATAGAGATGGGGGCCCCGAAGGGGCGAGGAAGCAGGCGCCTGGCATCTCCCTACCCTTACTCGCCAGGTGCTCCGTGAGTCGAGCGTCTTGTCCCGGGCTTTGGCTTCGGAACATCCCATCTCCCTGCCAAGTTTCTGGCCATGTACCGAGTCAGGCCGAATCTCACAGGCCACAAAGTGCTTCCTTGCCATTACCTCCTCAATCCGCCACGTTTGTTCCTCCCGCCCGCCTCAGCCAATCGCTGCTTCGCCTCTGGCCCGCCGCCGCCTTTCCCCGCCATACCTAACGCAGCCGCCCTCCTCCGCTTCCTTAGTAGCCCGGACTGCCAGCCTTCTTTTCTCGCTGCGTCCCAAGGCCTTCCTCGCCCCGCTCATCCCGGCCTCAAGCTCCGCCATCTCCCTCTCCAGACGGTTTCGCAACTCTTGCCTGGCTTCGTGCTTAAATCGCCTGTGTCCTTCTCCATTTTACAGTAAGCGTTCGCCTCCTTGTTCCATCGCTTACCTCTTACATCCGCCAATGTAGGTGGAGTAGCTTATCTCCCTTCGCCTGTGATCCGCGATCACGCCCGCATTCCCGTTCTGCCGCCATCATTGTAACCTGGGAGCCGCAGCCTCCCGCGTCTCCTTGCGTCTTCCATTTCCCCGCCGGCTTACAGTTGCTCCACCTCACGCACTGAGCTCGAGGATCCTCCATCTCCTTGTTGTCGGCCTCCTTCTCCTCTCGCTCGGGTTGGCCCATGGCCTCACGCCTTCCGGGCCTTGCTCCGCCTTCAGTTAGCTGTGGCAGCTATCCGCCCATCTCCTCCACCGGGTTTCGACTACGGGCCGGATAGTAGTGATCCCTGGTCGGCCTTGGCTGCTTTCCGCCTCCTCCCAGGCCCCGCCTTCGAGCCTCACGGCCCTGGCCAGGTTGGTCCAGCCGCGTGTCGCCTCGGCCAGTGTGCGAGCCCTCTCCTCATGGCTCCCTTGGGCCTCCTCCGCCTCCTTGTGTGCTACCCACCTCCGTCTGCAGAGTCTTCCGCCTGTGCTTTGAGCCTCCCTCTGCAGCCTATGCGGCGTCAGACAAATGTGAAGGACCTTGGTCCGGGCTCTTTGCTGGATAGATTCCTGGACTCTCCGGCTTCTAACTTCCCGACGCTTCTCCTCTCGATTTGAGCGAGGGATTCCCTGCTTCTTCTTCGTGATCCTGGGCTGCCTCCACCGGCTCCTAGAGGAGCACCATGCGCCTTCTGTTGCCTCTCACTCCGGGTCACCAGGGGCCATTCTCGTAGAAGCATCTCGTATCCAAAGCATACCGCCCATGACGGTAGCCAAAACCCGCCGCTTCCTCCACGGTCAGCCATAATCGGGAGATGCCCGGGTGGAAGTCCGTGGGCGCTGGCATCTCTCCGGTCCGTTAAGGACCGCGATACTGATCGGCCCGAGCGAGTCCGGACTGGGTTCTCTCTGGCATTCCACCGGGACCCTCGAGATACGAGTCTCGAAAGGGCCGTGGGTCCGAGCTCACCTTCCTTAGCCCTTTTGGCATGCTTAACCTCCTTCTCCGCCCTTCTTCTCCTCTGGGGCTTAGGAGGTGGTGGCCAGAGTCCGGAGGCCCGGCCTCTTGCCTCGCCAATGGGTCGGGGATAGGGACGGCTTCTGTAGGTGAAGTCACGCTTGTCCTGTCCTCTCGCTCTCGGGTGCTGTCCTCTCCGCCCCCCTCCTCACGGCTTCCTCCGCGCCTCCTGCCCACTCCGCCAGGTAGGGTAAGCAGGCTGTGAGTCAGAATGTGGTACTCTCTGCTGGTAGGCGCCACTCATTTGGCTTCGGGTTCTACCGAGGGCCGCGGGCTCAAGTAGGGTTGTTGTTGGTCATCTTGGGCCGAGGCCGCCAAGCGCCCACCTGCCGCACTGCGTCTCCTCCCTCCACATGTGGTCTTTCGGTGGGGCCCAAGTATCAAGAGGAGGAAGGCCGGGGACATTCCCACACTTCCCCTAGGTGGCCAGGGGGTCAGTTTCAGGAGCGGATGACGGATGAGTCCTCGATCCCTCCCGCCTGCCTCCTCCGGACCCTGTTTGGCCTTAGAGGGTTTCAAGCCTCCGCCTCGGGCGCCTTGCCTTTCCCGCCCGCTTTCCGGTAGGGCCGCTTAGCCCTTTCCGGCCCGCTTCTTCCCCTCCTTCAGAGGCTGAGGTGTCCCACATGGATGAGGAAGGGGATGTTCCGACGGAGGCGGCTTCTCGCTCCGTAGTTTCTTGGCCTCTTGGTTGATCCGGGTGAGGATAATCCTCCCCCAGGCCTTTATACATTACGCTCGTCCTTTCAGGATGTACAACGGATGCGTCTTCAAGGTGGGTCCGGACGGCGCGGAGCGCAGGTACCTTCAACAGGCGGAAACGGAGGTAGTAATAAAAGGGATGCATGAAGGACTAGGTGGTGGACATTATGCGGCGCAAGTCACCACCAAGAAAATCTTGGAGGCGGATATCGGGGTGGCATGGCACAACGGGCGCGATGCAATGGCGTCCGTGAGCATACAGTACTAATGAGCGTACGCATATGCATAGGCATGGGGGGGTGATGGGCATGCACATACTCCACCCGCCATGAACGGCATAGCGGAAATCAAGTTTGAGGAGCCGGGCCGTGATCACGCCCGCTGAGTTATGGCTGCCACCATGGAGTCATGCGCCCATGTTGCCTGTGATCAACGACGCCGAGCTAAGGGGATAGTAATCCGCGAGAAGAGACGATTCTGTTTGCTTCAGTAGTGACAGCCATACAGCCCTCAAGTGGGCGGAATGTAGGCTTTGAGAGTGAGAAGGGATAGCGGTGAGAGGTTTTGATCCGCACCACGCCGATGTGTTGTGAGTTTGGCCTAACGAGTTTTGCACATCAGCAATCCCTTCTTCTTTTGTTCTCGGAGCCCACATTGCAACCGCCAACGCCGTGAGGCACGCGGAGCGCCAGCACCACAAGCAACGAGCTAAAGGGCCCACTGAGGCCGCATGGTGAGATAAGTAGATGGTGGACCGTGAGGAATATCGTGACTTTTCCTTGTCGCTTATGCTGATCATTCCATCGAAGTTGGCCGCCGGCGTAATCCAGAGCCCGCCACACCGGTATGTAAGATTGTGGGAGGAGGTGATTGATAAGTTGGCAGCTGGCGGATTGGACGAAGGGACCAATCGACTTTGACACAATGTCGTACATAGTGTCACGCAGGGGCGGATTGATGCGTGATGGTGCTCCGCCGTTGGATCGAACGAGTACTCCCGGTGAAGCGAGAGCTCGTCTCAACACCCTCCAGGCGCAGGAGGCGGTGGACAATTTGAGTGGAACGAGTCCTATTCGCACCATAGCATTCAAGAAAAGGAGGTGAGGTCGAATGGAGTATGAACCGCACCAAGCAAGAATGACGTGTTCATGTCGGCACGCAAAGATGTCGCTGGCGATTTTGAAGAAAATTCGGGATGGGCCATTGATGAGATGGTGCTACAAGTCTGAGTTCACCCGGAGATGGCTTTGAGGAAGATGAGCACGTCGGCCGGAGAGCCCTTACATGTTATCGTGATTGCAAGGATCAAATTTTGCAAGATGCCCGATCCTTGGCACGATGACAAAAAGGACTTTGAAAGGAGACGAAGAGGAACATCGTCGTGCAACCAAGCTGCCATCACATTTCTAGTGGATGAAATGTTCAGAGTTTCCACCTCCTTTCCCTTTTCTTCTTCCTCGGGCGCTCTCTTGCCTCTCTCTCCTTCCCTCGCCGCCTTCCTTCCTCGGCGGCTGGCGATGCGGCTTCTCCTCTTGCGTTTTACGCTCGGCTCAGTCTCGCGTGAGTTGGCTCTTCGAAGGAAGTTGGCGCGCCCAAAGCACTTTGCCCTCTTTGGATCGCCACAGGCTGACAACCCTAGATTGGTCATCATTCCAAAATCCTAATTCTACCTATCTATTTTCCTATTTTCCTACTATCCTAATTAATCGCTTCTAATTACTTATATATTTATTCCCTATTGGTGAGCATATATAGTGGATATATCCCCCATTCTAATTTCCTTTTGAGATTGTCGATGCCCTTACATGATGATACGCTTCCCTTCTCACTACGTAGTGGCGACCTACGGTGGTAGTCTCTACCAACCTTTCGGTGCCTCACCGCCTCGCGGGGTCGTTTGACCCGTTCTTCTTCTGGGATATCCTTTTCTTCCTAACAATATCCTACAACTCCGGCTTCAAGATTCTCGGAAAATTTCTTGGCATGCTCCTCTTCAATCGTTCTTAGCCAAAANAGACTACGGAAAGACTGGAGGTTCTCACGGTGCAAACTCATAACCCCAAGGAAGAACTTGTTGGTTGTAGGGCACTCCTGTGCGCCAGCTGTAAGGGCGAGCTAGGGCTGTGAGCTTGAAGTAAGGTTAGATTAGGAGGATGAGGAGTTGAGTTGAGGTGAGTGTTGAGGAGAATGTGGAGCTGAATGTTGAGTAGAGGAGTAGGTAGAGATTAGGAGTAAGAAGAAGGCCCAAGTCGAGCCTAAGGGAGGGGTCCCAACCGCACCAAACCGAGACCGGAAGCCGGGCTAAGGTCTCAAAATCACGGGTGGAGAAGTCGCTACCGTAGGGGGTCCCTATGTGCGAGACGTGGACCTATCACAGGGCGGGACCCACGATCGAGGATGTCGTAGGTCCGTGAGTGGTGATTCACGAGCAAAGGGAGTGGCGTGGCCGCCGAGTTGGTGGTTGAGGTGCCAATTGTGGGAAGGCGGGAAAGGAATAGTGGACGATCACGGGTGGTGAAGTCGCTGCAACGAGGGGTCCCTACGCGTAGCCACCGACCACCGCTGTGGGGTGGACCTAGTCGAGGGGTGTCGTTGTAGGTCTAGAAGCGGTGATTGACGAGCAAAGATGGTGAGGCGTGGTCTGGAGTGAGTTGAAGTTGCTCCACTGTGAGGGAGCTTGGGGTGGGAAGAGGCGGTGGTTTGTGCCTTGGATGTTGGTGACCGACAAACAAGAGTCTCATGGGACGAAACCTATTGAATAGCGGATAAGTGTGGCCACTAGAGGGTGAATCTGAAGCCCCGGGTTTTCCCACACCTGTGGGTCATAGAGTATTCTGCCTCACCGCAAGGCAGCAAGGCCGCAGTGGAAGCGTAAGGCGAGGTAAGCCATGCAGTCCCCGTTATGGCGAAGAGTCGAGCCATTTCCGACGAGAGAAGCAAGGCGAGGTCATTCTTCCAAACAACTTCACACGACAGATACTGCTCGGCCACCCGCTCTCTCGCATTGTCTTTTGATCGCGTGCACCCTTCCAGTTCGACTTGGCGAGTGAAGCAACCGACACCGCGGCCGAGGAGCGGAGATTGGAGCCTCACACCAACAAATGAAGGAGGAAGATGGGACCCAAGAAAGCGCGGAGGCGGAGCCATGGCGCTTGGTGGAGCGCAACATCGCTACCAAGCGCCACCCGACTTCGGCCGTGGCCGGAGGAGGCGGAGATGGTGGAGGAGTGGCACTGACATTTTCCAGTGTCTGACCTTCGACAACACCCTAGTCCGAGTACCGAAGATGTTGGCGCGCCAACAAGGAGGTCCGATCCAAGAACTCATGGAGGACCTTTAGGAGGTGGACTGGAGGTCCCGAGGGCGGCACAACCGCCGGAGGAAGTAGGAGGAGTTTAACCCAAGGTGAAGGGGAAGGTGGAAGCGCCGTGGCGGCCTTTGCATATCAGAACGCAGCGTCCTCCAACGGATGGTCGATGCCCGACCTCGAGGAGGGTACGCTCGGGCGAAGATTATCGCCCATCGAATATGCTCACCAAGTGGACCACCTTGGGATAACCGCCAGTGTTCCTCCACGACCATGCGGGGAAACGCTACGATCGGGCGTGATAATCTTCGCATCAATCGTGAAGCTCGCAAGCCGAGGTGCGAGAAGCCACCTCCGCCGGCGTTATCGCTTTTGATTCATGTGGCACGCCAACCTCCAAGGAGGGTGAAGAACGAGCACCTGAAAGGGCTGCCCACCGGGAGGCGAGGGAAGAGCGCAGGAGGCGGAGGCCCGCCCCGGAGTAAGAGGGTCCGGGAGGAGGACGACTGGGAGGGAATTCTGCATCTACGCCTGAGCGGACCCCCGCCACCGAGGGAAGTGTGGGAGGACATCCCCGCTTCCTCCTCCTGGTGCCCCCACCGGAGCATGCAGGAAGGAGCAACAGATGTGAGTTGGCGGTTCCAGCTACGCAGCGCCAGCCCAACAACAACGATACCGAGCTCCGGCTGACTGGAACCAAGAGGCGGAAGACGGCGCCACCAACAAGACCTGTGATAACGCCTGTTTCCTGCTCGCCAACGGAGTGGCAAGAAGCGGAGGAGGCAGTACGAAGGGCGGAGAGGGACGCTGCCCAAGGAGCGGGAGGCCACTGGCAGCAGCCTCACCCGGAGCCTGTCCTGTCTCCGACCGGGAGAGGAAAAAGGGCCAGCTCCCGGACCCCTTCACCACCTCCGAGCCCCAGGAGGAAAAGGGCGGAGAAGGAGTTAGCGGCCAAGAGGGCCAAGGAAGGTGAGGCTCGGACTCAAAGACTAGACCTAAGGGTCCCGATTAGGTCCGAGAGCCCACCGACTCGCCCGGACTGCAGATGATGTCCTTGACGGACAGAGATGCCCGCCACTGACTTTCTCGGCATCTCCGCGGCCGTGGAAGAAACGAAAGTTTTAGCTACCGTCATGGACGGATGTTTGGGGCCTCTCGACAGGGAGAAGACCCAAGAAGTAGAGGCCACCCGGAGGAGGATGGTGGAACTTCAAGGTGTGGAGGCGCAGAGGCGGGTATATGGAGTCCTCGCCCAAATCGAGGAGGGAAAACGCCGAGGCGGAGCGAGTCCGGACGGTCCGAAGACGACTAAGATCCTTCACCGTCAATCAAGCGCAGGAGGCCCAAGCACGGCCGAAGGACCTGCAAACGGAGGCGTGAAAGGAGGCGGAGGAGGGTCGAGGCGCGGAGAACGCCGACCGCCGAGGCGGCTCGGCTAGACCAACACCAAGCCGTGAGGCTCGGTGAAAGCGCGGGAGGCGGGCCGCGAGGTCGGCCAGGATCACTGCAAGCGTGATCGGGCCGGTGGAGAAGCGGGGGTAACTAACTGAGGCGAACAGTGGCGGTGAACAGCAGGCGAGCGAAGAAGAGATGGAGGCCCGGCCGAGAAATAGGGGACCTCAGGTGCGGTGCGAGGAGCGGAGGAGGCGGGGGGAGGCGGCACAAGGACACCACAGTTGCAACTCAAGGCAGCGTCGGAAACGCGGGTTCTCAGGAGAATCCAAGACTTGAGCGGGAGATTGAGCGCCTCCGGCTTCACCTAAAGAGGAGAATGAGGCGATCTAAGGAGTTGGACGCCAGTGAAGAAGGAGGCGGAGGAAGCCGAGTCAGGCGGAGATCAAGCCCTTTGGAGAAGAAGTGGCGGACCTCCCGGGTAAGGATGAGCGGAGGGCAGGCGGAGGAGGCAGCTTGTCCGTTGGGAAGCAGAGGAGCTCGGCTCCATGGCGGCAAGTTGGTGGAGCTGCAGCGAAGGAGGAGGAGCACGTCGGCGGCGGCAAAGGCTGCAGGAGGTGTCGGAGGCCGCCTTGGCGGCATCAAAGTCTGCCCGGCTTCAATTGGCAAGCGTGGCGGCGGGGCGGTGAGGCGGACAACACGCCCAGCCAGCACCTCAGGAGGAGATGCAGGGTGCTCCGGGCCCATGTGGAGGAGGCAATTCAACAAGTCGACTCCGACTTTGCCTACTACCAGGAGCTTCTCAAGGCACCGGAGGTGTCGCGCCACCCCTCGGCAAGTGGGACGGGGTTCGGATGGGTCGGAAGGAGGTGAGGAGGAAGGTCCCGGGGCAGCCAGGGACCTTAGGGCCATGTTTCGGCAGCAGGGCGAGGGAGGCTGGAGGCGGGGCGCAGAAGGTCACTGCGAGGTAAGCACTCTGCACCCTCGGAAGGAAGGGAGGAGGGCCACAGGGAGGCCGTGAAGGCGCATCCAGGGCAGGGAACCGAGGGCTCGGTGGGTGAGCCGTGATAAGAGCCCGAGGGGCAGTGCTCGAGTCCGGACTTTGTCAGGACTCTGAAGAAAGGACCCGAGGTCCGCCCCCAGAAAGTCTGGACTCGGAGGTCCGGACTCTAGTGACGGACCCCACAGGGTGCTCGAGGGGGCCCAAGATCGGACCTAAAGGCGAGTCCGGACCCAGGTTCGGACTCCGGAGAAGGCCAGGACTCAGGTCCGGACCCGAGAAGAGGCCGGACCTAGAGGTCGGACTCGTCGAGGGACCCGAGGACCGGACTCGGGGAGGGAGGGAGCCACCAATCACCAGCCCGACAGGCCTTCTCTTGGAGGCCCGTACAAGGCCCGCCAGAGATAGAGAGGATGGGAGGAGGATTTAGTGGTGCGGTTGTCGGCCGCCAGGTGTAGCTGAGAACCTCGGGGAGGTAGCGCCCGCCCGCGGATCATCCGATTGGGTGCGCCGATTGTCGGGGCCTTGGGCCGCCAGCCAAGGCGGAATCGAGGCAACCATCCACCACCGTGAATAGGTGGAATAGGGAAATAGTAGGCGGCCGATTAGGGCGCCGAGGCCATCGGCTCGATAGGGGGTGTAATAAAGGCCGACCTTGCGTAGTATAAGAGGGCGAAAGCTCTAAGTAAAGTATCTTTCTCTTGGTGTTGATGCGTCTTCTTCGCAGGCCCTTTGTGCCTTCTTGCTAGCGTGAGTTCGAAGTCCGGCCGGGCTGGAGGCGATCAAGGTCCCGTGTGGATCCTAACGTGTGGTGGTGTGTGGGGATTTAACGACGGGGACCCTTGCTCGCCCGTAGCAAATAACCGACGCTGGGCGAACGTGAGCCGAGGAACCCGGAGGGCGGTAGAGTCGGCAGAGGCCCGGTGAACAACGGAGGAGGTCCGAACCACGCAGCCCACCCATTTTTTTCCAAAGGACGATGAGTGTCGCGAGAGATGTGGAGATTTTAGCGTGAGTGATTTTAGATGAGTGTAACGAGAGTGGTAAGAGGGACGGACTAGAAGTACGAGGGACGGACTAGAATGCTACGGACGCGAACGAGTCCTTGAATGTTTGGCCTCACCAAGCCTGTTCGGTGGACATCACGAGTAGATAGTAGCGGAAACGATAAACGTATGTGTTTGAGTCCGAACGGCCGAAACGATTGAACGGCAAACGGAGCCCATCATTCTCCGGAGCGGACTTTACTACAACGACACGGATTGTGCGCGCGGGCCGCGGAAAATCGCGCCACAAAAGCTATCTATGAACAATGCCCGAAATGTAAGAAGAAAAGGCCGAGATGGCACTCAAGCCTTACCGACAAGCTGTTGGTTGTTTAATCTATCTATCAGGTTGGACTAGATTAGACATCACACGTGCAGTTAGTAATGTAAGTCAATTTTTAGAGAACCCTAGCTTGCCACATTGGGCTGTAGTGAAGAGAATTTTTAGGTACCTCAAAGGAACAGCACGCAAAGGTTTACGTTTTTCTAAGCAACCAGATGGTTTGCAGCTAATGTCCTTTTGTGATGCCGACTGGGCTGGTGACCCAGACACTAGACGTAGTATTGCAGCCTACTGTACATTTTTAGGTGGATCAGTTATCTCTTGGTCAAGTAAAAAGCTCACTACTATTTGTCTTTCCTCTACGGAAGCAGAATATGGTGCCATGACACAAGCTGCTAGAGAGGTTATTTGGATTAGATCTTTCTTAAGTGGACTTAAGCAGCTTCATGAAGGACCAACTCAACTTTGGTGCGACAACCAGTCGGCCATTGCTTTATCGAAGAATCCAGTTTTTCATGCTAGAAGTAAGCATATCGAGATTGCTCATCATTTTATAAGACAAGCAGAGTAAAGAGGTAATAGTGGACTATGTTGCCACTTCAAAAATGTGGCTGACCTTTTGACAAAGTCTTTGCCAAAGTTGGTACATGAGAAACATACTTTGGCAGCTTGGCTACAATTTATACCTGCTGTGAGCAAAGCAGGAATAGCTCATTAGTTGATTTCCTCTTTCATCTGGCTTGGTGATTGGATGAAGCCTTATTGTGTTATGTGATCACACTTGGAACTCTTTTCCGCTTATATCGGTGGGAGTACACTTTCTATTATGAAGTCAATTTTCAAGATATTTTCAAGCTTATCAATTAACTCCTAATTGCAACTAAGTGGGAGTAATGGAATATAGCTTATTTTGGAATAGATATGTGTTAAAACATAATGGTGATTTCAGTTACACTTAAATTAGGTTTAGTTTTATTATTCGTTAATTAATGACCGTCAATAACCGTTTTTGTATAAGACCCTTTCTTTGTGTGTAATTTGTATCATCTTTCGATTCCAACTTGCTCTTGTCCCTCTTGCTTACCTCTTGCACGATCTTCACACATGCGATCCTAGGCTACCAACTTCTTTAGAGGTGGAGGCCCAAATGATGCAAGTCCAATTGCACGTGAAGGTTGGTGGTTGCCATTACGGTGACTAGCTTGGGTATCACCCCCGATGGATGCTCTCTTCGAAGTGCGTCCTCGTCAATGTTGACCAATACTAATCCCGTAGGTATGTCTTTGTACCCTATGGTGCGGCCCATCTCGGCTCACCCACGTCGGCGGCTCGTGCATCTCCACATCGGCCCACATCGTCGCTATGGATCCGGACGGAAATGATTTCAAGCGCACGACTTTCGTTGTGGTCGACCTACCGCAGGACGGAAATGGTTTGTTTCAAGGCGCAGACTTTTCGTTGGAGTGGTAGTAGCTACTACTACCTATATACTAGCTACGCGTTATACTTATAGGACTACTTGTCCTTGGCCTTTGGCCAATGCCTCATGAGCAAGCTAGAATGTCTCGATAAAAACTATAATAATAATATTACACGCACCATGACCCAAGGACAACAAATGCTCATTGATGGTTTAGCGAATGGCGGCCTTCCTTTTCCTTTTCCCTCACCCCGGTGCATGCAAGTGAGAACATCACTTTCATTTCCATCAAAATTTCTTTCATTTGTTTACAACTGTGTTTCAATTGTCCAACTAATCAAATTGATCGAATCCAAGCCATACTCCCTATAGTCACAATTGATATGATTCGGTCATGGAAGTAGTCCTTTCTACCGCTTTCTCTTGCGACCGGAATTGCTCGTCTGAGTCAGTCTTGGGGTTGGTTACCGTTCTTTTCGTTTGGTGTGCGGTGGGATGGGATCTGTTGTTCAAAAACTTCGACGGTGCAATAGTCCTTCCTCCGAGATGTGGAGGTGTCACGAATGGAACATAGTGGCCAAGTTCTTGTCTTGAACCGCTATCAACCCACGAACCCTCTCAATGCCGGTGCGTCGAGGCGCAATCGTTTTACTGAGCCGGCTCATATCTTGACTAGGGTTGCGTGAAGCTCTACCAAGTCGATTGCGTATCTATCTTTATCTTTAAGCACTTCGTCCGGCACAATGTTGGAAACCGTGAAGTCGTTAGGATCAAAATGTGCATTGTACCCCAACACTGTTGACCATCGCGACCGACTTCAAACACCATTACATTCTGCGCGATGCTGGTCCTAGCACGTTCACCGTCGACACGAACACGCGCAATGTCGGGTAAGGCCAGGGACCGGTCGGACCCTCACCGTTGCCATAGCTCCGCCGTTTTGCTCGGGCGGTACTCCACGTTGGGGAGGTGGAGGCCCAAATGATGCAAGTCAATTGCGTGAAGGTTGGTGGTTGCCATCACGTTGACTAGCTTGGGTATCACCCCGATGGATGCTCTCTTGAAGTCGTCCTCGTCAATGTTGACCAATACTAATCCGTAGGTGTGTCTTTGTACCCTAGTGCGGCCCATCTCGCTCCGGCGGCCACGCGGCTCGTGCATCTCCACATCGGCCCCGACATCGTGCTATGGATCCGGACGGAAATGATTTCAAGTCACGACTTTCGTTGTGGTGGTACCGACCTACGCAGACGGAAATGGTTTGTTTCAAGGCGCGACTTTTCGTTGGAGTGGTAGTAGCTACTACTACCTATATACTAGCTCTTGCGTTATACTTATAGGACTACTTGTCCTTGGCCTTTGGCCAATGCTGTGACAAGCTAGAATGTCTCGATAAAAACTATAATAATATTACACGCACCATGACCCAAGGACAACAAATGCTCATTGATGGTTTAGCGAATGTGCCTTCCTTCCTTTTCCCTCACCCTCGGTGCATGCAAGTGAGAACATCACTTTCATTTCCATCAACATTTCTTTCATTTGTTTACAACTGTGAATTGTCCAACTAATCAAATTGATCGAATCCAAGTGTGGAATGTAAAAGTTTGGGCAACCAGCCCAAAAGAGCTGGAGGAAGGACGAATTTGATTTTTTTTGGCTAAAATCGATTGAAGGGGATCATGCCGGGAATTTTCTGAATTCTTTGAAGCTGGAGTTGGAGGGTAGTGGTGGGGAAGCAAGGAGGATATCCCAGGGAAAAGAAACGGGTCAAAATGACCCCTAGATGAGACAGGAAGGCAGCCCGAAAGGCGGTGGTGTGAGACCTCGCCAGTAGGCTGCCACACCATGCCTAGGTTCGGAAGAAGCACTACCACGGTGGTGGCGGAGTACTGAGGGGGTAGGCCGACGAGATCTCGGCCGAAGGGAATTAGAATAGGGGAATATCCACTATATATGCCCACCAATAGGGAATAAATATATAGAGTAATTAGAAAGCGATTAATTAGGGATCTTGTTGTGCAGGCAAGGAGCCGTGGCCCTCCCTTCTTGCTGTGCATATGATTCTAAGTGATCACACTTTTCTCAATGAGTCCATAAAATTTTTCTAAGTGTCCCACACACTTTGCGTACATGTTTACCAAGCTGCCACCCACCACCATATCAGCCTGAAGTCCCTGCTCTTCAATCTTTGCATGAAGTTGTTTCCCATGTATAAAGCTGACACACACCCCATAGCACATGCCTGAAAGAGGCACACAAAGGTCACAGAATCGGGAACAGCAATGCCTCCTTCCAGCATTTTAGTGTAAAGAAAAAGGGCTTCCTGGCACAAGCCCTCGTGCTGTAAAATATCCTGCAATCAGGGAATTCCAAGTTGCCACACTTTTGCCACAAAGACTGTCAAATACCCTCTGTGCATCCTTCAACTGCCCACACCTTGTATACATGTTTACCAGGCTGCCACTAACAGCTACATCAGTATCTATCTTCAATCTGTGCATGAAGCTGTTTCCCCTTCCGTATGGCTGTGGCACCCGCTGTTGCACAGGCCTGCAGGAGGCAAACATAAGTCACAGCAGTCGCAAGTATAACCTCTTTCGACATAGTACTGTGAAGGGCTTCCAGGCCCAAACCCTCTTGCTGTGCATACCCTGTGATCATGGCAGTCCAAGTCACGACATTTTTTCGTGAAGTCTGTTAAACACCCACTGCGCATCATTTAGGCTCTCACATAACGTACATGTTGACCAAGCTGCCACCCAAAACAACGTCAGCTCTGAGTCCACGGTCCACAAGTTGCACGTGTCGCTGCCTTCCCTTCTGTAACCCTGAGACACCCAGACTTGAACATGCTTGCAACATGCAGATAAATGTTACTGCGTTAGGAGCAACTTCACCTTCTTCTTGCATAGCCTCATAACGGCGGAGGGCTTCCTGACCCATTTTTCCTCCTGAGCATATCCAGCAATCATCGCATTCCAGGATACCACATCCTTGATAGGGAAATTGTTCAAAACACGTTGCGCATCCTTAATGTTCCCGCACTTCGAGTGCATGTCCAGTAAACTATTGAAATTGAACCCGGGTGCGAGGCCAAATGGATACACATTTATAAGAACGCCGTTTATTAAGCATCCTTCGCTCACATCGGTACTTAGATGGGGTGAGTGGATGCTCTTGGTTACTTGCACCAAGGCACACCAGTGTACAAGTTGTTAACTACCAAGTTGTATTGACCACGGATGCGAAAGAAAAAAAAACGAAGGAAGCATTATTTAAATTATTGTTAATAAAGTAAAAGAAAATAATAAAGGAAGTATTATTTAAATGATTGTTAATAAAGTACATGAGTGCCAAGTACCTAAGTGAAGGAAGCCTGAGAAAGAAATAATGATTTATATTTCTCTTACGATAAAGGATGAGTACGAACTACCCTTCTTGAAAAACAAAATAACGCTATCTAATATCACATTAACTAGTTATTGATTATTAATATGAGTTTATATCACAAGATACTAAAGTAATGATTCTATTATTAACTGACTCTAACTAATACTAAAAATATAAGAAGAACTATATAATAATTATGAGAAAAAATAAAAACAAGGAAGATATTTAAATAATGAAAAAATAAACCATGAAAAACATGAGCTACACCTCACACTCTTAAAATAACTTGAATAACTATCATTGGGCTAGACCACTATTTATTTCAAAGAGTTAGGTAAGGATTAACAGTCACTTGTTAATAGACTTCTTCCTTGAATGCTTGCCACAAATTAAAAATTGACTGTAGAATTATCGAATTCTATCAAAAATAGAGAACATAAAGAAGTGATAAAAAAAGGTTCTATACATAAAGATTATCTTCTCCTTTTTCGTTGTCCAATAACAAAAGAGCCCTTGGTCAACAAGTTTGATCTGCATCCAAGTGACTATCAATCGGGACATGGAGATACGGTGATCGAATCCCCTATCTACCTAATGTACCAATATGTACCATAAGACAAACCCTAATGAACCCAAATGTATTAAAAGATAAACCCTAATGAAGATAACTATTGAACCCTAATGAACCTAATGCACTTAATGAACCCTAACTAGCAAAAAAATAACTTTTAACTTTCTTACTGTTTTTATATTTTCGGCATATTAGTCGCAATTGCCCTGCTAAGCTGCCAGACACACATAGAAGCAGCCATGTTTCGATTCGATTAGTCAAATCGATTGTAGAAGCAGTTATGTTTCCATTTGATTAGTCGAGTAACGGCACTAGTGAAACAAGGTAGAAAGGTGAAAAGTTGAAAAAGGTAAAAAGCTAAGTTAGTAGCTGCCCTGTTAAGAAGATGCATGTGTTGCATGCTTCATGCAATCTCTTGTTAGAGGAATTGCGACCACAAATGAAGAGCCTGAGAGGACTCTTAGTGATTAGTGGTGCAGAATCCCTAGATTTAACTTTGCCTAGTTAAGGTCGGTGGGATATATAAGGGCTAGAGCAAGGGCTTTGAGGAACAAGTTACAAGTGGGACTCACTCTTTGAGAGAGAGGCAAGCCTGTTGAGGCATGAGAGCTAGCTAGTGAGCTTGTCATGGAATCAAGGCGTGCTTGATTGGGCGTGGCATTCCATCGTTGTATTCTTGTAATAAAGAGCACCTCGAGGAGGTCGTCGATGACGGCGGGCTACTTGGAGCCTAGTCGTGTGTGAGGTTGAGGCGTTGAGAATCGTGCAAGTCTCTTGTGGAGTGAATTGAGGTCCTAGACCGGCTGGGAAGCCGGCCTTGGCGCTTCCTTCTTGTGAGGAGGGGTGTTACTTGAGTGGTATCGGGCGTAGTCCATTCCTCCGAGTGACTAGAGAGTGCACAAGATGGTCAATGAGAAGCGTGGAGAGGCTGAAGAAGCGGCGGTCTCACGATCATCCGCCTCAACCGATTCATCATCGTCGGAACAAGAGGAAGTGAGGCGCCGAGAGCACTGAGCCCATCGAGAGAAGTCGGAGGGAAGAAGCGGATGGTGGAAGTACTTTATCAAGTTCTTCCGGTGTCTTGACGATGTAATGACTTCAAGGAAGACAAAGAAGGCAGCCCGAAAGGCGGTGGTGTGAGACCTCGCCAGTAGGCTGCCACACCATGCCTAGGTTCGGAAGAAGCACTACCACGGTGGTGGCGGAGTACTGAGGGGGTAGGCTGACGAGATCTCGGCCGAAAGGGGAATTAGAATAGGGGAATATCCACTATATATGCCCACCAATAGGGAATAAATATATAGAGTAATTAGAAAGCGATTAATTAGGGATAGCGGGCAGGATAGGAAAGTAGGCGTTTAGATAGGATTAGGTAATTTAGAATGATGAACCAAATCTAAGGGGAAGCCTGTGGCAATCATCCAAGGAAGGCAAAGTGCGCTTGGGCAACACCAACTTTCTCTCCAGGGTGTGATCTTCCTTAGCGATGAAGGCGGAGCGTAAGAGGAAGGAGAAGAAGAAGGAAAGGGAGGCTACCGCCATACCGCCGCGACTTGCGTAACAAGGGGAGGCATGGGCCCAGAGAGGAAACCTAGCTAGGGCGCAGGAAGAAAAGGAGGCAAGCACCAGGCCTAGAACACCGAGGAGCTTCTGACCTGAGGTGGCGAGGAGCACGTTCAAATCGAAGCGGAGGCGAGCGGAGGTGCCAAGTCGGGCGCATGTGACCTCGCGATTGTGGAAGGAAGGGCGCCGAGGAACATCATGCACCTCGGGCCCGACACCACATCCCTTGAGGAAGAACCACAAAGAGGAGGTTGGCAGCAGCTGGAGAACTCAAGCCAGGGCTAACGTGTGTTGCAGGGTGAGTGTTGTTGCCACAACAAGGAAGGGGTGCGTTTAGGTGTGGAATTTTGAAGCTCTCAAATTGGAGAGTAATTCCCTTCCTTTGAAGCACTTGGAGAAGGGAAAGGCGCCATGCCTCGAGCAGGGAAAGGCAAGGGGAAGGAACCGCCTGCCAAGGGCTCCTCCTCGCGAGGAGGGAAAGGAAAGAAGGCAGCAGCGGAGGCTGCGCCGCCAGGAGGGGGTGAGGTCGAGATGCCCCAATTTACATGCTTTGCAGGGCAGCTCAACCCCAGGGATTTGGTCGATTTTCGGCAGTGGGCAGAAGAAGACAACATCCAATTGGGATGGGTGTATGGCCGCCAATGGGCCTACACCAATTTGGAATTGATTGAGGAGTGCTACATCAATCTCCACCAACACGATAAATTTGCAAGGGGGTGAATAAACAAACCCTCTTCGTTTGGGGTCGGACCCTCTTGCACGCATGCAGCCCCATTCTGAAACCGCCTTCTGACATTTTATTGAAAACAACGGGGAAATCCAGAAGTTCACACAATGGCACACGACATGCCATAAACATAGTTTTCACCATTGTTACATTGGTGGTGCCCGGCCATCCCAGTCCATTTCAACATCCAAGCCATGGACTTCAATGTCCCAACCACAGGGTGATTGTACAACAAAAACTTGATGCATCCTAAGTGGGACCTAAAGTTTCAACCTTCCTACCTATATAATCGAGAACTGGACTTCCACGCGACTCATCCTACCGAACCGACATCGATCCATAACGACCGCGAGATTGCGCGTTCCATCTCTCCTCGCCGAAACTGCTGCTTTTCCGTGGCTCGCACTGCCTCTCATCACCCTTGACCCGCCCCCAAATAGTGCTGCTCCAAACAAGATTCAAAGTCCGCTGTCCCACGCCTAAAAGCTCCGGCTTGTTCTCATCATTCTTTTCCAGCGAGGGAACCACGAGCCTTTAAACCATCCTTCTCACCGATGCATACCATTCTCGCCCAAACCGGGAGGGGCCTCCCATGAGGCTCAAAGTGAGCTCTTCGCGCCCCGGGACCTCGTGCCCATGGATGCTATGGAATATAGTGACACCTCAAGTCCGCCTCTATGGCGACGGACGCCCACAAAGCAAGGCTAAAATGGCGCTCCGCCCAAGAGCATGCATCAAGCACCCACCCTTCCTTCAAAATGTTTTTATGAGCTTCATCATAAGGCCCAGCCGCCTTGGTAACGTGCATACCACCAGCTTGTCATTAGAGGTAAACCTGCCACCATGCTGTCATATGCTGCTATGACCGCCCTCCCATTGTTAAACATGCCATCCATGGCATTCTGCATCATCGTGGCCCTATCCTTGAACACCCGTCTCACACCACCCCACCGTCACGACTCCACGGTTTCAAACCCTCCTTTGTCATTGCTCATGTTTGTCTTGTCCCATACAAATGACACCATACCTCCTTTCCCCGCACCACTTCCTCATAGACTCTCACCGTATGAGCTTCCTCCACACCATGCATAACGATAATCCGAACTCTTCGCATGTAGTTTTCTCCGGAAGCTCGAACATCAGATTCATACTTGTGATGTCCATCCTTTGTCCATAGATCCTATATCAAAACCTCGGGGACATCCATGATCACTGTGGCATAGTTTCGTTCCTCTCAAATAACATATCCAGACATTTCGCCGACTTGCATCGAACTCGCTTATCCGGTTTTGGACATTGAATACTTAAAGCCCGCTTCCGCATCTTTGTCCGCCAAATCTCTTGCTCATTCTCAAGCCCCTTCCGTTGTTCACTCAATATAAAATGTTGGAAATCCTGGTAGTTTTGTGAGGTTGTCCACATCCTTCGCTTGCCGCCGAAACACAAAGGCATTAGAAACGAACGTCCCACGCGCTGGCGCGCTGCCGGCCTCCCACCCTTCCCAACAGCCCAAGGGAGTGGGGTTGAGGTGAGGACCGCCTATTCCAGAGTGGGAGGTGGTGGGAGGGCGCCTGCCGGCCGCGCCCCGCCTACCCCTCCCATTCATCCACACATTTGCATACCAAGCAGTAGGAAAACAAACATAACAACCGAGACCACCGTATCTTTCCGAATTGAGTCTCGAAACCGAAAGCAAGCATTTCGTCAAGAGAGTGATGGATATTCTAGCCGGACTTCCTCGAACGATGAGCATCCCAAGTGTTTGGCCATGGCAACTTGGATGACGTGGAATTTCTTTCGCAAGGTAATGTCGTCATCCATCCCTTTCAAATCTATTAGGCCAGCCAAAACCTTCTCCGTAGCGGAAATGAGAATCTGCTGCCCACAATCACCCGCTGGAATACCTTGAAACGACTTCCAGGGCTTCGCCAACATATCCTTCGGCTTTACATACGTTGCATCCACTTTCTTCGAATCTTCTGTCACCCACGCTTCCTTTTCCTTCTTGTTTGTGTGCCCATCACATTGCTCTTCTCGCCTCCGGGCAGTCACCTCCCACTTTGAAAATCTTGTCTATATTCTCCCACACTTTGCCCTCCTAACACGATAATTTTTGAAGGGGGATATCGACTTCGCCGAGACAAGACCCCTTGTCACGAAGAACGCCTTTCCTAGAACAGCATATATGCCCTACTTTGATAATGCGCAAACCCTTTCTGAGGTCATACCTTTGATAAAAATGCACTTTCAAGTCTACACCCGAGAACTGGAGCATAATAGGGTGTGGGCCCGTTTGCGTTTTAGTAGAATGCATAGAGGGCTGCCATTTTCATATGTTTATTACAACCGAAAACTTTTACTTTCAAGTGGTGGAACACAATGAAAACAATCCGGTACTAGCGGGAGTCTCATTTCAGTGGTCGTGAGAATATTGCAACAAACAACTGCTAAAGGAGGAAGTGGTCATCAAGATCGACAATAGCCATTCAAGAGTGCGGCGGCGACTCATCCATGCCTTGCGCAAACGAGTCAAGTACCACCGCCATATTCGAGGCGGTCCATATCCTCCGCCTCGTTGTCGCTCTCCATTGCTTGCTCGCCTTCAATAGTATCATTCTTGGGCCAGTCGACGGTGTCGATCGCCACAGATCTAGGGTCCCGACCCTCATCCAAAAGGTCGCCAATCGTGGTCTTCAACCTTCCGCACTCAATGCAACCACTTGGGCTTTAAGGCAATGCCAACGTCCTTAAAATGAACAAAGTTAGTTGCCCATGCGCCCATGCAAGCATCCTTAAAATCAACAAAATTGAACTGGAGGAGGAGGCACGAGGTTTGAACACAAACCTATTCACTACACTTATTTCCCAAACACTAGACCAACATTCCATGGTTGAGTTACTCTTGAGGCGCTAAATATTTTTGAAGACAGCCTAGAGGAGGGCGGCCGGCGCCCATGGGGGCATGGGGGGGGGCGCCGGCCGGCGCCCAAGGGCGGCGTGGCGGGGCCGCCGGCCGCCAGCGGGCTAGGGAGGCGCCCGGCCGCCCATGGGCGGGGTGTGCTAGGGGAGGCGGCCGGGCCGGCCCATGGTGGTGTTAGGGGAGGCGCCGGCGCCGGCAGGGCGGTGGCGGTGCGGTTGGGGCGGGCGGCCGGCGCCCATGGCAGGGTGTGTTAGGGGCCCGCCCATGGTGGTGTGCTAGGGAGGCCCGCCCATGAGCAGCATCGGGGAGGGCCCGGCCGCGCCTCCTTAGCACCATCCTACGGTGCATGGGAAGCTAGGGGGACAAGAAGGAACGGGTATCCTATCACCGATGGAAGGTGTGGCCCATTTGCAGAAGGGTTAAAAGATTTGCATCCATAGGTGACCGTGAAGAGTATAAGTGGTGGGAAGCCCGTGGACCGGAAGGAGATTGCTATTGTGGAGAATAACATTGGGCTAGTGCTACTTCCTTGGAAGTGGTTTTCACGCGGAAGTGGATCATACATGACCACTTCAAGTGCTTGGATGAAGCTTTGCTAGATGAGGCATTATTGAGGGACCTCCCACGGATGATATGTATTTGGGGCATATCAAAATGCGGGAAGGCAACAGGGAAATGGCACGGATGAATGGGGACATAACGGAACCGAGAGGATGTTTCGCAAAGGCTGCGGCAATACGGACATGCATAACAGGCCATTCGGATTGGGAGGTCATTGACGTGAAGCGCACCACGACCTCACTTTCTTATCCACTAGTATCGGACCGAGCACATAGATGCGTATGAAGGAGATATGTGCAGAACATAGTCCGCCAGAGTGGTAACCCATCCGTCCAATGCCGAGGAAAAAGGGAATAAGATCCATTACCTAAAAACATACAGGAGGTATTTGTGAATGAAAGCCATCCTAGACATGGGTTTGTGTTGAACGACGGAAACATCCGTATGCGGTGGACAAAAAGCGATAAGGGATAAGCTCGAAGTTGCGTGGCTTCATACAACTGCGAGTGAAAGTGTCGAAGATAGTGATGACAATGGAGGAGAAGTCGACCAAGTGATGACGATGGATTGAACTCGGGATGAGTGAACAAATCTGCTTTTTCCCGGGTCCCGAGTTAATGTTGTAAGTCCGTCGATGTTTCGTGTTAGGAAATACCGTGGCTTTTGTGGTGTCATAACAAAACCACATTTCCATCCCAAAACCGAAGTTTACAATGTTTTGCGGCAGAACGGCCTTCCTCACCGCTCCTACTTTGCATTATTTCCCTAGGTTCGAGTTTCATACCACCATTGGCCACAAACATTGCCGGATGGAAAGTAGTAATTTTTCTGGTGACACCTTTTTTCGAGTGCTTTCGAATGCCTTCAAACGCTGCTTTAGGGCCCATCAAAACCCCTTCGTAGATTATTTGGAAAACCCCTTCGAGATTATTAACCCTTCAAAATTATCGTGTTTCCTACTGCCATGCATAAGATATGAGTCCTGTCCACCTTGTTTTGTTTGTATATCGCTGCTACGGGCCTCATCATCCTCAATAAGTCCCAGAACCTTGTACAAGTTGAATTTCCAAGTCATCGTCATTTGTACCCCTTCGCGTTTCGCAATCAACAGTTCATCCCTGAGGTACCTGACTTGCTCTATAAAAGACATCTTCCTCCGCTTGTCCGACATAATGTTGTGATGGTAGGACTCTCATCTCCTGCAAAGTGAGGCCACAGTACACATGTGCCTCCACATATTGGAAGCTGCTTCCTGTGTGAGATGTTTGCTAAATGTTTCATGGTCGCATATGTGGTTCCCACCCAGACACCCATGACATATGCTAGGGCCGTTGCGGACTGTTGCTATGACAACAACCGACTCGGGAGCCTGTTGCTATGGTAGCAACCAAGTCGGAGTTATTTTCCGATAAATTCGGGAAACCTATTTGGGCGAAATCACGAAATACCCGAATGGGAAGTAGGGGAACATGGAGGTACTTGATCCATTGCCTTGGCACCGGATCCTACCTATGGGTTGGACTCTTATGGAGGAGACTTTCACCGACCCATCCAGGATTCAAGAGCTCACCGAGGAGGAGTACTGGCTATCTGCGAGCACACGAGAGGGAGGAGTCCAGAGGAGGTGGAGATTTTGTGGGAGAGTTTGCCCAACCAGCCAAGAGGAGGAGAGCAAGAGAGAGCATGGGGATAGGAGGCCTAGGAGGCCTAGAGAGATAATAGGGGTAAGTGACCACAAATAGCTGAGGCCCATGTGCTATAGATAGATCAAATCTTATCTTCTCTTAGTGGGAATTAAGAGATAGGCCTCTAGGACTGTAGGCTAAGACCGATTGGTATTTTGGCAAGCGGCCAAGCTACTTTTGTGGGGTGATCTTGGGTATAAGAGGCCCTCTTGATGAAATGTAAGCAATGTTGGTTTAAGGTCTTGGTGTTTGGGGTGAGCACGGGGTTTGGGGGTACCTGATCCGGTCGTAAGTCTAGACACTTTCTTTGTNGAGGACCCACAGGAAGGCCAGGAGGATGGCGTTGTGGCCCGCCAACCAGCGTTCCGGGGAAAGGAGGGGTCCCGCCTCGCGGATCATCCGATTGGGTGCGCCGCGATTGTCAGGGCGGGAGATTGGACCACCAATCCCAAGGCGGAACCCGGGACCTTCCCAGCCCCACCGCCGGCGAAGGAGATAGGAGGAAGGAAATAGGATGGTAGGCGGCCGATTAGGGCATACTGAGCTGGCCGTCAGCTCAGAATAGGGGGGTGTAATAAAGACGCCGACCTAGGCGTAGTATAAGAGGGCTGGGGCTGCCCTGAATAAATCATCTTTTCCTTGGTGTTGATGCCGCGTTCTTGCAGACCTTGTGTGTCTTCAGCGTGAGTCACGAGTCCGGCGAGCCGGACCGGAGGGATCGATCAGGGTCCTGGTGACGGACCTAACGTGTTGTGGTGTGTGCAGGGAGTGGTGACTGGGGACCCGTGCTCGTCGAGCGCGGGCCGCGGACCGGGCGTGTGAGCCGGAGGGACTTGGGAGGCGTCTGGCGGGGCGGAGGCCCGGTGGAGCAGCGGAGGAGGTCGGGTGTAACCAGCGTCTTCCTTAAGGCCGATAAGTGTAGTGTGAGAGAGGAGTGGACGAGAGGTGTGAGGCGAGCGGGAGCGGAGCTGTGACAGGTCCTTAAGCGTTTGGCCATACCGGCTGTGCGGTGTGTTGCGAGTAGTTACGTGAACTAAGGGGTGTGCGTTAGGGCGAGGTGGGCGTAAAGTAAGGCGAAAACGCTGACGCGCAAGCGGAGTCTGTCATTCCCTTGGGAACGAACTCCTTCCTACAACGACACGGGATTGTGCGCGCCCGGCTGGCCGTCAGCAAAAGTCGCGCCACATATCCCGACACTGAATGAAAGCACATATCCATCTTCAATCTCAATAGCCTCTCCAGCGGTCTTCCGAGAATCTCCACCTACGGCGCCTCAATTGAATTCAGCTCTAGCTGTAGCTTGCCATACCGGTTCGCGCCGAGAGAATGACGCACTCAGTATGGGAGCTTGGAGAAGTTTGCTAGGGGCAGGGTGGGAATATCTGATCTATGCAATATGACGAGCAACTTGGAAAAGCAGGATGGCACGAAGTCAAGTATCGGACTAAGAGTTGGACCCACTATATAATATATATATAGAGACTTTATGAAAAGAACGATATGGGAAATCCATCTACCCCGAGGCGAAAGGGAACAACCCCACGGGCACCGGTGTGCCTCACACTAATCTACCCTATAACCCCCAACCGCCCCAAGATGTCGTCCAAGATAGGAAGGGCCTACTTACCATTGGTGCCGCCGATGCCCCATCTCCAGGACACGTGATCGACCTAAAGATGGCGCTGGCTAACACCACCCTTTGCAGGGCGATGGAAACCCATTGCCTGAAATATGCCACGACACTGGAAAGGGGAAGGCCAACCCCGTCCCTCTCGTTGTGGTAGGCCCTTGCGCACTCCTTGATGAACTGATAAAAAAACTGTACCCAAGGCCCCATGGGTTTCAATGGCAAAGGTATGAATGTGACCTTGCTGCATGGGCCTGTACTTGTAAATTTTCTTAGTTGCGCTCCCTTCCACCGCCCAACCTGGAGGGTTGATGATGACATGGTTGCTAACAAAATCTTTGGTCGGGTCAGTGACAACCACGTCCGCAACTGAAACCTCGTCCCCCGCGTCAAGTAAAAGTCGGCTCTGATAGAGACGCCATTGAACAGAGTATACTGCTGCTCCTTAAAAGGGAAGAAACCGCTCTCCTTGGCCATCGAGAACATGACGTCTCGGATGGCGTCGTGTGTAGCAATTCGTTGTCCACCCATTGGACAATGCACTAAGTGGGTCCGGGGTTGTCGATGGAGGCCCTGCAGCAGCAGGCCGGAACAAAACACTCTAGTGGACCAGACCCAGGCGAAACCTCATCGCGGTAGAAAAAGAAGCTGGTGCGATTCAGAACGTTTGGATGCAAGGGCGGGCCAGAAGTCAAGAAGTTGCACCCTTCCCTGAACAAAGAGTGATATGTAAGATGAGAACTAGGAGGAGAAACAATCCATATGGAAAGAGTGTGCTTCTTAGATAAAGGATTTCAATTCTTTATTAGATTTTTAGAGAGAACTCATGTACTAGTGGAAGATGTTTAAGGCATAGTCCAGAATATAATTAGATTTTAATTAAGATTACATCTTTTTTTACCAGAAAATACTCACTTCATGTTCTTATACTTCCCCCTTCCAATCCCGCAATCATATGTCCTCCCTTGTCCTCCCTTATCCTCTCTTCTTCTCCCTTTAGGACTGTCGCATTAGCCAGTCCATTCATTAGAACCCCGTGGTTAGGTAACGCTCTGGTCGAATCACAACTACGATGGGGTATCTCCCTCCTTCAATTACTCTGGCCCTTGGTGGCCTGTTTGTCAGGAGTGGCCCTTGGTGGCATGTGGCCTGTCTGGTCTAGAGTCCTTCGAGGCCGTATATATGATTTTTGCAATCTCGCCCGCAAAAAGAACTGTTATTATAAGGTTGTGAAACTCTTGGAGGAAGGGTTGTAATATCCTTCGGGCTGCGGGATATTATGATCTCCGGAGTAGGGCCCTTCGAGGCCCTCCAAATTATATAGAATGTAAATATTCAAAATACTGCAAACATATTTGCCTTCGCAAAGACTGTGCTAGTCCTCCTGAGTAATTCACCTAGTTGTTTGGGGTTCTGTAGGGTACACTGCTCAGGCACATACAAAAAAAACACCGTACGAAAACAGAAAGGGTTGAACCATCATCTTCCACCTGATGGACATGCTTTCATCCAGGAACAGTGGTACTGGACGTATCCAGGTCCAAACATCAACATAATCATATCTCGACAAGGGTGCACCTGCAAGTCATAGCATATTCGATTTCTTCTCTGCAACAGATGTATCTCTTTGAAGGAAATTCACAAAGAAATCCTCATTCTGAAAGGTCTTTGACACGTCTAGACGAGCACAGAAGGGGGAAAGGGTCCGAGATATCTCAATAGGCCCTCAGGAGCAACAAAGAGGAACGAGGGATATCTTGCTTGTGTTTGAAACCACAATGACGGTTTCGTAACTCTGTGCAATGTCCACCAGGGCCAAACCAACGAGTCTGTTACCAGCCGTAAGCACAACAATGACACCGCCAGGATTAAGAATTCCTGCCCCTCAGCAGCCTCCCCATACGAGCCACTGAATTCGCGAGAAAAGCTTGACCTGTGATCAGCAAGACCCAAACCAAAGACGTCCATCTGTAGCAACGAGCAAAAGTATAAGAGGCTCTTGTTGATCATGCACACAGTTGCTGATGTAACTACTGGTCCATGCTGTAGTCTCTTTCTCTAAGGACGTTCCTTAAAGATTGCTGCCGAAAGGTAATGGGCTCCTTTGGGTATTGCCATGGCCACAGCTTAACAACGTTGCAAATCAGCAGGCACACTATCAGACTAAAGTTAAGGTAAGAGGATATGAGACCATAGGTTAAGGTGAGAGGTATATGAGACCATAGGTTAAAGTGAGGGGGATCTTGCAGATGGATGGAGGATGGCATAGTGCATCTGTTATCTGCGGTTCTGTAACCTGAGGGCAGTGCATTTGCGGAGTAGCCACGTTATCACATCCTGCGGTACTTGAAAAACACAGTACCAGTAGAAAGACTGGCCAGCATGGTAGAACCTTTCGGAGCAGCTGTTTACAGTTATCCCCAGTGGTGTGCTCGTGTTTTCGGGCCCTGTCCCTGCAAGCAACGAGCTGGACGCATGATGTAACTACGTGTGAGCTCAGAAACATCCTTCCAACGATGAGGACCAAGCATGGCCATTGATGTTTGATGGCTTGAAGCAAAGAAGGGCTTAAATTGAATGCATCTCTCAGGTGGTATGAACGTCGGGATAGTCTCTTTCTCCTGTGTCACGATGCAGTTCGCAGTGGCACCAGATAAGAGACTTCGTGTGTGCTACTGTGAGCTCCTGTCAACAAACTGTTGCCCAACCACTCTGACAGGAGCAATCAAGCTGGAGTTGGGTCGAAGCCACACAACGGTGACAATTCTGTGTGACGTGGGGAACCAGATACCAGAGCACGCTTTAGAATGTGGAAGCCAAGGGCTGCCACATCCTGCTGGTTATAGATCCAGCCTATGAAGAGGTAACGTCTCCGCAGTGTTCGAGGAGGTGAAGGCTTAAATTTGCTTTTTCTGTAGACATTCATCAATTGTATGGGACACCCTGTCGCAAGCGCTCGCTTCCCGTTCTCGGCGAAGAGGCGTGATTTGTCTCATCCCAGGGTGACCTCAGGCGGAGACACAAGCAGGGGCACATTGGACAAATCCTTTAAATAAAGCCGGAAACTCACGAACAACATGTTAGCTGCAGTGAGGGTGACGCAAGGTGCATGATGTATGCGTCTGCGCCATCAAAATGCTCCGCTTTTGGAGAAAACTTTCAGGTGGACAAGCCAAGCGGATGGTGATCTCACTTGCATCATTCAAAGAATCGTACATAAGGAAAGACTACCTACATAGATACATACAGGAAGCTGCGATGTGGCCAAAATCCGGTAGAGTGTAAGGTATTTACATATGTGTACAATCCGCAGTTGGAAATCTGCCTCAACAGTCCCGCACTCGCCCTCGTTCTGGCAATTCTGCTATGCTTCAAGAGTTCCCTCATCCAACCTTGGTTGGCGACCTGTGGTCAGGTGCCCTTGTGGCCATTCCTGGTGAGCTTGTCGTCATTCCTGGTGGTGACTTTGTGGCCATTCCGAACACCGCCTGGTGAATCACCGCCTGGTTGATCATCACTCCCTGAGATGACCATTTGCGCAGACACACACACACACACACACATGCACAAAGCTAGGTTAGCCAACGTTGAGGTGAAGAATTGTGCAAGATGCTTGCAACAAGAGTCACCGGGAGGGGCAGCTTGCCATGGCATGGTTGTTCGGCGCATGATGCTGGTGCTGGTGCTCCGCGATTTGTCTCTGCATCTCCACATCGCGGGAATCCACGGTCCTGCAAAGGTTCGCAATTTCAATTTCACCTCGTGAGGAACAAGAAACACAAGAACGAAATCGAGGGGACTCGACTCGACTCCAGCCGAGTGGTTTGTACATACCATGGGCCTCGGACGGACGGGTCGTCGAACTTGCTCCGGACGCTTTCGTCGTACTTGCTGCGGACGCTGTCGTCGTAGCGGTCGCCGTCCTCCCAGAGCGCGTAGGCCTCCTCGCCGTGGGCGGCGTCGTCGCCGACCGCGAGCTGCTCGTCGCTCATGCAGCGGCACAACCATGCGGATGACCAGCAAGATGATGCTGGTGATCACCATATTCCAGCCCGCCACGAACAGGGCGCCCGCCAGCTGCTTCAGCACCTGCGGCGCGGTTCTGGTGAACCGCCTTCTTGCACCCGAAGATGAGGCACATGTCTTGCGTCGCGAACAGACCTGCAGCATGGATGACATTCAATTCAATTCCATGCAACTCGATTCAATACGAGTGGCGTTGCGCGCGGAAGAACTCACACACTGCAATGGAATGCGCACCTGTGAGGAGGCCGCCGACGACCCCGGCGACGGCGTGGGTATGGAAGACGCCGAGGGTGTCGTCGATCTGGGCCAGGAAGCGGATCTGCCGGTGCAGCTTCATCATGGTGAACCAGGGCACGGTGCCGGCGGCGATGCCGTACACCATGGCGACCCAGCCGTGCAGGCCGGCGCCGGGCGTGATGCACACCAGGCCCGCGAACATGCCCTGCACGGCCCCGATCACGCTGGGCTTGCGGAAGTAGAAGATGTCGAGCGCCGTCCAGCTGAGCAGCGCCGTGGCCGCGGACAGGTTGGTGTTGAGGATGGCCAGCGACGCGTCCTGCCCCGCCGCGTACGGCGCCCCGCCGTTGAATCCGTTCCATCCCAACCACAGTATTCCCGCCCCGCACAGCATGAGCAGCACGTTGTTGGGCGGGAACCGCTCCCTGTCCTGCGGCAGCCTCGGCCCTACCTGTTGTTGTTGCCACAGCAATGACACACCTGAGTTCTTGAGCGCGAGGATACTTCATGGAACGATTTTGCAAGAAGAGAAGAAGCATATGAACAAGAAGAAGAAGAAGGAGGAGGAAGGGGAGGTTGTGGGTGGTGGTGACAGACCCAGTATGCGGCAACGAGGCCCGCGACGCCGGAGGAGACGTGGATGACATAGCCGCCGGAGAAGTCGATGACGCCGAACTGGAAGAGGAAGCCGCCGCCCCACAGGCTGAAGGCGCCCACGGTGTAGGAGAAGAGGAGCCAGAGGGGCACGAACATCATCCAGGCCCAGAAATTCATGCGCCCCAGGATGGAGCCGGCGATGAGGATGACGGTGAGCGCGGCGAAGGCGAACTGGTAGTAGATGAGTGTGGACATGGGGAAGAAGAGCAGCTGCGGCTGGTTGTGGTACGCCGCCCGCTGGGTGAGGAAGCTGGGCCCCAGAATGGTGTTCGGCCAGCCCCATATGGGCAGCATCTGCTCCCCGAACGACATCCGGAAGCCCACCAGCGCCCAGCACACCAGCACCGCCGCGAACGCGTACAGCGCCATGAAGGCCGAGTTCACCGCCCACTTCTTCTTCACGATGCTCCCGTACAGGATCACCAGACCCGGCACCGACTGCAGCCCCACCAGCGTCCCCGCCAGCATCTGCCACGCATTGTCCCCTTCACCAGCCATTCCGGCTCCAACGCCACCGTCGTCATCTTTCAATTCACCGAGCACTACACTCTACAAGGTCTCGCAATCCCGCACCACCCACCTCCCGCCCCTCTTCCTAAATTCGCACCTTGTTCACCATGTGCATTCGCATTGATGAAATGGTCTCTCCCGCACCACTTCCGTAGATCACCATGCGCCTGCATCCATTCATAATTGATTGCCAGCTCTTTCCTTCCTCCCTCCCTTCCTTCCTGCCAGATCACAGCCGTGTGCGCCCTGCTGCCATTTCCATCCCCGGGGCTGCCGCTGCTGTTATCTGATCCGTTGACAAAAGACGGTGCCCCCCGTCCAAGGCGGAGGAGAAGGGAATGCCTCGGGGCGAGTCGGCGATGGCGCCAAGACTCTGTCTCGGCGCGCTACGACGCGATGGAGTCAAGTGCCAGCCTGCGCGCAGCCACACAGCCAGGCAACGCTGTGAACCAAAGCGCACGCTGCCATATGTTTTTTTTTCACCACCTGCCTAATTTCAGATTCCGTCGCTTCCCACCAGATTCCTTCTCCCCACCCAAGACGCGCCCGCGCCCCATATTTTATCTCACTAAAACGGATGCCAGAATTTGCAAGATGGCCCACTCCGGTCTCCTGGTGCACATGCAAGTATCCCACAATTCACACTCTCTACACATTCCCGACAATTTGATGCTTGGTTAGGTGCTAGGCCGGAGGATCACATCTTCTTGCTTAACACCAAGCCGTAAACCGTGAATGTGTACTCTGGATCGCGTGGCTTAGGCTCTCTACTTAGCTTGCACAAGAATCAATCAAACGGATTCGCATGCCAAGTCTTGTGAAGTCCTGTTGTGTGTCCGATTCAGTACAACACAATGACCCGACGTTACCACGGTTGAGGGTTTTCCTTTTCGTAATTTGTGCTTTATGAGAAACAAGATATTATCCTTTATTTAACTATTGATGTGGAGGAGCGGTGCTTGCTTTATGGACGGATGACCCTCATGACAGTCAACGTCCTTGCACAAAAGTGAAGTAGATGAGCTGAATGCGTTTAGAACGCTTGCAGCGAATGGTAAATCGCCTAGGAAAGAGTGAGGCGCTGCGCTTTGCGCTCACGGCACGGCGGCCTGCTGATTTGCATACCCTGGCCTCGATCCCCATTCCATTCGGGCTCAGACGCGGCGCCCCGATTTCTCCTCTTCTTCAGCCTTGGGACTCTTGGCCTTGGTGTTGGAGTGGCCGCACTGTTGGAACGCCTCTTTCCCACCTGTGTACTGCACTGCAAATAATAAGCAGGAGGCGCAGCGCTCACTGTGCCTGTTGTGGTGCACCCGCCGCGCGGGCTTAAACTGGAGTGAGGACGAGTGAAACGAGATTCCGGATCTCTACAGCTTGAGATGAGTGAGGTCTCTGGATCTTGCTATTGGCCTATCTCTGCTTGTCATGTCTGACATGTGCATGCTATTACATACCTGCTTTGCTGTTGGAAAGGAAGGACACGGATAGGGTTCGTTGCCCTCAGGCATTGTGGCCGCCTAAGGATGCCATTTGCGGCAGCTTCCAGCTGATTCTTTGAAATACCATGGCCCGCACATTCGTTTTTCGTCCTCCGGCCAGCAAACAAAAACCAACATGAGCCGCAGGCCAGGCCGGAAGGAAGGAAGGATCCTTCCGGCCTGGAAGAAGGATCCTTCTGCAGCAGTGCTCAGGATTTGGTAGCAGCTTCTGTTTGGAACAAAGGATCGGATCTGTACAGGAACAGGCACTTGCACGTTGCAACAAATTCGCAAGAAATGGCAGGCAGGTAAACCGTGGTGCTCCTCCTTTCACGCTCCAGCTTGCCGGTGTGACATCATGACGAGCTGGTCCTGGTTCAGGAGGTGCGGTCACGTCGCCATCGCACCGCGGCCGTGCGGTGCCACTTGTCCACTTCTTGGATTTCAGACGCGCCACTTGTTACTTGCTCACAAGACAAGGGAGAAACCAGCCAGCAAAGTCGAGCGCTGGTGGACGCTAGGTCTTCCGATTCCGCACTTGTCTGCGACGTTACGCTGGCAGCACAACAAGTGTGGCCATGGCCTTGGCTGTCCTCGGCCTCGGGCTCGGGGTCTCGAGCATGCACTGTCGGAGTCAGTCGGTTCCGCGATTGTTCCGGCACATGCAATTGCATCCTTCCCGCTCCTCCTGTAAGCCAAGCCGCGCAGCAGCGTCGAGCCTCTCTTCATTCAGGCGTGAAGAAACACCGGCATCCAGGTGAACTCCGAAGATGGCCCGACATTGCTCGCTGCTGCTGCTCACGACCGCAGCCGCGCTGCTGGCGGAGTTGCAGTTGCTACCGCGCCCGGCCCCTGAGCTCCCCGAACGTGCAGACCGGGATCTTGGAATTTGGCATCAACATCGGCCTCCGCTTTGGGGACTGCGTCAGCAGAACCTTGCCGGACAACGCGCTGATTGCTCCCCATGTGAAGCAGCAGTGCCTGACGTCGCTGCTGCAGCAACGTCGATCTCATGTCCTGCTGCCAAGTCGCCAAAGGCTCCCCGACTGCTTCTGCCCGCTGCTCAACCAATCCTCTGTCCTCTCCTACTGGTTCGACCTGGACCAGTCGCTGTTGCAGGAGAGGGTGGACGCAGTTGCTCCTTCAGAGGAGTCGAGAATGTTACTTCCAGCTGCGGATATGCCTGATAGGTACATATCTTGTACAGATTTGGAGCTGTAGGCTGCTTGGGCGGACATGTGTGATCGGTAATCCCTCGTACAAGTTTTCAAGCTGTAGGCTGCTTGTGCTGACATGTCAGCTGCATCTCTTGTTCGGTTTTAGAGCTCTCGGCTACTGTAACCCAAAGCTTGATGCGTATGTATGTGTTTATGATGAGTCGATTTTGTTATCCGCAGGAACAGGACCCGACTCTGAGTTGTGCAATCGCTGCGTGTCTCAGACTGTGATATCTCGCCTTTCAATTCTCGAATAAGCGTAGTTGCGTATTTCCGTTGTGACAGTGGTAACACACCCGAAAGTCTGATGATTAACAGAGGCGTACTGTCGACGGTGTTGAGGAGACCGAAAGCCACGGCCATACTCTTTTCTCCCGCTCCGCCAGCCCCGCGTTCTGTTCTTCCATTGCTACATCCTCCGCAGTTAAGCAGCCGTGTCGTCTCTGTTTCCGCCGACGGTAAACTCATGAACCTGGTAGACACACTTCGATAAACGCCATCACGCGCCTTTCCTCAACACCTACAGCCTTCCACGAGGCTTCGGTGGTGCGAACTTCCTCCCATCCGCCAGTGTCTGCGTATGTTTCCGACATCAGAACACACTCGGCGACCTCCTCGGAATTCCTATGCACCACCTCGTCAAGCGACGTCCTCCTCTCTCGACACTGCCGAGCGATTCGTAAGCACTCACCAAGGACGTCCAGCTCGCGCTGCCGTTTTTTAACACCTTTTCTACCTCGTGTAGTCGGCCAGCTAAGCCCAGAGGATCGACCATGCAATTGTAATTCTTGCATGCTAGCTGGTGAGCTGCCATGTTCCGCTGCCATGGTATTGGTGTTTTTCGCCTTCGTCCACCTCGCCCACATGACTACACGCATACGGCAGAGAATGTTGCAGCATCAGGCTCCACACCGTGTTGCAGCATCTCCTCGAAGAACTTAACTGCCATGCCCAAATCGTCATGCTGGGCGTGGCCATTGAGATGCTGTCCGGGTCACCACATCCGCCGCTCGTAGTCCGTCAAACACCAGAGGCGCATCCTCCACGCTACCGCAGTTCATGTACATGTCCACCAGTCGCCAGCTTCCAGCTCTACTTCCAGAATCTGGGCATGAATCTCCCTGCCGACCTGCAAAGCTCCTGTCCTCTTGATGCTGTGGGATGATGCCATCCTGCTGCATGCTCACAAACAGATCGAGGGCTACTAAGTACTAACCATCAGCATACCCCGCGATCGTGGCAGCGGAACATGGCAGCACATCGAATGCAGCTCGAGCATCCTCCAGATTCCCGCATTTTATGCACAAATCCACAAGAGTGCTCCCCTGAAACAAGTGTGGTTCCAGCCCCCGTCTCCATCATTTCCGACTGCATCCTCTTGAAACCCTGCATGTCTCCTGCGTTGCAACACGCTCTTAGGCATCAGACAAAAGTGGTGTTGTCTGCAGCCACACCATCCTGTCGCATGGTCCAGTCTAGGCTATAAAAGCTTCCTGGAGACGACCACTGTGAACACATCCAGAAATCGGGGCATTCCATATCACCACAACTCTCAGCAAGGACTTGGTGAAGACGCCCTTGAGACGTATGCGAGGATGCAGCAGGAGGACATTGCGCCAGACATTGTGGCTACCGTAAGTGCGTCGAAAGTGGCAGTGTCGGCGGCATACAGTCAGGAGCAAATTCAAGTTCATTCTCAAGTGTTGAAGGTGGGATTTCAGGCTGATGTATTTGCGTGAAGTGCCCTGAAGTCATAGCATTCCATGCCACCACGTTTATGGTCGACAATCTGTCAAACACTGCTCGAGCATTCCCCAGGCTTCAACATTTCGCGTACATATCCACCCGGGTGCATCCGACAAACAGGGTGGACTCAAGCCCATCGTCAACCAAATCAGCATGCAGTTCCTTACCAGTTGTCAAATCTGCTCCAGTTGCACACGCCTTAAAAACTGCCACCAACATGTGCTCATCTGGTTCAGCATTTGCATGATAGGCTCTACAGCTTGACAACTCTGGCCATGCTCAGCGTACGCGGAAACCATAGATGTCCACACACATGAGTCTCGAAAAGTCAGTGTGCAGAATACATGGTTTGCTTCCAGCACCCTCCCATGAGAAGCATACATTCGGATCAGATAACTCCCGGAGAGGTGTCTATCCTCGATTCCATGTTTCACACTCTGAGGATGAACTTGCTTCCCCACCATCAAGTTCTTTTCGGCAATGCAACCTTTCAAAAGACTTCAGACCATATCCCTCCAGACTGAAATTCCTTGCACGTCCATAATCTCCTGCGCATGCAAAGCCTCATGCTGATCCTCCTCCCACAATCTGTACCAGGGCCCCAAACATCCGAGATCCTTCGCCCCTTGGGGCCCTGCAGTTCAACGTACTGTTAAAAGTACAAACTCAAATGCTGAGAAACCAGAAGATTTCCTGTCCACTGGACAGATACTGACATACCGATGCAAGAAGGAAACGCAGCAAGGAATTCCACAGCAATACCACAACGCCTAGTATTCAGGCGCGACGTACCCTGGATTTTGCGCTTCCGGATGAAGTCCTGAACCTTAAAATGAAGGCTTAGGGTTTAGGGGCTTCGTGCCGCCGTGCCTGCTCCCGGAGAAGTCTTGGAACGAAGGTCTGGGCAACCACCAAAGGGAAGGCGATGGTGGCGTCACAATGCACCTTAATCGGCTTGGCGGAGCCCCAAATTTTCCCCAGGACACGGCTTCGTCCGGAGAAGCTCCGGCATCGCTTCCATCATACTCCTGCGCGGTGTTGATGAAGACGGAAAAGTCCGCACCGTTCCTCATCAGGTTAGCGTTGCAAATAAGGTGCTTGGGCAGGCCGCCTCCGAGACGCTGATGCCGGTCTTGCGCAGGGCAGCGTGCACAGCCTCCCGTTCATCCGCGCAATGTCCTGCACAATATCGATCACCAGGCCCGGGTTCCGGTAGCAGTGGAAGTGGATCATGTCCCCAGAGAGCCATCGGTGAGCGCAGGGCAGAGCACCGAGACGCCGTTCCTCTGAGCCCAGTACAAAATGGAGCTAGGGTTGTAGATCTCCTACCCAGCCTGGCAATCACCTTGGACGGCGTCCACAGCACCCCTGCTCCCTCTGCTCGGCCAACAGCCTGTACAGCACCGACATCACCCAGTTCTCGAACTTGCAATAGTTGTCGTTGGGCTCCAGCAGGTTCCCGATCCGGTTCACACCCTGAGCCCAGCAGGGCCCCAGGCCCAGCTGGCACCCCGACGCACTGTTTACTTATTTGAAAGTACTTTTCATCCTTTTATCACAAATAGATAGCGCAGGTCGGTGTTCGGGGCATGGGAATACCGGCCCTCGAAATTGGATGCTGCTGGTAAAGTTCTCGCCTATCAATACCTGTGTGAACACAACCAGCTGGAAAGAACGAGCCACCTCTGCCTGCCTGGAAAGAAGGAGCAACTCTCCCTGAACCTCGTGGCATTTTCGTCAACTCTCCCGTCTGCACATATTAAACTCTCACCTATTAAACTCTCACCTATTAAACTCTCACCTATTAAACTCTCACTCTTGGCCAGGAGCTGAGATAAGAAGATCCCTGCGAATTTTGCAATTTCAACATGCCTAACCTTCCCATCCCAATGGCGCTTGCTCCGGCCGATTGTTGAATTCCTCTTTACTCTCGGACGTTCTTTTCCAATCTCAACATGCCTAATCTGCCGACCCCAATTGCACTTGCCTTGGCCGAATCTGAATTGTTCTCTTATCTCGGCGTTTACATCGGCCAATATAGAGTGGAAAATTTCGTAACCATTGGATGGGGCGGGATAATTAGGAGAGGGAGCCGTATGATGGGAGACTATCACGTATGGTTACGTGAGAGGGGCGGGCAGCAATGGCCCCTCTCACGAGAAAAAGAAAAAGATGCATAAAAGGCTGAAACCAAAGCTCTTTCAATCGAGAAAAGATGTACAATGCTCCGTCCCGCCGGTGTTAGAGGTGTACACTGCGACTTCACCTTTCAGTTCGGGCGGATTGGGGCCTGGCTCGACTTCGGCCAGCCAGCCAGCGCGCACAATCCGTGTCGTTGTAGCAAGGGTCGCGTTGCCAAGACAATGATAGGCTCCGTTTGCACGTTTTCAACGATTCTCACCTCAACGTAGTGGCCGTAGCCGGACTCAAGCCGCGTTCGCGATTTCGACTAACTACTCTTAACGTTCACGAAAACGGGCCGGCGTGGCCAAACATTTAAGAGACTACGTTGCGTCCGTATCCTACCTCGTCCCTCGTCCGTCTAGTCCGTTCTCCTCACCACTCTCACTACGCTCATCGTTCCTTGGGGGAAGAATGGGTGGGTTGCGTGGTCCGGACCTCCTTCGTCGTTCGCCGCCTCTCGTCAAGACTCTACACACCCTCCCGAAGTTCCTCTGGCTCACGCGTTCCGGTCCGTCCAACGTCGGTCCGTTGCTGTGGAAGAGCAAGGGTCTCTGATCGTTCGCCCCTGCACACACCACCACACGTTGTAGTCACGGGACCTTGATCAATCTCTCGGGTTGTCATGCCATTGATGACTCGGGACTCACGTTAGCAGCATAGGGTCTACAAGAAGCCAGTATCCACCCAAGAAAAAGATGCTTTACTAGAGCAGCCCGGCCCTCTTATACTAGCGGCGTCTTTATTACACTCTATTACGGTGGTGGCCATTTCGGTGTGCTAACACACTTGCTACTATTTCCCCTATTCCGCCTATCTACGTTGTCGTGGGTGAGTGAGCTCTTAGTTAGCCTCGGTGCTCGTAATCCCTAGCCACGATAGTGCTGGGGCACCCAATCGGATGATCGCGGCCTTCCCTTCCGAGACTGCATGTTGACCGCCGGCGGCCCGACAACGGTCACCACCAAGTCCTCCTCTCCTTCCTCTCTTGCCTCACTTGTGAGCCCTTGCTCTGCAGGTCCCAGAGGTTGTTCCACCGGAGCAGGCCGGTGGTGATTTCCCTCCCGAGTTTGGACCTCGGGGTCCAGCCTCGACTCTAGAGTGGACCTCGGTGGGCCGCCCAGGTCCGGACCTCGGGGTCGATCTCGACTAAGGTCGGACCTCAAGGTCCCACTTTCGGAGTTCGGACCTCGGGGTCCGTCTCAACGAGTCCTTGGACTTCTCGCCGTGGACTTCCGGGTCCTCCTCCATAGGACCCTCCGTTGTCCCAAGTCCTCGGGACTTCTCTATAGCCCCTCGGGGCCCTCCTCCTTCCTTAGTAGTGGGGTGCAGTGCCTCGACCTCGGGGTATGCCATGTCCCGCTCCTCCAGTGATCCCTTCCTATTTGGCTGGGAGCGCTCCCAAGGTCCCGGTGGCGTCTTGTCTCCAGAGGCCTTCATCTCTCCTCCTCCGACTCGTCGGGAGGTCCGCATTCTTGGGGTGACTCCACGACCTCCGGGGCCTTGAGGAGCTCCAGCGTGAGTAGGCAAAGTCTATCGACTTGTTGAATTGCCTCCTCCACATGAGCCGGGCACCTTATTCCCTCCGGAGGTGCTCGGTGGTTGGCGTCTTGGCTTGGCCGTCTCGTCGCCCGCCCGAACTCGGGGACTCTCTTGAGGCCGCCAAGGCTGCCTCAGACACCTCCTGCAGCCTCTGCTGGTGCTGCTCCTCCTCTCGCCCGTTGTAGCTCGACCAACTTGGCCATGACTCGTTGTCCCTCTGCCTTAAATCATTTCCGTCCGGATCCATAGCAGCACGATGTCGGGGGCCGATGTGGAGATGCACGAGCC